>CM057459.1:22425000-22917500 GCA_016271365.2 Neoceratodus forsteri
GTTTGCTCAGTTCTTCTCTGATAGGGTGTCTTCTGTCCAGTCCGGGATCTCCTCAGTGGGGCAAGGTCAGCCCCATGGTGGTTGACCTGGTAGGAGCAAGGGTACTCTTATTGTCTGAGAGGAGTTTAGGCCAGTGGAAGTAGCTGAGGTTGTTGGGGAGATCTCAAAGCTGCAGCCCACTATTTGTGAACTGGACCCGGCCCTGACCAGTTTCCTAGTGGGATGCTTCGAGACCATTGGTCTAGTGTTCACCAGGATAATCCAGTGCTCGCTTTTGGATTGGATCTTTCCTGATGCCTTGAAGAAGGCACTGGTGAGGCCCCTCCTGAAGAAACCAATACTTGACCCTGATGTCCTGGCAAATTATCGACCTATCTCCAACCTTTCATATTTAGGGAAGGTTGCTGAGAAAATAGTGGCACTGCAGCTTGAGGCGCACCTCACAGCCAATGACATCTGTGAGCCATGCCAGTCCAGTTTTGGGGCTAGGCATACCACTGAAACGTCGTTGGTCAGGGTACAAAATGACCTCCTTGGGGCAAGAGATAGAGGAGACCCATCAAGTCTCATTCTCCTTGATCTCTCTTCAGCATTTGACACCATGGACAACACTGCACTTTTGGATCACCTTAGAGAATACTGTGGACTCATCAGTACTGTCATCAACTGGTTTGAGTCCTCTCTCTCAGGCAGGAAGCAACAGGTGGTGATGGGGCACTTCTTCTTCTCCCCAAAGCTCCTGCCATGTGGAGTTCCTCAAGGGTTGATCCTGTCACCGATGCTGTTCGCGATGTACATGCTACCCCTGAGAGAGCTTATAAGACATTACTGTCTGGGTTTTCACTGCTATGCAGATGATACCTAACTGTATATGTTTTTTGCCCCTGGAACAAATGATGCCATCAGTGGCGGAGCCAGGTTTGGGAGCATTTGGGAGCTGGGGGGGGGGCCATTCAGTCAATCACAGGCTCCACAATGGGCACTAAGCAGTGAATAAAGATGGTGGTGGAGTGCCACTACTCACACTGGGTCAGCCAGGAGGGGCGACTGACCCCCCAGCCCCCCCAGCTCCGCCACTGGATACAGTGGAAGTGCTAAACAACTGTCTGGCTGAAATTCAGGACTGGATGTCCTCCAAATGGTTGAGGCTAAATCCCGACAAGACTGAGGTCCTGGTGATTGAGCCTGGTCACGGGAATGATGGGAGTGCCTCCACAGTGGCAACAGGATTGGTCCTAGGAACTACTCCATTGATGGCTTCCACTAGAGTGAGAAGTCTGGGCATCTTCCTGGATGACAGATTGATACTTGACACTCAGGTGTCTTCCATTGTCCAAAGTGGTTTCTACCAGTTAAGGAATGTTACCCAGATTAAACCCCTAGTTCCACCTGAGGACCTGCCATCACTAGTACACACCTTTGTCACATCCAGGCTTGACTACTGTAATGCTGTGTACTTCAGAGTCTGTGGAGGGACCCTCCGCCAGCTGCAGCTGGTGCAGAACGCAGTGGTCAGGTTACTGATGGGCCTCTCCAGGTCATGTCTTGTGACCCCGGTCCTGCAAGATGTGCACTGGCTGCCTGTCATGTGGAAGATCATCTTCAAGGTGGGCTAGCTCACCTATAAGACCCTATATGGATTGGGCCCTGGCTGTGTGACAGATCTCCTTACCCCTGCCATTCTGGTCTGCTCCCTCCTTTCCTGCACTAGGGGCCTCCTTGTGATTCTGAGGGCCAGGCGGAAAACCTCCTGGACCTCACTTCCCAGCTCTATAAGGGAAGCCCCGTCAGTGGAGGCATTCAAGAGGGGTCTAAAGACTCATCTTTTCAAACAGGCCTTTCCAGATGAACCACAGTGTTTTTAAGTTTATATTTTATTAGTTTGAGATGATGTAGGAAGAGTATGTACCAGAATTTAATAACCTAATTCACACTTAAGAGAATGCTGATTAATATATTCTCTCTCTCGTCTTACAGACTGGATCCTTAGAAGTGTTGCATGTTTTTTTTTTTTATTTTAAATTTTTTATATATTGCAGGAAGACATGTTTTAGTATATAGTATAGTTTTAATGCCTTACTGATGTATTGAAATGCCTTAAATGTTTTAATGTTGTAATGGTTTGTATCCGAAGGATAATAAACTAAAGTGAAAGTATATTTTATTTATCAATTATTTATAACTGTTTATTTATGCTTGAAATTTAAATTTCTTATATAACCATTAGAGTTTTATTTTTATTGCTACTGTTTACCCTGCCTATTTTTAATTTTGTAAGGTGCCCAGAGCTTCTGGGATTGGGTGCCATATAAATAAATTTGACCTTACCTTACCTTACCTCCCCCTGTTGCCCCTGCATGAAGAAAGAAGATAATGTGTGACATTGTTTGGTCATGGAATGAGGTGGGCATTAGGGTAGCAACACCCAAGGAAGACCCCACCACTGATTCATCAAGATTCCGGAGACCCAAAACTGTAATGTCTTTTCCTTTTGCTGCTTTGGGGGTGGGGGTGGGGCGTTAGGGTGAGAAACCATAACACCACATTTTCCTTGTTTTGTGACATTAAGCTACCCTAACAGGTGCATTCATGCAGTTTTTTGCAAAGTATATATATCTATATAGCCATGTATTATATATATATATATATACACACAGTATATATAGAGGATACATGATGGGCAGGAGTGGAATATGGAAACTATTCTTACTCCTGCAGAGTGAGGCATGGATATCCCATAAGTGCCGAAGGCACGAGTGGGATAGTCATGCCTCACGATTCAGGAGTGAGAATATTCTCCATATTCCACTCCTGCCCATCATGTGTGTGATGTATACAATAGGCAACAAGTGTTTTTGTGTGGTTTTGGTATTTAAATATGTGTCTGAGGTCCATTTTGTTGTTGTTACTTTTTAAGTTGGTGTTATTACTCAGTGATTTGGCTGCTGTGTGTTAGTGTGCTCAACTGTGAAATAGGGATTGGTGACATGAGAACAGCTCAAGAAAATCTCTTCTTTGACGTTCATTGGTTTCCGAGGACGATGCAATTTTAGTTTAATCATCACTGGTGCTTCTGAAGGTTTAGGAATTAATTTTGAAAAGCTCATTGTATTGAAATCCTGTTTTTAGTCAAGTTTTTGTAATTTGTTTTCAGTGCTAAGTACTGCTCCAAATGTATTGCTTTCAGCTTCTGGCTTTTTAGAAACTGCAAGTAAAAGTTTCACACTATGCAGGTTGTGTGTAATTAGGTGGATTGATGATTTCATTTTCAGTTTTAAAAGAAGTTCCAGCTTGTAGTGCTTAACTGATGCTGCAGTGAGAATATCGGGTGATGACATAGCTACTATAGGTGTAAATGGATTTATTTTCACTTCAGCTATGTCATCACCCGATATTCTCACTGGGGTGAGAATATATGCTTTTATTCTCAATGAATACACAACACCCCTATTGTATATATGTATATATATATATATAGCACGGTAGTGCCACTATAGTTAGGGTTGCCTGGCCACGTCTATGTTAAACCCAACATTTTACACTTTAATCACTTTGCAACCGTACAACCATTGTACCCAAAATTTTTCATGCACCGTCTGGTACCATAGATCTCTGGATCTGGCAACTTTCGTTCTGGTCAGTGGTGCGGTTGCAGAGCTGTAGAGAGCCAAAACATGTGAAATTTACCATTTAGGTGCAAATTCTTTGCTCGGCCGCATCTCTGAAATGGCTTTGAGGTCTGGTCAGAAATTGTTAGGGTATATAGGGTCTGGGCTGCAGATGTGCCTTGTGAATGTTTGTTGAAAAAATATTAATCTGTTCAAAAGTTATTAAACTTTAAAGTTTCCCATTATAGTCTATGGGAAAAAATAGATGTGCCATGTGAAAGCGCTTTTTGCTTTCACAGAATCACAGAAATCCGACTGCAGAAAAGGACCCAATGGCCCATCGAGCCTGACCCTTCCTCTCCCTACTCATCTCCTTTTCCATGGGCCACCCTTCCCCCCACTTACCAACTCCATATGTCTGTCCCATGCCCTCTTGAATCCCCCCACCATTTCAGCCACCACCTCCTTTGGTAGTTTGTTCCAGGCCACCACCATGCTCTCCATGAAGAATTGCCCCCTTACATTGCCTCTATGTCTTCTGCCCTCCAATCTTAGGCTATGCCCTCTAGTTTTAGCCCCCTCCTTCCTTTTAAATAAGCTCCCCTCCTTCACCTTATTGATCCCCCTCATGTACTTAAAAGTTTCAGTCATGTCTCCCCCTCTCCCTTCTGGTCTCCAATGGGTACAGATCCAATTCCATACACCTCTGCTCATATGGCTTTCCCTGCATACCGTGCACCATCTTGTTTGCCCTTCTCTGAACCCTCTCTATTCCATTTATGTCCTTGCGTAGGTGAGTTCTCCAGAACTGGACCCCGTACTTCAGGTGCGGCCTCACCATGGCTTTGAAAAGAGGCATCAGTACCTCCCTCCTTCTGCTAGTTATGCCCCTCCCAATGCAAGCCAACATTTTCAGTTAGCTTCCCCACAGCTTTGCTGCATTGGCTACCTACCTTAAGGTTGCTTGATGTTATAATCCCTAGATCCCTCTCCTGCTCCGTTTTTTTGACCCCCCCAGAGAGTAAGCTGCTCACGAGTTTTTATGCCCCAAGTGCATCACAGCACACTTTTTGGCATTGAATTTCTGTTGCCAAGTTTCTGACCACCCCTCCAGAATCTTCAGTTCCTGCCTTATGGCCTCCACTCCCCTGGAGTTTCCACTCTATTGCAGGTTTTCGTATCATCTGCAAATAGGGACACCCTTACCACTAGCCCATCTACTATATCACTGATGTAGATATTAAAATGGAGGGGTCCCAGTACTGACACCTGGGGCACCCCACTTATCATCCCCTCATTCTGGAGTGTACCCCATTTACCACCACTCTCTGGCTTCTGCCCACCAACCAGTTTTCCACCCATGTAGTTATTTTCCATTCCACCCCTAAGCTTTCCAGCATATTTACTAGCCTTCTGTGAGGGACGGTGTCAAAGGCGTTACTGAAGTCCAGATAAGCTATGTCCACTGCCCCTCCCTGGTCAACCACCTGCATCATCCAACTGAAGAACTCTGTCAAGTTTGTCTGGCATGACCTCCCATTCGTGAAGCCATGTGAATGCACTTTTACTGCTGCAAATAGGTTCAGTAGTGCCGTGCTGCTGCCATCTTGTTTTCAGTTAGTGATGAGTAAAAAAATGCTGCAATTCAAATAATAGTGCCCCTTTGTAAACACCAACAGTTGTGTTTACCTAATCAGGGGGCCAGGGAACTGATTCTGGCAATACTGGCCAGAAATATGTTTTTTGCATTCGGCCATTGGTAGTGTCACAAATTTACGGCACTATTTTTGCTAAATTGCAGCAAATTTGCAGCATATTTCATGCAACTAATGGTACTCTTGTGTAAAAACTGCTGCAATTTTGTGGTACCATTTGCAAAAACTGGTGCAAATTTATGGCACTACTTTAACAGAAAAAAACACTGGCCCCTGTAAAAAAAACAAAAACCTCTCAGGTCATTTTCAACAAAAACTAAGGCCAGAATCAGATTTCTTGGCCCCAGTTTAGGTGTACACTTTATTCTCCATTTTACTCAATTTAAGGGGAAGAGGGCAGAGGAATGTTAATTATTATAAAAATATGTTTTGCCAACAGCAGGGTGCACAATCCCACTGTTGGCATTTTAAGCCCCCACCCAACCAGTGTGGGACACTGGGGAGTCCACTCCCAGCATCCCAAAAAATGGTTTTCTGAATTTGCCAACAGTGGGGTGCCCAATCCCCCTCTTGGCAATGTAAGCCCACCTCCCCCCTGCAAGTGTGGGACACTGGGGAGCCCACTCCCAGTGTTCTGAAACATTTCGTTTACTATATTTGCCAACAAGGGGTTGGCCAATCCCCTTGTCAGCACTGTAGGCCCCCCCCGCCAGTGTGGGACACTGGGAATTGTGCTCATCAGACCTAACTCTCACCCAACTCTCCTATACTGTACCATCTCAGCTTCCTTACACATGGAATGGGGTAAGAGTTAGGCCTGATGATCACACTCTGATGCATGTTGGTGTGTGGAGGGGGGTGGGGTGGTAGGGTTGGGAACCCTAACACCGAATTTCCATACTTTTGTTGCTGTAATAGGAATTCTAACTGATGTATTAATGGAGTTTTTTGCAATGAGTATATATATATATATATATATATATATATATATATATATATATTAGTGCCACGGTAGTGGCACTATAGAGTTGAGTAAGCAATTTAATGTTAAACCTCAAATTTTGCACCTTAATAACTTTGTCACCATATGACAGATTTGCCTGAAATTATGCATGCACAGTCTGGTAATACACATCTCTGGATCTGGCAAGTTGTGTTATGGTCAAATATACAGTTGTGAAGCTACAGAACCTCCAAAACACAAAAAAACAGACTTTTTTCGTGTTTCTTTGCTCGCACCCACAGTCCACACGATTTGTCCACTCAGTACAAAATCTTCAGGGAAGATGCAGTCTGGGTCACCGATGTGCCTTTTGAAGATTTGGTGTAAAAATATTAAACCATTCAAAAGTTATTCAAAAAACAAATTTCCCATTATAGTCAATGGGGAAAAAATATATGTGTCTCACGAAAGTGTCGCAAATGCAATTTTACTTTTGCAAATAGCCCTTTTACTTTCATGCTGCCACCATCTTGTTTTCAGTTAGTGAGAGAGAGAGAAAAATGCATGGCATTTACATTTGGGACCCTCTAGGTAAACACTGACTGTTGGGTTTATTTAGTCGGGTCCTGAGGATGCTATCCCTATCTTTTTTGGGGGTAAAACCCCCCAGAAATGCTGTTTTAATACTTGTAGCCAAAGCACTTTTGCAAATCATGGTAAAAACATCCACAAAACTTTCACAAATGTGAAATTTTCATGCTGTTTTTTGTGAAACTTTTGTGATTTGTGAAAGAACTTTGCCAAAAAAACTGCAAATCTTTGCCATCTTCCTGCAACAAAACGGTTGGGTCTTTTGGGCTGAAAGTTGCAGGATGTCAAGCCCTGGTCCCACAGATGTGCCTTTTTGTGGTTTGGTGCCAAAACATTCAACTGCCCCAAAGTTACAGTGTTCCAAAGTTGAGAAATTTCCCGTAGGATAACATTGCAGCGCCTGTGACGCCTTTTAGCACCCATATCTCGAAAACGAAGTGAGATACGGAGTTTTCACTACCTGCAGCTTAGGTTACTTATATCTGCAGAAACAAGTTTGGAAATCATAGATTACACTAGAAGTGGAATTCTATTCCTACTTGCTATGGTTACGGAGATATTGGCAAATTAGTGTCGCAAGGGTTCCAAAGGGTACCTTTTCAGTGCATTCCGGGCCCATTATTTCAGAAACGATGCAAGATATGGATTTGGTTAATTAATGTCATATGAAGTATTCACTGTCCTGATTACAACGGTACTGGAATTTTTTTTCTAGTTGCTACAGTTGCTAAGATATTAGCAAATTAGTGTTACAACAGTTCCTTGCTCTGTAGGGCTGCTGTATGGCTCTGTATTTATGTGTAAGTAGGAGCACAGGGCCCGGAGGGCCTGCACTCCCACAGATGCATACCATTACACAAAAAATTGGAAATATGAAGGGAGTGCAGGGCCCATGCTCCCAGTAACACATACCACTAAAAAGTTACATTACACTTTCTCAAAAAGAAGGGAAATTCATGGCAAAAAACTCCGTGAATGCATTAGTTAGGGTTCATAGCACAGTGACAAAAGCATGGAAATGTGGTGTTAGGATTACCACCCCTACCACCCCACCCCCACCCCCCACACACCAACAGGCATTGGGGTGTGCGTTGGGGTCGTCGTGTCTAACGCTCACCCCATTCTCCTATACTGTACCACCTCAGCTTGTTTACACATGGAATGGGGTGAGAGTTAGGCTGATGACCCCAATGCACACCCCAATGCCTGTTGGTGTGTAGGGGTGGCAGTGGGGAAGTAGGGGTGGTAACCCTAACACCACATTTCCATGCTTTTGTCACTGTGCTATGAAGCCTAACTGATGCATTAACAGAGTTTTTTGCCATGAATATATATGATAACTGATGATTTTGTTGGGCTTTACACAGGTAGTTACCACTGCAACCCATTGTCAGGGTCACTCCTTGGATCTGGTGTTCCTCCTGGGGATGGAGGTCGATGACTTGGTGGTGGAACCAGTCAGATTTTCGGACCATCACTCTATCAGGTTCAGTTTCATGGCTTCCCCTGTGAGACCAGCCCCTTTGGAAATGGTCCGGAACCGCCCTTTGAGGGGCGTAACCCCAGAGGGTCTGTTGGCGGTGCTGAACCTATCAAGTTGGCCATTGGAATGCTTGGATCCAGGAGATCTAGTGATGTGCTATAATAGGGCAATACTGGAGGCCCTGGATTCCAAAGCACCTGTCCGAGTTCACCCCCTCCCTCTTCGTCCTCAGTCCCCTTGGTTTGATGGGACTTTGAGGGAGTTGAGGAGAGTGGGGTGAAGGCTGGAACATTGGTGGTGGAAATCTGGCCTGGAGGAGGATAGACTTAGGTTGATCACCTATTATTTGGACTATCCATCAGAAATCTCCCATAAGAACGCAGAGTTCCTGTCCAGGGAGATTACTGCAGCAAGAAATCGACCTGCTCAACTCTTTCGGACCATGGACAGACTGTGCAATCCAGTCTGTCTTCGGGCCCGGAGAGCCTTTTCACAAGATAAGTGTGAGGAGTTTGCTTGATTTTTTGCAGATAAGGTGTCCTCCATCAGGTCGGAGATCTGTTCAGCTCATTCAAATGAGTATGGTGGAGGTCAATGCAAGGGCACAGACACCCAATCTGTCTGGATAGTTTTTGACCGGCCAGCGATCATGGATATCATGAAGATTGTTCTGGGCTTGCGACCGACTTACTGTAGTTTGGATCCTGGTCCAACACACCTCCTGGTGGGGTGTATAGATGTCATTGGATCGATCCTCGCGGAGATAGTCTGGTGTTCGCTGGATCAAGGGGTGTTCCCTGATCCATTAAAGGAGGCAGTGGTGACTCCCCTTTTAAAGAAATCATCCAGTGATCCAGACTGTCTTGCAAACTACAGACCAGTCTCTAACCTACCCTTTTTGGGTAAGATTATTGAGAAGGTAGTTGCATTGCAGCTCGAGAACTTTCTTACCACCCATGAAGTCGATGATCCTCTCCAGTCTGGTTTCAGGAAAAGGCATAGTACTGAGACAGCATTAGTTCAGGTGATGAATGATCTCCTAATAGTGAGAGATCAGAGGACTCATTCGATCTTGGTCCTCCTTGATCTCTCTGCAGCATTCAATACCGTGGATTATGGGGTGTTGTTGGAATGCCTGCGGTTAATCTGTGGACTGTCGGGGATGGTCCTCAGATGGTTCCATTCTTTTCTCATGGACAGGTCTCAGAGGGTGGTGTCTGGGATTTTTTCCTGGGCCCCCTTTGTCCTGCCTTGTGGGGTTCTGCAGGGTTCTGTACTGTCCCCCATGCTGTTCATGGTGTATATGCTGCCATTGGGAGACAACATAAGGTGGAATGGGCTGAGTTTTCACTGCTATGCAGATGACACTCAGCTCTACCTGTCCTTTGAACCCGAACAGAGTAGTGCTGTCTCGGTATTTAACAACTGCCTCGCCGAGATTCAGGACTGGATGAGTGCTAACTGGTTGAAACTAAATCCAGATAAGACTGAGGTGTTGGTGGTGGACCCTGGTCACCGGGTAGAGAAGTTGACTCCTGGGCAACCGTCTGGCCTGGTATTGGGGGGTGACCAGTTGAGACCTTCTGAGAAGGTGTGGCATCTGGGGGGTTGTGCTCGACAATGAACTAACTCTTAAAGCACAGGTGTCATCTGTTGTCAAGTCCTCATTTTTCCATCTAAGGAACATCGCCCGGATAAACCACATTGTTCTGCCCGATGACCTTCCTGTGTTGGTTCACGCCTTTGTGTCCTCTCATCTTGACTACTGCAATTCTCTATTCCTAGGGTTACCGGGGGTGGATCTCCATTGCCTGCAGTTGGTGCAGAATGCAGCAGCCAGGTTGTTGACAGGGCAGTCAAGATCTTGCCATGTCACGCCTGTGCTGCATGAACTGCATTGGCTGCTGGTGCAATGGAGGATCATCTTCAAGGTCGCATTGCTGACCTATAAGACCCTACACGGACAGGGACTGGGTTACTTGCAAGACCTCCTGTGACCTTACAGCCCCCTCCACCCTCTCCACTCCACCAATGAGGGATTGCTAGTGGTTCCCAGGGTCCATTAACAGACATCAGGTGCTAGGGCTTTTGCTTTTGTGGCCCCGATGCTGTGGAACTCTCTACCTTGCCGCATTAGAGACTGCCTGTCCACTGAGACATTTAAATCCTTCTTGAAAACTTATTTATTCGATCTAGCATTTGGGGAGGATATTTAGCCATATGTATGCTGTCTTTTAATTCCATGTGTTTTAACTGTTTGTTGATTATTTTAAATTGCAAATGTGCTTTGATTTAAGAAAAGTGTGTTAGAAAGAAAGTATGATTTGATTTAATATATATATATGTATATACACACACACATATACATATGTATATTCTTTGCAAAAAATCTTTGTTAATGCACCAGTTAGAGTAATTTAATGCAAGAAAAGTAGAGTAATGTGAAGTTAGGGTTTCAAACCCTACCCCCCCAAGTAGCAAATGTAAAAGACATTAGGGTTTTGGGTCTCTGGAGTCTTGACGAATCAGTGGTGGGGTCTTCCTTAGGATTGTAATCCCTGATGCTAATGTTAAATCCCTAAATTTGCATTTTAACAGCTATGCCACCATTCAACAGAGTTACACAAAATTTTGCATGTACAGTCTTGGGGGAAAGATTTCTTGATGTGCCAAGATTTGTTCCTGTCAAATATGCAGATTCTGAGATAAAGAAAAAAATATGTAATTTTTTTTCTGTGTTTTTGTCATGACTTAGCACCCAGATGGTTTGGAATTTTGCTTTGAAATTTTCAGGTTAGAAAGGGCTTGGGTCAGAGTGATGCCTTTCACTGATTTGGTGAAAAAATATCATTCCATTTCAGAGTTATGATGATTTGACATTTTGGCTCTGAGCATGCTCAGTACAGTCTTTTGGATGGCTGTTTCATATGAAAAAATAATAACATTTTGTATGGGGGATATACTTTCCTGTGAGGAAAAATTATTTTTTTGTATGGTCACAATCTTGTTTCTGTTTTTCCAAAAAACATTTTTTGGAAATGCATAAAAAATTATACTCTGCTGAGACACCAACATGTGTATCTTGATAATCAGGGCACCCTTAGGTGGATTCTGCAGTTAGTTTTTGGAAAAATCATACAAAAATATATTTTTAATACATTTTAAAATCTTTTTTTTGTTGCCTGAATTTTTTTTGTATGGTCATGTGAGAAAAGAATAGGACCATACAAGAAAAGATTCCCTCGATACGAAAAAAAAAATGGACTTTGTTTTTTTTTTCATACTTTTTTATATGAAGGAATCCTTTTTCATATGAACAACACAACTTCACACAAAAAAAGATCCCTTCAAATGAAAAAAGAATTTGGACTTAGTTTCTTTTCCTTTTTTTGTAGAAAACAGTCTTTTTTCGTATGAATGACACAACCTCATTAAAAAGATCCCTTCATAAGAAAAAAGAACTTGGACTTAGTTTATTTTTTCCACATTTCAAATTTAACAAGCCTTAACTCCATCAATATTTGTACTTAAGGGACAATCTACATATCAAAAGAAAGGTCTTACAGAGTACTACAGGACTAACATATAACACCCCACCACCCAAAAAAAACAACTTTAGGGGCCTTATAAAAGACATAAAATTAAAAAAAATAAAAAATTCCCTTAGAATAACATTGCAACTTTAACAAACCATAGGTCCATCAGTAATTGGAGATAAAGAACAATATATGTGTGTGTGTGTGTGTATATATATATATATATATATTGCCAGGAGAGGCACACTAAGCTGAAAGCTTGTTTACAGGTGCAACCTGGGAGTACAAGAAAGGTAAGTGACTTGCTCAGGGTCACACAGTATGCAAGAGGGGGCTGTGGGATTCAAACCCAGGTCTCCAGGTTTGTAGCTCAGAGCCTTAAACCACTGTGCTGTACTGCCTATATGTATATATATATATATATATATATATATATATATATGTATCTCACTAAAAGGTGTTAATGAGCAGCTGGCCCATTGGCGCAGTGGCTTGCAACACCAGTGACCTGGGTTCGGGAGTGGACTTGGGTCACTGGAGGGCCAGCTGGGGGAGAATGGCTTCAGTGTCCAACAGCTTGCCTTCTCCGGGGGGAGGAGGGCTGATGCCCATAACTTGCCTGACCCTGGGTGGAGGCTCGGGGTACTGCAAGCCCCATAGAGGAAGGGTGGCCAGAGTACACAGTGGACAGCAGCGCTTTGTGCCTTGACATCGAGGGGTACATTGCGTAAAGGGAGAAAATGAGGAAATGCCTGCCAGTGCTGGGAAGATGGGCTGCCCGGAGTGTGCCTCTGATGTGCCCCCTCTCACCCAGCCACCACCAGACCGATGAAGTCAGTAGCACGGGGTGTAGTGCCCCACCTCATCCCCGCGCGGGGGACAAAAAACGAAACTCCATGGGGCCTGGATGTAGGTGTGGGTAGAGCGGGGAGGCAGGAGGATGACTTCTTGGTGGCCCGAAGGGTTGAGGCTGGCAGGGTGTAGGGGAAGTGGAAACTGCAATTTAAAAGAAAAGGTGTTAATGAGTACTACAACACTAATACATAATCACTCCCTAAACATTTATGGGGTATGCAGTGCACCCAAAATTACCTTCAATCTTTACCATGTTGCCAAATCCACAATAAAAGTCTGATCATCATCAAAAATGCACTAAAGGTGTATATAGCCTTCCACTACAACCATATCAAATTTCAGAGCAAACTGACATTTTCTGACTTATGAGTAAAACACAGAGAAACACATTTTGCTCATATACAATCGAGCGCTGGGAGTTAAGAGGCACACTTAATATATTTTTTTCTTTCAAGTGAGTCCCACAGAAAAAGTATCACAATCAAGCACATAAATTGCCTTTTTAGAGGCATGGAAGTGGAAGACCCAGAGGGCCCTGGGCTCTTCACTTCCCTATCCCTACACAAATGGATGTGAATGAGGATACGATTATACTATCTCAAAAAGTAAGTAACTTTTTTTTTTAAACTTTCGTTAAAGCACCAGTTAGGTTTCAGATTAAACCAACAAAAGTATGGAAATGTGGTGTTAGGGTTCCCAACCATAACACCCCACTCCCATCCTACAAGCAGAAAAAGGAAAAAACATTACAGTTTTGCCTCTTCTGAATCTTCCCAAATCAGGCCAGGGGTCTTCCTTGGGGTTATCAACCCTAATGCTCACCCCATTCTCATATAGTCTGCACATCCCAACTTATTTGCTCATGGAATGGGGGGAGCATTAGGGTTGATAACCTGAAGGAAGACCCCAGGCCTGATTTGCAAAGATTCAGGACAGGCAAAACTGTATTTTTTTTCTTTTGCTGCTTGCAGGGTGGGAGTGGGATGTTAGGGATAGAAAACGTAGCACCACATTTCCATACTTTTGTTAGTCAGTTTAATCTGAACCCTAACTGTTGCATTAACAATAGCTTTTTTTGTGAAGAAAAAATATATATATGTATATATATTCTTTGCAGAAAATTGTGTTAATGCACCAGTTAGGGTTCAAGTTAATGTCACAAAAGTATGGAAATGTGGCAGCATTAGGAACCCTAATTCCCCAACCCCCCAAGCAGCAAAATGAAAAACACAAGGACTTGGGTCTCTAGAGTCTTGGCAAATCAGTGATGGGGTTTTCCTTGGGGTTGTCAGCCCTAATGTTCAAACCCCCAGGCTGTAGCCTCCTGTCTGAAACACAAGGTACACCTCCAAATCAGTGCCTCATTCTGATACACTCATCAAAGGGAGAGAGGTATGTTTTGCCACATGGTGCCATTACAATGTGTACAGGGCTTTGCTTAAAGAAGAGGGATAACTTGTGATCTTGTTGGGTCAGGGAACAGGGTGGACATTAGGGTTGACAACCCCAAGAAGACCTCACTACTGATTTGCCATGAGTTCAGAGACCCAAACACCTAACTGTTTTCCTTTTTCTGCTTGGGGTTGGGGGTGGATAATTAGGGTTGGAAACCATAATGCCACATTTTGATACTTGTTTGGTGTTAACTTGAACCCTAACTGGTGCATTAAGGCAGTTTTTTTTTTGCAAAGAATTTCCTATCTTTTTGAGATACTGAAATCATATTCTCATTCATGCTGGTCCCTTTGGGACTTGTGTGAACATATGCAGATGCTCAGGGCTACAGGGAAGAAGGAGAAGATTCCATCTGTCTATGAAAGTGAAGGGCAAGTTCCATGCAATAATGGAAGCCAAGAATTCATAAGGTTGTCTAGTGGGCTGCAGAAATACAGGGCTCTCTGTTCTCTGCTCTTGCATGTAGCTGCAGATACACATGCACAGAGAAAATAGTTCATCTGTCGGTGAATGCACAGGGCCCTTTGCTACCCATGGGTGCAGATGTGCAGGGTCCTATGCTAAGAGAAGAGTTGTCTTCACTATATGGTACCTGGGTCCATGCAATAAATCATACAGCTTTCATTCTCTGTCTAGGAGGGGTGTTGTGTAATAGTACCATCCTCCACCCTCATTCCATCCAGCTGTGTCACTGAGCTCACCCCTGAACTCATCTCATGGGGATGGGATACCAAAGCATACCTGCTGGGATCAAAACTGGCTCTATACTTTCTTAATAATTATAATTTTTTTTTAAATTTTGACCCTGAAATTTCAATATAGTTGTTTTATGACTCCCCTTGTATATATAACTTGTGGCATTTGTAGTACATTGGCCAAAACGTCATTTTGCACCAGAAGAGTGAAAGCACATCTCTTCAGGATTTTTAAAAGTGACACCTGTTACATTTATTAGGTGGTGTGAACAAATGGCTGTGTTGAAGTTTGGAGTGAAAATATTGAAAATCACAGAAGTAACGAGGTACAGGAAGGGAACAATTTCCAAAGGAAAATATGCTAGAGGACAAGGGGACACAATATCAAGCTGGGGGGGCTCAGCGGAAACATCAGGAGGTACTTCTTCATGGAGAGGGTGGTGGATGATTGGAATAGCCTCCCAGATAAAGTGGTGGGGGCTAGCATTTTCAAAGGATATAAGAATGCATGGGATAGACACAAGGGAATCTTAGAAGCAAGGGGGGGGGGAAGCCGGAGTTCAAGTAGGGTCTCAGGTGGCACTATAGGTAGAGAGTGTAGGGTAGACTTGGTGGGCCAAGTGGTCCTTATCTGCCAACAACTTCTATGTCTCTGTGTTTCTAAGTTATGAGTGAATGTTGAAATATTGCATTGTTCACCCACGTCTTGGCCATTTTACCATATCTGTATACCAAATTTTCAGCATAGCCTTCTTATGACCCCACCTCATGAAGCCCATAGGTAAAATGTTCAAATCCCTGCTGGAATGCCATTCCATGCAACAGGTGCAAAAGCACATTTTGTCCAGCATCTGAAAAATTGCAGCTGTCACATTCATGAGATGATGTGAAAAAATGGCTATGTTGAAAATCTGGGGTCAAAACATTGAAAATTACCAAAGTTATGAGTGAGCATAGAAAAATGTCATTGTACACTCATAACATTGTTGTTTATGAATATTCTGACCCCAGATTTTCAACATGGCCTTCTTATGGCCCCACCTCATGAACAAAGTAAAAATGTTCAAATCCCACCCGAAGATTTTGCAACATGACTGCAAAATCACCTTCCGGAACAGATTTGTATAATTCCACCACCGTTGGTCTTGAGGTGGGGTCCCAGAAAGGCCATGTTTAAAATTTAATGTGAAAATATTAAAAAATGACAAAGTTATGAAGAAAAGTTCAAACCCATTAAAATACATTAAACAGGACTTATCTTATTTTCTCATATTGCAGTTGCTTGTTCCAGCAGCAAGATGTGTTCTGGATCAGAGAGTCAATCTATACAGTGGACATGTTCAGGTCAGTGAGGGTTTGTTAGCGGTATGGGTGATGGAGTGGTGGGTGCTGAGTGGGAGGTCTGGGTGGGGTGGGGTGTGTAGGGGGTTAGATTAGTGAGGGACCATTTTCTTTTTTACAGGTTAAAACAATGAGGAATAGTTTTCTTTGTTAAAAGGGGACATTCCAATACTGGGTATTGGGCACCCAACTGTTGGGCTAGCCAGGCATATAAAAGAGATGGGAGCAGGAGAGACCTGGAGGGGTGGAAGGTGAAGTGAAGCAGTACAGGGGTTGGGCACTCTGGTCCACCTATAAATTTAATAATATAAATTAAACATGGGAAGGGGAGCAGGTGACCTGGAGGGAAGGGGGTAAGAAGTAAGCGGTACCAGAGCTGGGCACCCTGGTGAGGAAGGAAGGAAGAAAGAAAGAAAGAAAGAAAGAAAGAAAGAAAGAAAGAAAGAAAGAAAGAAATGGAGACTGAGACAGAGAGAGTAGGGGAATGCCAGCTCACTGCTTCAACTGAAGCAGACAGCATGACTCCAACTGCAGCTTCAGAATTCAAGAAAGTCCCGCTGTTCTCATACTCAGAACATGGGTGAACAGCTCCTCTCGCTATCCTAAGTACCCCTGATTTTCAGCTGCCCAGAAACATGTTGTGGGACTTGTTCAGGTGAATGAGTGTGAGGAATGTGGGGTGGTCAGTGCTGAATGGAGGTGGCGGTGGGGTGTGTTGGGTGGGTGTGGGGGGCTCAATTTGGTGAAGGACCATTTTCTTTTTTTACCAAAAAAAGACAACAATGAGGGATGGTTTTCTTTATTGCGGTGACATTCTGACACTGGGGATTGAGCATCCCAGTAGTGAGCTAGAGTTCGCAGCATCAGAGGTGGGCACCCCAGTGCCGCCAAACATATAATGGGAAGGGGGCAGGAACCTGGGGGGAGGGTGGTAAAGAGAAGTGGTATCTGTGGTGGCACCCCAGTCCACTTATAAAAAAGTATAAATTAAACATGGGGAAGAAGGGGGACAAGGAAGGGGTACCAGTGGTGAGCACCCTGGTCAGCTACATATTTAGATAGATAGACAGACAGACTCACTACTTCGACTGAAACCAGCAGCACGACTCCAGCTGCAACTTCAGAATTGAAGAAAGTCCCACTGTTTTCATACTGAGAATGCATGTAAATGGCTTCTCTTGCTAAGATGGGCTCCCTGGATTTTCAGTGTGCCCAGAAACATTATTTCCAGGGCAATTTTCAAAAAACAAGCACCAGAATCTAGCTACATGGGTTTTGTTTACTTAAGTTCACGTGTCTGTTTTTTGAAAATATATAATTTGCATGTATTTTTAATGTTTGTGAG
Organism: Neoceratodus forsteri; assembly: GCA_016271365.2. Taxonomy (NCBI): domain Eukaryota; kingdom Metazoa; phylum Chordata; order Ceratodontiformes; family Ceratodontidae; genus Neoceratodus; species Neoceratodus forsteri. Next base: position 22,442,508 of record CM057459.1, read on the forward strand.
TTAAATAAAAAAAGATGGTGTCCATCATGATCTGTATTTTTTCCACACAACTGGTATTTTTTCCACATGACAAGTAAATCATAAAAATAAGTACTCACAATATTTGTTTGTAGTCATTTGCATTTATCAGTTTTAAACAAAAATCCTTATAACTCTGAAACTGTATAATATTTTTTCACAAAGCCTTTGAAAGGCATACCCTTGGTACAGGCCCCATCAACAAAATCACCATCACCAAAATCAATAGTGTCAGTGGCTCAGTAGGTAGCACACTCGCCTCTGAGGCCGGGAGATCAGAGGGCTGTGGGTTCAGTTCCCACATCTGGCATTTGGGTTAATATCCCAGTACTGACACTGTAGTGCAGCATGAGAGGGGTGCTGCACTTCTGAGGTGCCGTCTTTTGGATGAGACGTTAAACCGAGGTCCCATCTGCCTGGATTGGTGGTAGTTCAGGTGGATGTTAAAGATCCCATGGCACTTATCGAGAAGAGTAGGGGAACTTCCCCGGTGTCCTGGCCAAATTTCCCTCATTCACTAAAAATACCACCAACAGCTTAATCTGGTTCAAGGTCAGTTGGCATTCACCTGAATCCCCTTCCCCCAGGTCGTGCCTGAAAATAGGCAGGATTTGTCTAGTGCACTTACCCGGTCAACAAAAGCTAAATAAAAATAAAATAAATAAAAACCCTAAAAATTTCATGAAAAAATTCTACACTGACTAAGCTATAGGTGAGAGCAAAAAATAAATAAATAAAAAGCAATATTATATATAGGGAAACCAAAAGGTTTGTGGTGCTTTGTAACTCAAAACCTGAACAAAATTCTGCAACAAAGCTGCTCGTGTGTTGAGACTGGGACAGCCTGAATGAGCATGACAAATTTTGTGCTATTTCATCAAATGACACCAAAGTGACTAAAGTGCAAAAATTGGGATTTACCATTAAACTGCCAACTTGATCTTAACTATAGGGGCACCACAGTGTCCCTATAATATATATTGTAAGTATATGTTATATAATGCATGGTATCATGTATTTCCCTGTATACCTCATCAGTTAAACCTGTAGTACTCCTGATTACAGTTGCATACCTTCCAATTAAGGCTACTTACTTCCAGAGGGATACCTGTATACCTACAGAAGTATACAGGCTAGAAACCATGGAGAAAAGCAAACCCTCTGGCCCCCCCCCCCCCAAACTTGGGGAACCTGGAAAAAACTCTGCCATTCAGGAGACCTAGGGAACTTGCAAAAAAAAAAATTAGTTGGAGGGCACACACAAAAACCATCCCTGTCCCCACTGCATAGCCCCAACAGCATGACCCTCGGTGCCCCATCTAAACACTGTGCACCAAAAGAAAAACAGTCAAGAGAGCACAGAATGCACAACTCCTCCCCCCTTTTGCTCTCCAAGCAATCAGTTCCCTTGATACTCCTCTCCCCATCTTATCTGCAGAGCCTCCATGCTCCTGCTGACATCTCCCTCTTTGAGCCTTCAGCTGCCTCCTCAGCCTTCATGCTCTCCATATCCTGCCACCACCATTACCAGAGACGCTCTCAGACACTTTCAGCTGAAAGCAGCCCTCCTCCACAGGACTCCCTCCCTGACCACTGCCACACCTCTGCAATCCATCACCCTACCAATAATCTAATGGATGAACAACACAGACATGTCCCCTTTTATAGGGGAACTCCACACCACGGAATAAAGAAAGGGTGCAAAGAGCCCAATACCAAAACTTCACTACACTACGAAAACATATGTGGCACAAATGGGTGGACTGGATGTGCCTTTCGGTCCTTTTCTGCTGTCACCTTCTATGTTTCTATGTGGCCAAGCAAGGCAAATCTGAAAAAGGCCCCAACTCACTAGTTAACTAAACTGGCCTGACACGTGGTAAATAAAATCAGAAAAAACAGCCATGTATTATATAAAACAATCAATGGGTAATGTTTGGCATGCAAGGCTATATACCTGTTTTGAGGGGGCTAATTTAGATAAGAAAGTCACTCACCCTTCAGGCTCGTGGTCTTATTATCTAATTAGTCCCCTCAGTGGGTGTACAGTATTTCCTTGTGTACTACACATATCCATTATTTATTCTCTATATATAAATTATAGATCACTGCATCATCCACAACCTGTCAGCATCCTGGATTTAAGATCACATGAAACACTCTAAAAAACGAAAAAATCTGTTTCCAAAGTAGTGTAATTCGGTGGCGCTCAATGCAAATATCTTGATGCATCCTTAGTAAATGCGTATCTTCCTTTCTTTTGTAGACTATCAAAAACAATAAATGTGATATTTTAACCAGCCCATAGTTCACGTCATTAATACAATGATGGTGCCTTTCTAAAAAGGTAGCTCCAAGTACTGAAATCCTAGCATTTTATTAAAAGAAAATGTTTTATTTTGATCTTTTTTTCATTCGTGATGGATCAATTTGCTTTCTCATATGCATTCAAATGACCACATTCCTGTGTATGCATGCAAATGAATGACACATTTAAAGCATTCTAAATAGATTTCTGGGGGTGTTTCATTGAGAAATTCCAGCAGGTGTTCTGAAATCTGGTGGTGCACCTGGAGTGAAAACATCTATTGATGAAGCTATGATTTATTCAAATCACAAAAGAAATTATCTCATTCTCTGATACATAGAAGATCAATCATAGGTAAAAGATATTTTCCTGTTTTAGTCCTAGTCTGTTCAACTTTCTTGTGGCTACCCTTAATTTTATTCATAAAAAACCCAAATTCCTTTAAAGGGAAATTAAACATCACAGGATCACTCAAATTGTGAAACCCCATAAAAAAATCTGTCAGACGAGGTAGTGGACTTGTTTGCAGGTGCAAGAGGCAATTACTTGGGAGGAGGGCGCAAAAATTCACCAATATGCAGTCTTTTGTTTTCATAGAAACAGAAAAAAAGATGGTAGAAGGAATCAAGAGTCCATCTAGTCTGCCCATGTGTTCCTTGGACCTTCTCAGATCCCAGGACCTAACCCCCCATCCTAATGCCTGCTACTACTCTTGCTGCTTTTGATCGCACTTTAGCCCTGTCCCACCCCTGCTTGAATGAATTCACGGACTTTGCTACCACAGCATCAGCTGGCACTTTATTCCATTGCTCCATGACTCATTCTGTAAAACAGTGTTTCCTATGCTCCCTCTTGAAGTCCCCCTCCAAATTCCACTCGTGCCCTCTGGTGTTAGAGTCTGAGACTCTGTTGAACAGGTCCAAGGATGGCACCTAATTTATTCCTCTCAGGAACGTGTATGTTTCAATTGTGTCTCCCCTCTCCCTCCTTGTCTCCAGTGAGAACACATTTAATGCTTCCAGATGCTCCTTGTACGAGTGCCGTTGAAGGCCCTGGATCATTTTGGTAGCTCTTCTCTGGACAGCCTCCAATCTGTTTATATCCCTTTTCAGATGTGGGCTCCTAAACTGGACACAGTACTCTGGATGTGGCCTTACCAGGGACATGTAGAGTGGCAGTATTACCTCCTTTCTCCTGCTGTCGAATCCCCTCCCTATGCACCCCAGCATTTTGTTGGCCTTGCTATAAACTTTGTTGCACTGGTTTGTCTGTTTATGGGTGCTGCTTATGATGACACCTAGGTCCTGTTCTTCCTGAGTGGTACTGAGCTGGCCTCCATTGAGGCGGTACTAGTCTGTCCGTGGGTTCCCTTAACCCAAATGCATCACCCTACATTTTTTTACGTAGAACTTCAGCTGCCAGATGTTGGACCATCTTTCCAGCCTCTGTAGGTCTTTTTGTAGGTCGTTACAAAAAGGTAGGTTTATACTTCTATTTTCTGGCATTCTTGCAGGCATAATGGGGCCTATTCACTAATGCGGATGGGGGGGTATGCACCAAAGGCACATAGGCCCCCTGCGCAGCTGCGCACCCGTGGGAGATCCACTCAGGGACAGCATTCACTAAACGGCGGTTCCCGCCCAGCTCTCTGATGAGGCCCCGCTCCCCCGGCATGCAGGTTCGCAGGGGGCGGAGCGGCAGACCTGGGTCGGCAGCCAGTCATCAGCTCTACTCAGGTCCCTCGGTGGATCCCTTGCACCCGTGAGGCACCATGTTGGTGGCCGGTGCAAATCGCGCAGACTGCACGGTGGGGGGGTTTTACCCCAGATGTCCGTCCCAGCCCAATCTGTGTGCTCCAATGGCAGGGGTGGCCTTCATGGGGGGTCCAATGACCCTGCCATCTCCTGCGGATGTGCATCAGCATCCGGGGGGGGTGCATAACTTTTACGGCTGCCCTCTAGAAGGCATAGCTGTGCCCCCCCCTCAAAGCACCCCTGTCTTCATGAATGGCGCAGAGTGCGGACATGCCCCTGTGCAGTCCCAGCCCACCCCCATGTGGAGCTGCAAGTTTGACCAGTGTGCCAGCCGCGTAGGGGGAGCATAGCAGGGACATGAATAGCACATGGGGGTGCAGTGTGTGCGGTCGGGTGTGGGTGGGTTATGCCCCGGAGTTACATGGTGCATATCTCATCTGCACCTTTTGTGAATAGGGCCCAATATCACCCTCTTTCATATACTTACATCTGGGGGTGGCAGCAGCTCTTCATTATCTGTTGGACAGTACACCATTTCCTGTGGCTGTGTGTTGCTTTCAGAAAGGACCCGTCATACTTATTTGAAGGTGTCAGGAGAACTTAGATATGAATACATAAATCATCTGTAAATTAAAATCAAGACAACAGTCATTTTATGTAATCTTGAGATAGAAAGTGATGTCACTGAGGGGCAAGCTGTATGCTGTTAAATACAGTGTGCCTCTCAGTGGCATCAACTTTCTGTCTAACAGTCCATGAAATGTATACTTCTGAGATTTAGTTTACAGATGATTTTATATATTCATATCTCAGGACTCCTGACACCTACGGGTAAGATCACTCCCTTGTTGGAAAGGTCATGTAATGTGCTTTCATTATTTGAGTGATCCTGCAATGTTTACTTCCCCTTTAAGTGCAAACTTTACAATCATCTTAATGGCACACCTGACTGTTCGTAAATATTAGTTTTCTGTAACTGCAATGAACGGATTGTGTATGGAATTGATTGCTACCAGATATTAAATATTGTTATACTTATGAATGTTTTTCACACTGTCAAGTATGTATAGTTTGTACATCTTCCAACCCTAGGTGTCATGGATGTTTTTTATGCTGTCAAGTATGTATAGTTTTTACCTCTTATAACTCCAGGTATGTCTAAAAATGATCACCGAAAACAGATGCTGCACTCAGGTTACTAATACACAGACCATGACCTAAATTAAGTTTTACATTTTATTGCACAATAGCTTAGATCTTTGGAAACAATAACTCCATACCACTACCACCTCACCTAAAAATGAGCCTTTTGACCTAGACTGCCTTCTGGATAAACAAACACATAAACTATTATACGCTCCAGAAACATCATCAAATCACAGCATTTTCAAAGGCACCAAGTGGGGTTAAGGGAGTAAAGAAAGTTGCAAACAAGGTATTCGTAGTTGGGGTTTGATGGTAAGGGTTGTGGAGAGGGTGGTGTGCAGGGAAGGGTCTATGAGGGGTCAGATGCCTTCCTGGAGTATAGAAACATAGAATTTGATGGCAGATGAGGACCGCTTGGCCCACCTAGTCTGACCATTTCCCTACCTAATGGATACTCTGCAGATCCTAATTAACCAACAGCCTACTTCCTCCTACCCCCCCACTAGAATTGCCTTATGTCTGTCCCATGCATTCTTGAATTCCCCCACTGTTTTTGGCTCTACGACTGCCTCAGGAAAGCTGTTCTATGCATCTACAACCCTCTCTGTGAAGAAATACTTCCTCACATTACCTCTGAGCCTTCCCCCCTCTATCTTCAAATTGTGCCCCAAGGGATGAAGCCAGGAGAGGGAGGATGTAGATGGGATGAGGGAGGTGCTACATATCTTAGCACACTTGACAGAATGAGGGAGGTGCTACATATCTTAGCATACTTGACAGGATGAGGGAGGTGCTACATATCTTAGCACACTTGACAGGATGAGGGAGGTGATTACATATTTTAGCACACTTGACAGGATGAGGGAGGTGCTACATATCTTAACATACTTGACAGGATGAGGGAGGTGCTACATATCTTAGCACACTTGACAGGATGAGGGAGGTGCTACATATCTTAACATACTTGACAGGCTGAGGGAGGTGATTACATATTTTAGCACACTTGACAGGATGAGGGAGGTGCTACATATCTTAACATACTTGACAGGATGAGGGAGGTGCTACATATCTTAACATACTTGACAGGATGAGGGAGGTGCTACATATATTAGCAAACTTGACAGGATGAGGGAGGTGCTACATATCTTAACATACTTGACAGGATGAGGGAGGTGTTACATATTTTAGCACACTTGACAGGATGAGGGAGGTGCTACATATCTTAACATACTTGACAGGATGAGGGGAGGTGCTACATATCTTAACATACTTGACAGGATGAGGGAGGTGCTACATATCTTAGCACACTTGACAGGATGAGGGAGGTGCTACATATCTTAACATACTTGACAGGATGAGGGGAGGTGCTACATATCTTAGCACACTTGACAGGCTGAGGGAGGTGATTACATATTTTAGCACACTTGACAGGATGAGGGAGGTGCTACATATATTAGCAAACTTGACAGGATGAGGGAGGTGCTACATATCTTAACATACTTGACAGGATGAGGGGAGGTGCTACATATCTTAGCACACTTGACAGGATGAGGGAGGTGATTACATATTTTAGCACACTTGACAGGATGAGGGAGGTGCTACATATCTTAACATACTTGACAGGATGAGGGGAGGTGCTACATATCTTAACATACTTGACAGGATGAGGGGAGGTGCTACATATCTTAGCACACTTGACAGGATGAGGGAGGTGCTACATATCTTAACATACTTGACAGGATGAGGGGAGGTGCTACATATCTTAGCACACTTGACAGGCTGAGGGAGGTGATTACATATTTTAGCACACTTGACAGGATGAGGAGGCTACATATATTAGCACACTTGACAGGATGAGGGAGGTGCTACATATCTTAGCACACTTGACAGGATGAGGGAGGTGCTACATATCTTAACATACTTGACAGGATGAGGGAGGTGCTACATATCTTAGCACACTTGACAGGATGAGGGAGGTGCTACATATCTTAACATACTTGACAGGATGAGGGAGGTGCTACATATATTAGCAAACTTGACAGGATGAGGGAGGTGCTACATATCTTAACATACTTGACAGGATGAGGGAGGTGCTACATATCTTAGCACACTTGACAGGATGAGGGAGGTGCTACATATCTTAACAAACTTGACAGGATGAGGGAGGTGCTACATATCTTAACATACTTGACAGGATGAGGGAGGTGCTACATATCTTAGCACACTTGACAGGATGAGGGAGGTGATTACATATTTTAGCACACTTGACAGGATGAGGGAGGTGCTACATATCTTAACAAACTTGACAGGATGAGGGAGGTGCTACATATCTTAACATACTTGACAGGATGAGGGAGGTGCTACATATCTTAGCACACTTGACAGGATGAGGGAGGTGCTACATATCTTAACAAACTTGACAGGATGAGGGAGGTGCTACATATCTTAACATACTTGACAGGATGAGGGAGGTGCTACATATATTAGCACACTTGACAGGATGAGGGAGGTGCTACATATCTTAGCACACTTGACAGGATGAGGGAGGTGCTACATATATTAGCACACTTGACAGGATGAGGGAGGTGCTACATATCTTAGCACACTTGACAGGATGAGGGAGGTGCTACATATCTTAGCACACTTGACAGGATGAGGGAGGTGCTACATATCTTAACATACTTGACAGGATGAGGGAGGTGCTACATATCTTAGCACACTTGACAGGATGAGGGAGGTGCTACATATCTTAACATACTTGACAGGATGAGGGAGGTGCTACATATATTAGCAAACTTGACAGGATGAGGAGGTGCTAATATTCAACATACTTGACAGGATGAGGAGGTGCTACATATCTTAGCACACTTGACAGGATGAGGGAGGTGCTACATATCTTAACAAACTTGACAGGATGAGGGAGGTGCTACATATCTTAACATACTTGACAGGATGAGGAGGTGCTACATATCTTCAGCACACTTGACAGGATGAGGGAGGTGATTACATATTTTAGCACACTTGACAGGATGAGGGAGGTGCTACATATCTTAACAAACTTGACAGGATGAGGGAGGTGCTACATATCTTAACATACTTGACAGGATGAGGGAGGTGCTACATATCTTAGCACACTTGACAGGATGAGGGAGGTGCTACATATCTTAACAAACTTGACAGGATGAGGGAGGTGCTACATATCTTAGCACACTTGACAGGCTGAGGGAGGTGCTACATATCTTAACATACTTGACAGGATGAGGGAGGTGCTACATATATTAGCACACTTGACAGGATGAGGGAGGTGCTACATATCTTAGCACACTTGACAGGATGAGGGAGGTGCTACATATCTTAGCACACTTGGATATAACTGACTTGTTAAACCATAGTATGGAGACTACTACACTAAGTCCAGCTTCCGAAGGCTAGGGAAGAAGCGGATGGGAAAGGCAGACACATTGGCCTTTTCAGGCATGCTGCATGTATTGAATAGGCAAGGGGAATAGTGAGGAAGGAGAAAACAGAGGCATTCAATGCCTGAATGAAGGAATGGTGTCTGGAAGAAGGATATCAATTTGTGGGGGACTGGGGAGAATTCTGGGACAGAAGGCTATTCAAGGGGATAGACATCATCTCATGAGGGAGTGGACTAGTGCACTGGCAAAAACTAGACATCTACTTAGACAGTCTTTTGAACTGGGGGGATACTTAATGCCTGGAATCCTATAGTAGGTAGTTCATAGAAACATTGACTTTGACGGCAGATAAGGACCGCCTGGCCCACCTAGTCTGTCCATTTCCCTACATACACAAGCTTCAGATCCTAAATGATCTGCAGCTTGCCTTCTCTTTCTTACCACTATGGTTGCCTTCTGTGTACCCCATGCATTCTTGAATTTACCTATTGTTTTTGCCCCATGACCTCTTCAGGAAGACTGTTCCATGCATCCACTACCCTTTCTGTGAAAAAATACTTCCTCAAGTTTCCCCTGAGTCTTCCCCCTCCAGCTTCAAGCTGTGACCCCTTGTTCTTGCACTTCTCTTTTTCTGAAAGATGTTCCCTTCCTGGACCCTGTTTATCCCCTTGAGTTATTTCTATCAAAGCCCCCCTCTCCCTCCTTTCTTCAAGTGTATACATATTGAAGTATTTTAGTCTTTCCTCATATGTTTTCTGGTGCATTCCTTTCACCATTTTCATTGCCCTTCTGTGTACTGCTTCCATTCTGTCTATGTCTTTCTGGAGATGTGGTCTCCAGAACTGAATACAGTATTCCAGATATGGCCTTACCAATTGTCTGTACAGTGGCATCACCGCCTCCTGTTTTCTACTGGTTATGCCTCTCCCTCTACATCCCAGCATCCCTCTGTCTCTCCCCACCGCCTTCTCACACTGCTTTGCTACTTTCAGGTTAACCGTTATAATTACCCCAGGTCTCATTTGAGTTTTGTAGTTGTTTGTATCCTTCCCCCCCAATCTTGTTTTCTTCTCCTGGATTCATGTGTCCCAAGTGCATGATTGCACTTTTTTGTATTAAATTTAAGCTTCCGTACTCTCGACAACTCCTCCAACTTGCCAAGGTCTCTTTTCCTTTTTTTTCCACCCCGTCTGGAGTGTCCACTCTATTGCAGATCTTGGTGTCATCTGCAAAGAGGCTTACCTTCCCCCCCAGCCCCTCTGCAATTTCACCAATGAAGACATTGAGGAGGACTGACCCCATCACTGAGCCTTGTGGCACCCTGCTGGTCACCCTCCTGTCCTGGGATTGAACTCTGTTAACAACCACACTCTGTGTCCCACTGCTCAGCCAGTTTCTGACCCAGTTTACTACCTTGGGGCCCACTTCCAGACTGCCCAACTTGTTTAATAGCCTCCTGTGTGGGACAGTGTCGAATGCCTTGCTAAAATCTAGGCAGGCCATGTCCATGCCCCCTCGATCAACCACCCTGGTTACACAGTCAAAGAAATCTATCAGATTTGTTTGACAAGATTTACCAGGTGTGAATCCATGTTGCCTTGGGTCTTGTGCCCCATTGGCCTCAATATATGCTACAATCCTTTCTTTTTGCAGAAATTACATTATTTTCCCCACCACCAAGGTCAAACTAAAAAGCCTGTAATTCCTAGCATCCACCTTGCTCCCACTTTTGTGCAGTGGTATCACATTTGCCCTCCTCCAGTCCTTTGGTATCACTCCTTCCTCCATTGATTTGTTGAAAAGGGCCATCAATGGTGCCTATATTACCTCTCTGGTTCTTTCAGTATTCTGGGATGCATCCCATCTGGACCCATTGTCTTGTCTGCTTTTAGTTTTGAGAATTCCTTTTGGACTCTCTCCTCTGTGAATGGATTGGTGTCCACCTCTCCTCCATGTGTGTTTCTACCATCTAATTTTGATCCCTCCCCTTCCCCTTCTTTTGTAAATACTGAGCAGAAGTATTTGTTTAGAATATCTGTTTTTCTAGGTTCCCCTCCGCACAGTCCCCCCCCATTTAGCCTCACAATCCCGCCATTGTTTTTTTCCTCTCCCTGATATACCTGAAGATGGTTTTGTCTCCTTCTTTCACTGATTGTGCTATTCGTTCTTCAGTTTGCACCTTTGCACTCCCGACTGCTTTCTCCACTTCCTTCTGCTTTGCCTGATATAGTTCCCTGTCTTCCTCCCTCCCTCCATGTTTCTTTTTACTTTCTGAATGCTTGTTTCATTTCCTTAACCTTCCTTGCCATTTCTTTATAAAACCATAGTGTTTTTTTCCTTCTTTTTGCTTTGTTGACTTGCTTTACACAGAGACCTGTTACCTGTGCTATGGCTCCTTTAAGTTTCTTCCACTGTTCCTCTACCCCCCACCTCCCTCCATCTTTGCCACGGTATTCTTAAGGCATTCACTCATTTTTGCAAAGTCTGCACTTCTGAAATCCAGGACCCTTAATTTTGTGTGGCTTGACTCTACTACTGTTGTCACCTTAAACCACACTGTATGGTGATCACTGGACCCTAGATGGCTGCCCACTGACATATCTGTTATTCTGTCACTATTGGTGAGAACCAGGTCTAATATTGCTCTGTCCCGTGTGGGCTTCTTCACTAGCTGCCTGAGGCATGCCCCCTGCAGGGCATCCAAGATGTCTCTGCTACTGGTAGTGGCTGCTGCATAGGTGTTCCAGTTAACATCTGGCATTTCAGGTCCCCCACCAGCAGCACTTCCCTTTCTCCACTATTTTGTGGATGATACCCCCTAATATCCTGTCCATTTCCCCGAGCTGGAGGTCTGTAGACAACCCCAGCGTGGATGGTGGTGCCGTTTGCCATCTCTAAGGTGACCCATAGTGCCTCTTCCCCTTTCTGTCTTACCCCTATCTCAGTTGTTTTGACCCCTTTCCTTATGTACATAGCCACCTCTCCCCCTTTAGTAGGTGCAGGGTGAAACTAGCAGTGAATCCCTTAGAAATGGAAATAGGGCCAGGGGAAGCCAGCAGTGGCAGGTATGGGGGACAGGTAGAGGCAGTGAATGAGGGACTGGGAAGCAACTGTTTAACTATCAGAAGAGGTAATAGACCATCTAAAGAGAGAGTGGAGGGCATGACAAAGAGATAAGGTAAGGAAGAGGGAGTAAGATGGGTGCATGGAGACTTGTGTTCCTAAATGTCAGAAGTTTAAACAATAAGATCAGTGAGCTGCAGGTGTAGGTGGCAGAGGCCAAGGTAGACGTAGTGGCCATCATGGAGACACGGGCCAGTGGGAACAATGACTGGGATCTGGCAGGTCTGGGGTGCACCTTTCTTAGGAAAGACAGGGGCAATGGTAAAGGGGGTGGCCCTATATATTAGGGAAAGTACTGAGGTGACAGAAGATGGGACCATGAGAAAGTAGGGAGGATTGGATTCTATCTGGGTGCTGCTGATAACACCTGTTGGTGAAGAGTTAGGTTGGGGTAGTCTACGGACTATCAGAATAGAAAGAAGAGGGGGAAAAGGGAGTTAGAGGAGGACATCAAGAATGGAACTGCAAAAGGGCATCTAGTGTTAGTAGGAGCATCAAGTACCAGGCACTGCTACATACACTACAGGACTGCTTACTGGTGCAGCTGGTCCCACATGGAAGGACACCATACTTGACTTGGTATTCACCAGTTCAGATATGGTGGGGGATGGCAGTCAGGGAACTTTGGGGTGCAATGGCCCAACATTGTGGCGTTCAAACTGGCAGCGGAGAACGATGGTCCCAACTCAAAGACAGTGGCTCTGGACCTCAAACTTGCAGAATTTAGACAGATGTGAGAACAAGTTAGGGAGAGATTGACAGGTGTAGACCAGATAAAGGGGTTGGAAGAACAGTGGGGTAGGATTAAGGGGGCACTTCCAGAGGCAACCAAATCTTACGCAAGGAAGGTCACCAAAAGAAACAAACATAACATTTATTTATTTATGTATGTATGTATTCAAAATTTGGTGACCAGGAGAGGTACTGAGCTGAGTCTTATTTCCAGGTGCGACCCGAGGGTAAGGGAACAGGTGAAACAATAAGACATTACACATTACATAGTCAATTACTCAGTACAAAATAAAGTGTAGTCAGAGTACAATAATGACACAATTGCAAGTGCAAAATAACAATGAGCAGTAATAATGTACCAACAGAGAGAACTGTGCTTGAGAAGGGTGGCAGTGTAGAGCTTGAGAGAATGGGAGCCTGGATACAAGCTAAGGGAGAACCCAGGAAGAGGCTCAACACATGGACAGTATGAGCCCCAAGCAGGGAAAGGATCAGGAAAAGGGGTAACAAGAGCAAGTGAGCGAGGGTAGGAGTTTCATCAAGTCCATGAGGGAGCCATGAGAGGTGGAGAGGCAGAGGGAGTAGGGGAGCATGTTCTAGACTGAGACGGTGATAGGAGAAAAAGCTGGGGAAGTGGTCTGAAATCTGGCAGCTTGACTTCAATGCCAAGAAATGCAAAGTTATGCACACTGGAGCCAAGAATCTCAGGATAGAGTACAACCTGGGTAGATTCCAGGTATCTACCTAAGACTTTGCTATTTTATGTGGGTGGTTAAAAGGGGAATTGTTTAGCATTAAATAATACGAAAACAAAGTGTATGCTTTTTGGATCTAAAATTAGATTGAATAGCTCTCAGGATTTATCTATTTTTGATTTATCGGGAAATGGGATGGAGCAGGTTAAACAGTTTAAATATCTTGGCGTCCTTTTAGATCAACATTTGAAATTCTCTGATCATGTAAAATATATGTCTCGTCAGATATATCAGAGACTTGGTGTATTATTTAGGTTTAAATCTCTGTTGACTTTACCAGCAAGACGTGCAATAGCTGAGGGTGTCTTATTACCACACTTGAATTACAATGCATTTCTCTTTACTAATTTGTTAAATAGAGATTTATCTCTTCTTACAAATGTGTTTCATGGTATCTGTAGATTTACCTTTAATCTGCCTTATTCTACTCATCATTGTGAGCTGTATAGACTATCTGCCTGGCTTCCTCCCAGGATGGGTTGTCTATACAGCTTGTTTATTAATGGATAAAATTCTTCGTCAAGGGATTGATTCTCCATTATATTCACTTCTTCATGTTAAAATAAATTCTCGGGAACTTCGTTCTGATCAACAAATTAAGTTAAATGTCCCAAAGACTAAGACTAAAATGTGGGATAGTTCATTTACTTACTCTGCTGCTAAAAATTGGAATGAGCTTCCTATTGTTTTATATGAAAATGTTTGTCATCAAACTTTTAAAATCAGGTTAAGAAATTATTTTCTTGATAAATTGTATTGTTGTTTTTAATTATTATTTTATATTTATATGTATGTTATGTTATTTATGTTAAATGTTGTATTGTATTGTGATGTTAGTTGTTTATTGTAAACATCTTGACTGTATATGTATTCAGTCCCCGGGTCGTACATGAAAACGGGCCTTTGGCTCATTGTACTTACCCGGTAAACAAATGTTTAAAATAAAAAATAAAATAAAATCTGCATCAGAGGAGGAGAAGGACCTGGGAGTGATGATCACTAGTGACCTTGAGCACTCTATGCAGTGCAAGAAAGCAGCAGCAAAGGCAAACAAGATGTTGGGATGCTGGGGGGGGTCATCTGTAGGAGAGAGGAGGTTGTACCCTGGCCGCACTAGCTCCCTCTTTCCTCACTGAGTTGCCCCCTGTGGTCCACCTCACATATCTGCTGTCAGGACCCTCAGTCCTCCCACCCTCCTTCCACGCTGGCCTAGCAGTCCTTAATTTCCCTACATGTGCCACATCGGTGCCATCCTCCCTGGCATGTAAACCACATTGCAAGCCTACAAGGGAACTGTGTAAAGCCAAGATTCTAATATCACTACTTCTCCTCCTATCCGGTGACATTGAACCAAACCCTGGACCAATCTCCACCCTCAGCCCAAACCTCGCCCCACCTCTCCAACTCCCAAGGTGCCTAAAACTAGCCCATTTGAACATATGCAGTCTCCTCTACAAACTAACCCTCCTGCAACCTACTGTTCTTTTCCTTAAACCTGACATAATGATCATTTCTGAGACCTGGTTGAATTCCCACTTTCCTGATGCCAAATTCTCAATCCCTGGCTATACTCACCTTTGACATGATTGGCCTGGTAAGAAAAGAGGAGGTGGAATAGCCAGGTACATCACTGCCTCGCTCCAGTTCACCCCAGTCCCACTACCTGTGCCCACACAAACCACCGACTCCTTACTAATCAAACTCTCCCTTCCTCACACTCGCCCAATATTTGTTGCTGGTTCCCATTGCTCACTGGACTCCACCTTGCCCTCCACCATGAATCACCTGGGTGTCCTGTCATCCTTAGCCTCCAGGGGTGAGCTTCATATTCTCTGTGATTTCAACTAAAACTGGCTGTCCAGTTCTAGTGCCAAATTATGCAACCAGGTAACCTCACTCAACCTATCGCAACAGATCACTGAGCCCACATGTCTCAACCCCAAATCCAGGAACCACTCTTTTCTGGACTGATTCCATACTTTTCACTCTCATCGAATTCTTTCCTCTGGCCTCTTACTGGACTCATTAAGTGATCATCACATGATCTACTCAGTGAGGAAAATATTTAGACTCAAGGCGCCGCCCCCTCCAAGACTCTACTGATCAAATCCTACAAATCCCTAGACCTTGTATCACTCCTGCACAACCTGGCAAACACAGACTGGTCCTACATCCCTAGGCTGCCTCTATTGGTTCCACACTGGAGTACTTCAAAACCAGGTTCCTTGAAGTCTGAAACCATTATGACCCTCTCAGACAAGCCCATGTGTGGGGAGCCCACCTGCCATGGATTTCAGTGGACCTCATGGCCCTCCTCAGAGCATGGAATAGGGCATGGAAGTCTTTCAAGAGCTCCGGCTCACCAGAGGATCATCAAAAGTACAGGGCCCTACGTAATGCCTGCACAAGGCAAATCCACTGGGCAAAAGCCAGTTTCTTCAAAGAATCATTCTGCACAAATTTAAACCAATCCCACTAAATTTTGGAAGGTGGTTACGCCTTATTTACCCCTCCTCCCTGCCCCTCCCCAGTCCTAAATGTTGGCAACTGCACTGTCACTGATCCTATCATGGTGGCCACTGAATTCAACTTCTTCTTCACAAGCTATATATTGTCACTGCTGTCCACTCTCTCCTCCTGCCCCCACCCCCACTCCTTCTGCATACCCTGATCTTGACCCTTCCACTGCCCCCACCTTCGCCTTTCTACAGTTCTCCCCAGCCAAAGCCTACAACACCCTGCTCGCCCTAAATCTCGCTATAGTGTCCCACCAGTATGGACTCCAAAATGCTGGCATCACTCTATAACCTCTCCCTCTCCCTCTCACTCACCTCAATCTCTTCTGTCTGAAAGCATGCCACCATCATTCCTCTCCCTAAAGACGGTGACCCCTCAGCTTCTGGGAACTACTGCCATATCTCCCTCCTCCCTATCTTGGCAAACTCCAAGAACACCTTGCCCTGTCTCAGCTCCATGCCTTTCTAGACTCCTCATCCTTTTTCACACTTTACCAGTCTGAGTTTAGGAAGTCCCACTTCACCACCTCTTCTCTCCTTAGGCTCACCGACTCCATCTATACAGGTATGGATAAGGGCCACATTACCTCTGCCATTTTTGTCGACCTGGCAAAAGCTTTTGACACGGTCTGCCTCCCCCTCCTCCTTTCCAAGCTCTCTCTCACAGGTCTCTCTAGCGTGGCCACCAGCTGGTTTCATTCATACCTGGTAGGTAGATCCCAATCTGTCAGAATTGGCTGCTCCACCTCTCCTTCCCTGTAACCTCTGGTGTAGCCCAAGGCTCAGTCCTTGGCCCGCTACTGTTCTCCATCTTCTTGAATGATCTGCCCACTACCTGTCCACACATATCCATCCATATGTACACTGACAATATAGTACTGTATACTTCTGACCCCTGGCCCGCTGATATTGTGACCAGACTGCAACAGGACTTCAATAATGTTCAGCTCTGGTTTCACTCTAATCAGCTCTTTCTCAACACCAAGAAAACTGTCTCCATGACCTTTGGCACTAGGCAGAGACTTTCTTGGCTCCTTCTCACGCCCTCCTTCTACACCTTGGTTGGGACTTTGCTGGAAGATTGCTTCTTCTTCAGATATCTTGGGGTCTGGCTTGACCAGCAACTCGATTTCTCTGTGCATATTGATGCAGTCCACAAAAGGCTCCATCCCAAGCTGGGTGCTTTGTACCACAATCACGGATGCATTCCTCTGCCCACCCACCATATTATTGTGCAGAAAATGATACTCCCTGTATTCGACTACTGGGGTGTATTCTACAGTGCCACCCCAAAGTCCACCCTAGCCAGACTGGACACCCTCTTTCATTCCTTCTGTCATTTGGCCTCGACTGTCCTGCCTCCACTAATCACTGTGCCCTCTACCAGTCACTGGACCTCCCATCACTTCATGACCAGTAACACTCACACTGCGCTAGTCTTACAGGTAAATTATGGGCCAAGTCCCTCCTCCCATATCTCTCCTCTGTACTGTCAGCTCCAACCCCCGGTGTACCCCCTCAGGAACACTGACTCTTGTTTACTGTCTGTTCCTCTAATGACCACCACAGTAGGCCAGTCAGCCCTCAGATATCACCTGCCCAAACTATGAAATTCCCTCCCTGTGACCATTTGGAATGCCTCCCCGGCAGGCACATCAACTTCCTTCTCAAAGCATACTTCTCCCCCACCTGCCCCTGTGCTACAATTAGCTCTTATACTCTGTAATAGCCTTGCTACTCTAGTAGGCTATGTTCAGGCTTGCCTGTTTTTGTTTGGTCTATAATATTACTATGTGAATTTCACTGTTATGTGACTTGCGCTTTTGTCTCTGCATACAATTCATTTTGTAGTTCTTGCCAATGATCCCTGTACACTGTAATTGGTTTTGGTCTCTGTATAAAGTTGATTTATGTATACGATGTTGCTGTCCCTGTTTCTGTCTCCCCAGGACACATCTGGAATCGAGCGGTGGTCTGCTCAATATGCTTTCCTGGTAAAACTTTTAAATAAATAAATAAATGCTGTCCTTGTACAGGTCACTGGTGAGGCCACATCAAGGGTATGGAGTTCAGTACTGGTGCCCACACCTCAAAAATGACACTAACCTTCTGGAGAAGGTTCAAAAGAGGGCTACAAAGATGGTAGCAGGTCAGCAGGGTAAGGCATATGAGGAGAGGTTGAGGGCACTGAACATGTACTACCTGGAGGATAGGACAGAGAGAAGGAACATGATTGAGACCTTCAAGTACTTGAAAGGGATTACTAAGGTGAATAAGGATTGCCTTTTTAAGCTAAGTGGCAGCCATAACACAAGGGACATAGTCTTAAGCTGGGGGGGAGGTTTATGAGGGAGATAAAGAAGCACTTCTTCATGGAGAGGGTGGTGGACATTTGGAATGCACTGTGGGAAGAGGTGGTCTAATTAAAGACACTTGGCAGCTTCAAAAGAGGCTGCGATAGGCATGGGGTAAGGTAAGGATCATGGGTAGGAAGAATAGAAAGGATGGGAGGAGTGGGGGACAGGGTCAACAGTTCAGGCTATGGACTCTGCAATACAAGCAGAGTTGATAGACCAAATGGCCTTCTTCTGCTGGCTTTTTCATGGGAGAAAGTTGATTGCCCAGCAGAGGAGCAAGGGTGTAGAATGGAGAAAGTGCAAGGATCCCTGGAGCAGAGGGGACATGAGGCAGTAGATGGGGAAAGGAGTGAGGAAAGGTATGAGGGAAGGGACCCAGTCCAGTATTTGGATATGAAGGAGGCACAGTGGGACTGGTGACATGAGGGTAAGGAGAGGATGGATAGGCAGTAGTAGAACAGTAGTGAGTATGAGGGGGAAAGGTGGCAGCAAACCAGCAAAAGGCTTTAGAGAATGTGTCCAGTCTGGTAAGGGAAGTGCAGGGGGTGGTGCAAATAGACCACATCCGCATATTCAAAGACTGGGAGCACCATTTTGGTAGCAAGCTCCCGGTGGACCTGGGGAGACAAACAGTCTTTGTTGTGGTACAAGGCACTGAGTTTGGGGTGGAGCATGGCATGGGTGGCATTGATATGTGCAGAAAATTCAAGCTTACTGTCTAGCTTCACACTGAGGTATTTGAAAGAATGAACTGCTTCACTGGGATACCATCCAAGGTGGAGAAGATAAGGAGAGTGGGGAGTCTGGCCAGTTTCTGGCTGGCACCAAAGGTCATGGACACTCTTTTGTAGTGTTGACCAGGAGTTGGTTGAAGTGGAACTAGCACAGGTTGTCATGGAAGTCTTGCTGAAGCAGGCCTTCCACAGCTGCAGTAGAGGGAGCAGAGGTGAAGATGGTTGTCATCTGCATATGTTGAATATGCAAGCTGGCACAGGTAGAGGGGAGGTTATTGAGAAAGAGGGAGTTAGGTATGGCACCCAGGATGGAGCACTGTGGGACCCCAGCCTGGATGTATAGTGGAGGTGACAGAATGCCTCCAACCTGTACCGACTGATGACAGCCCATGAGGTAGGAATGGCACCAATCAACAGTGGGAGCTGAGAGGCCAACAGAACTCAGCTTGGCCAGAAGGAGTGCATGGGTCACCAAATCAAAGGCTTTAGCCAGATCGATGAAAATGGCTGCCGTGATGTATCTCTGCTCCAATCCAGAGAAGATGGAATCAGTGACACACAGCAGGGAGAAGACATTGGAATGGTACTTCCAGAAGTCAGGTTGGAAGGGGAGGAGAAAGTTGGAGGATGAGAGGAATTTGGAAATTCTGGAGTAGACAGTTTCTTTTGCAGCTTTGCAAGAGTGGGGAAGAGGAAGATAGGAGGGAAGTTATCAGGAGAGGAAGGGTCCCCCTCTTTGTGAAGTGGAAGAACTTTGGCTATCTTCCAGCACTCAGGAGCAGCACAGAGGGAGAAGGAGAGGTTAGGAAGGTGAGTAAGGAGAGATGTGATGGAGGAGTGGAGGAGTGGAGGATTTTCAGATCCAATCCTTCAGGACTGACCTTGGACAGGCTGAGGGAGGAATGGGAAAGCAGGGTTTCCTAGGTAGTGAAAGGGAGGAAATGGAAACCCAGGGATGAGTGGGGTGGAGAGATGGAGGTGGAACAAAAAGAGGAGGACAGGAGCCAGGAGCAGGGTGGGGGAGAATGGAGGGCACAAGCAGTGAAGGACTCATTGACGTGAGCTGCAAAAGCCAATCTTTGTTCTCAAAGGGAGTGAGAGAGGCTGTG
The DNA here is from genome assembly GCA_016271365.2 of Neoceratodus forsteri. Lineage (NCBI taxonomy): Eukaryota > Metazoa > Chordata > Ceratodontiformes > Ceratodontidae > Neoceratodus > Neoceratodus forsteri. The sequence goes on from CM057459.1 coordinate 22,462,479, forward strand.
AGGATGAAAAGAAATACCTTCACTGAGTACAAGAGGAATAGGAGGAGGATGTCTTGCAGGAATATCCAGCTAAACTCAAAGTGGCAAGGGTCCTAGTCAGGAGGGCAAATGCAAACATGGAGCTACAGATTGCTGAGGGAGTAAAAGGTGAGGAACTAGAATTTTTTAGACACATAAGAGAAAAAGAAAATGATGGAGATGGGCTAGTTGAGGGGAAGAGGGTATTGGAAGATGATGAGCAGATGGCAAATATACTGAACAGTTACTCCTGCTCAGTGTTTCTGGTAAAGGATGACAGAAACATACTAGGGAGTAGTATCAAGGCCACCACTTCAGGGTGGTTCAGGAAGTGGGCAGGGTACAGATCTTGGTTGACAATGTAAGAAAGGGCCTAGAAGCTCTCAGGGTAGACAAGGCACCAGGCCAGGATGGCCTGCACCCATGGGTACTTGGAAGGCTGGCCACACAACTGGCAGCACCACTAACACAACAACTTACTGAAGTCCGGAGTGGTGCCAGCAGATGGGAGATCCACCGGTATAGTACCATTTCACATGAGGGGGACAGGGAGGATCCAGACAACTGCAGGCCTGTCAGCCTCCACGGTAGGTAAGTTGATGGAAGATATAGTCAAGGAAAGCTTGATCACCTACTTAGAGGACAACAGACTACAGGACATTAAGCAGCATGGGTTTGTGTCTGGTAGGTCACGCCAGACCAACCTGATACTGTATTTTGACTGGTCACCAAGGTAACAGAGGACAGGTGGTAGATTTGCTTTACTTTGACTTCTGCAAGGAATTCAATTTGATACTTTACAGGAGGTTGCTGAAAAAGTTGGAGGACTCAGAAGTAGAGTGGGGTTGAGTTAGGGTGGGTAGGAAGTTGGCTTGGTGAGAGGTAACAGAGGGTAGTGGTGAACAGTGACATGGAGGTCATGAGTAGGGTGTTACTGGATTGGTCCAGGGACCTGTCTTATTTACTATATTCATCAGTGACATGGGGGAAGTATCTGGGGCAAGTTGCATCTCTTTGCTGATGACACAAAGCTATGCAGTATGTTAGATCATAAGGAATGAGTGCAGGAGCTCCAGATGGACAAAGAGAAACTAGAGAAATGTTAAAATGTCTGGTACTTGAGATTCAATATCAAGAAGTGCAAGAGCTTACTTTGAGAGGGCTCTTGCAGTAGGTATTCACAAGTAGGACTAAGCCGCCAGGTGTCAGGACCCCACGGAAAAATCTCTAGCTAGCCCGCCCTCCAGTTCTTCCCGTCGTTGGCTTGTGAAAATACCTCACGGAAGAACAGCACTTGCTTTTCTTGCCATTTTGGATAAGTATCAGTCTTTTTTGACTTTACATTATTTACTCTGATATTTGTATACTACTACCTCGCTGTGCATGTTGCCCCTGATGCCATTAGAATGGTATAAACAAGTCACGACTCAGTGGATCCCAGCTCTCTCACAAGGATGGCCATTCCCTCTGCCTCTTCTGTCTGGGCCCAGACCACCGTATGAAGGAGTGTGAACACTGCTGAAAATTCAATGCTGCGACTCGGAAATGAAGGCAGAAGTCCCTGGAAGCCCATTTATTAAAAAACAAAATGGCATCCATGGAAAAGGAATTGAAGAAATTGAGGCAGGCATCAACTTCTCCTGAGGGCCATCACAAGAAAAAGAAGGACAAGGAGAAACACCAGGATCGGGACTCACCATCCACAGCAGCTGCGACTTCGGCTAGAGTCGCAACTCTCCAGGTAGCTTCCCCCCCTGGGGGATTGTCCTTCAATGGCCACCTTAGTGGTGGCTAAGCCACTGTGAACTCCCCCCCTCCCCATCTGGCTTGCGCTCAGGCCTGACGGGAGCCTCTGGGGCAAAGGGTACTAAATGAGAAAAAGACCGAGGTAGAAAGGTCAGTGGGGGATGCTGCAACAGAAGGTAAAGCCATTAAGAAATGGAGAGCAATGAGTACCAATGCCCGTAGTCTGGGTAACAAGCTTCCTGAATTAGTGGCCTTGATGGAGGAGGAACATCTGGATATCGTGGCAGTCACAGAAACATGGTAATATAAAACCATGACTGGGATGCAAACATACCAGGATACACTATCTACAGGAGGGACAGGGAGGGTAAAGAGGAGGAGGAGTAGCTTTTACATAAGGAAGGAATAAAAGCAACAGAACAAAAGGGAACAGGGAGGAGAGAAGAAGCACTGTGGGTAAATTTGGAGACAGGCAATTGCACCACAATCCGCACAGGGTTGTATACAGACCCCCTTCTCAGGGGGAGGAAATGGACAAGGAAATGATAGAAAGTATACTTAGAATGGCAGAAAAAGGGGAGATATTGCTGATGGATGATCTGAATATGCCAGATGTTAACTGGAGTGCAGTTGCAGCAGCAACTTCAAGAGTGGGTTATTCTAGATGCCCCTACAGGGGCATGCCTTAGACAACTAGTATTGAGCCCACTCAAGAGGGAGCAATCTTAGACCTGGTTCTCTCAAATGGAGACAGAGAGAGGATCACAGATATAGAAGTGGTAGCCATCTGGGAACTAGCGACCATCGAACAGTATGGTTCACAATAAACGCAGCAATACAGTCAAGCCATACAAAGGCCAAAGTACTGGACTTTAGGAGGGCTGACTTTGCCAAAATGGGTGAGTGCCTAGGGAATGCACTAGCAAATGGGCAGGAAGGAGGGGTGGAAGAACAATGGGGAATAATAAAAACTGTCATCACAGAGGTAACGAGCCTTGTGTGAAGCAAATAAACGATGTAAGAAACCACTATGCTTTCAAAGGAAGTGGCAGTGAAGGTTCAAGAGAAAAGAAAGCATTCAGGAAGTACAAGGAATCGAGAAGGAGCAGGACAGGGAACTGTATCAGTTAAAGCAAAAGGAGGCTGGAAGGCAGTCAGAACAGCAAAGGCCCAAACCGAGGAAAAGATAGCCAACTCAGTGAAGAAGGGGGATAAACCTTTATAGGTACATCAGGAGCCGAAGGAAGACCAAGGAGGAGGGATAGTGAGGCTTAATAAAGGGGAGGGAGGGTGGGCAGAGGGAGACTGTGAAAAGGCACAGATACTAAACAAATATGTTTGCTCAGTATTTACAAATGAAGAGGGGGAGGTACCTAAAATAAACAGTAGAAACACTCTGGATACAGAAGTTGATGTCAGCCCATTTACAGAAGAAAGGGTTCTGAAAGAACTCTTAAAACTGAAGGTGGACAAAGCAATGGGGCCTGATGGGATTCATCCCAGAATTCTAAAAGAACTAAGGGTAGAACTGGTGACACCACTGACTACCCTTTTAACAAATCATGGGAGGATGGGGTGGTACCCGAGGACTGGAGGAGGGCAGATGTGATTCCCTTCACAAAAGTGGGAGCAAGGCAGAAGCAGGAAACTACAGACCTGTTAGTTTAACCTCAGTGATAGGAAAATGATGGAATCACTTCTGAAGGAAAGAATTGTCGAGTATCTAGAGGCCAGAGGGCACAGGACCCTAGGCAGCATGGATTCACAGCGGAAGGTCATGCCAGATGAATCTGATAGATTTTTTGACTGGGTGACCAAAGTAGTAGATCAGGGGGCTGTGGACATGGCATACCTAGACTTTAGCGAGGCATTTGACACAGTCCCACACAAAGATTAATATACAAGTTAGCCAGCCTGGGAGTGGGTCCCAAGATGACAGCCTGGGTAAAGTATTGGCTGGAGAATAGGACACAGAGAGTAATAGTAAATGGAGTCCACTCAGAAGAAAGGAGGGTTACTAGTGGGATACCGCAGGCTTCAGTATTAGGACCGGTCCTCTTCAATGACTTTATAAGTGACATTGCAGAGGCACTGGAAGGAAAAGTATGTCTCTTTGCAGATAACACAAAGATCTGCAACATAGTTGATGCACAGGGTGGGGTGGAAAGGATGAGAAGGGACTTGGCAAGGTTAGAGGAATGGTCAAATGTATGGCAGCTTAGATTTAATGCTAAGAAGTGCAAGGTAATGCACCTGGGAAACAAAAACCCAGGAGAAGAGTACACAATGGGGAGTGAGATACTAACAACAACAAAAATGGAAAGAGACCTGGGGGTAGTCATATCAGATGACCTAAAGGTGGGCAAGCAATGTGAGAGAGCAGCAAGGAGGGCTGGGGGGATACTGGGATGCATAGGGAGGCATCACCAGTAGAAAACAGGAAGTTATTATCCCTCTGTACAGACAGCTGGTGAGACCCCATCTGGAGTACTGTGTGCAGTTCTGGAGACCCAATCTCTGCAAAGACATAGACAGGATGGAAGCTGTCCAGAGGAGGGCAACTAAAATGGTGCAGGGTCTGCACCGGAAGACATATGAAGAGAGACGGAAGGAGCTTAATATGTATAGCCTCGAGGAAAGGAGGGAGAGGGGGACATGATAGAAACGTTCAAGTACCTCAAGGGAATCAACAAAGTCCAAGAGGGTAGCATCTTTCAAAAAAAGAGGTGTGCAAGAACAAGAGGGCACAATTTGAAGATGGGTGGCGGCTCAGAGGTAATTTAAGGAAGTATTTTTTCACAGAGAGGGTTGTGGATGCATGGAACGGCCTTCTGGAGGAGGTTGTGGAGTCAAAATCAGTGGTGGAATTCAAGCATGCATGGGACAGTCATAAGGCCATTCCAGGGGTTGGGGGTAGGAAGAAGTAGGCTGCTGGTTAACTAGGATCTGCAGCTTATCCAGTAGGTAGGGAAATGGGCAGACTGGGTGGGCCAAGCGGTCCTTATCTGCCATCAAATTCTATGTTTCTATGTTTCTATGTTAAGGAGGCCCACACTCCCACTATAGCTTCTACAACTAGGCCCACCGGTCAGAGTGCATCCGATAAATCAAGCGCTGGTCCCACCAACGCCTGCAGGGACACAGCTGGTAAGTCACTTGTCAGCATACCCAATGTCCACCCAGCCGGCGACCCGTCATCAGTCCATTCATCCATCCCTGATGTTGGAGAGTCGCCGCAGCGCACTTCAGTTGCATTGCCCTCTGAGGATCCCGCGTCTCCTCCGGCTCCTCCTGAGTAGTTTGCTCCATCCTCCCCATCTGGGGTCAAGGAGCTTGACATGCTGCTGTTGGGGGTGCCCCCCTGATGCTGGATCCTTAGACACTGGACCCAACGTCAGACCACCCGACGTCACCCTCCGGCATCCCACTTCCTGACGATTATGTCAGAGCCCTTCGTTCTCGGCCCCGACGGGTCTCCCCGCCCTACCCTCCGGACTGACATCTGATTTGTCTGGTCTGCCTGCAGGGCTGACGTCGGCACCTCTGACTCCATCGGAGCCCCTGACACCAGGATACCCAACACCGGCATACCCGATGCCATAGTATCTGGCTTCTTAGTACCAGGCACCTCAGTACCCGCTGCCACACTATCTGACGCCGCAGTACCCGGCGCCTCAATACTCGACGATGGGCCTCCCACCATCAGATTATGGGTATCCTTATTACGGGTTTCCAGCTTATCCATATTCAAGACCCCCTCCGCTGACTCCTCCCCCTCCTCCACCTACCCCGCAGTCTCAGGTGGACTTCAGGGAGGTCTTGGTCTCCTGGTGGGCTGAAGCAAAAACACAGATCACCCAAGAGGTTGAAAAATGTATGTTGATGCCGGTCCTGATGTTGGACCCCTTACATCGGCGCAAGGAGATTCCCTTACCTCTGCTTAACACCAGAGCTGAACCTTCTGGTTCTCAGGCCAGGGAGGACACGCTCCCCCTGGGAACCCCCAGAGAGGGCAATCCTCCTCCTCCTCCTAGGGAGGCCTCTTCTTCTTCTTCTGCATCATCGGAGTCTTCAGAGTCAGATTTGGACTCTAAACACTCTGACCTAGAGGACGAGCTCCGCACTCCAGATAGACCCAGGCTGCAAGGTTCTCTGAAGTTCCTTCCAGAAGACCCTTCCTTTCTGGAGCTGCTGAAGAAAATACAGACTGCCTGTGAATGGCAATCAGTGGAGCCAGATCCCCAACGTAAGAAGCTTATGGCTCATCTGGACCTCCCGGAGACTTCTCCCACCCTGATTCCACATTGGATAGAGCCCTTCGAGGATCTTGTCTCCGCTATTTGGAAGCAACCTTCCTCATTAGCCCCCCTTTCCTGGAAGGCCGACAGGCTATATCAGGCTCCTGAGGGGAAGGATTTTCTCATCCTTCACCCCAAGGCTGATTTGGTGGTGATTAGTGCCGCACATGACCGATCAGCCAACCCTAAGCACCTCAGCTCTTCCACTCTGGGCATGAGGGCCCCTCAATTACATCGGCCATATAGGGGATTACCAGAAGGCTATCCTTAGTCAGATGGAATCAAAACTGGACTCTCTCTTGGATTTGCAAACAAAGCAAGAACCGTGAGATCTTGTCCACTCCGCATGCTCGGCCTGTAGACACATGCTTCGTGCTACATATGACATGGTGGATGCAGCAGGCAGGAACTTGGCCTTCGCCATATCCTTATGGCATCATGTCTGGCTCCAAGTGTCAGGTTTGGCCCCTGAAGTGCAGTCGGCCATCCACGATGCTCCCTTCAGAGGGTCTGTGCTGTTTAGCGGTGATGTCAAGGATATCATCACCGAATTACAGGAGAAGGGTTTGACATTAAGGTCTGTTCAGATAATGTACAAACCCTCTCAGAGGCAGAAACAGTTCTTTTGGTGCCCCAACTGCCAAAGATCTAAGCAGACGCAACCCCGACATCCCAACAAACGCAAAGCCATGTCAGCTGCCAAGGCTCCCCCCCAGCAAGAAAGCTCCCAGGGCCCCGGCCGCTACTCTGCCCTCCACCTCCTGACTCCCTGCCTTTCCCACTGCCTCTGCCCAGTCCAGAGGAAACAGTGGGGGGGATTCCCCTCCCATCTGCCAGGTTGGTAGAGGATAACGGCAGATGCCTGGGTGCTCCAGCTGATTGCAGCAGGACACTCAATAGAGTTCATTCAAAAAAAAACCTTGCAGACCACCCCCTCCCTCCTTATACTCCCACACTCATCTGCAGTTGATACTGGAAGAAATCCACTCTCTTCTGCTAAAAGAGACAATAGAACCTGTCCCCCCAGCTTCAGGGGACAGCTTACTATTCTCACTTCTTCCTAGTACCAAAGAAAACCGGGGACCTAAGGCCCATTCTCGACGTCAGGTCCCTCAATCAGTTTGTGGAGTAAAAACGGTTCCAAATGCTCTCCCTCCAGAGCCTTCTCCCCATGCTTCAGCCAGAACTGTGGCTATGTGCCCTGGATATGCAGGATGCCTACCTCCATATCCCCATTTACCACTCCCACCATAAATACCTCCATTTTTGTTTTCAGGAGTCCTACTACCAATTCAAGGGTCTTCCTTTTGGTCTATCCTCACCCCCCCGAGAATTTACCAAATGCCTGGTGGTGGTGGCAGCCTTGCTTGCATACCAAAGGGGTCCAAGTCTTCCCCTACTTGGATAACTGGCTTCTGGAAGCCCCGTCCAGGGAGGAACTTTTGGGCTCCCTTTCCATCACCCTTCAAGTATTCTCTGACCTGGGGATTACAATCAACCTTGCCAAGTCCCATCTGATCCCTTGCCAATAGCTGCAGTTCATAGGGGCAGTGTTGGACACAACCCTGGGCAAAGCTTTCTTGCCCTCAGACAGAGCTGAGATGCTGTCAAACCAAGCTCACCTCTTATCAAGTCTCAGAAGGGTGAGAGCCAGGAAGGTCCTTCGTCTTCTCGGCCTGATGGCAGCTCTATCCTGACCATCCCACTCGCTCATCTCCACATGAGGATCTCTCAGTGGACCCTACGGTCTCAATGGGACCAGTCTCAGGATTACCTGGATCATTAAATCCTGGTGTCAGACCCTATGGTCAGGGACTTGCAATGGTGGATGGTGTGACGCTTGGCCAGCTGGTTATGATTATTGTATGATATTGGTATTATAAATAAATGGCCTGTGTATGAAATGTCAGTCTGTGAGATTTGGCCCTTTTAAATTACAAGATGTCAGCAGCTGAAATCATAGGGTGTATTACACTGACCAGGAGATCTCTGTAATATTATTAACTTCCTTAAGAAATTGCATTTTATGACCTTTTTATGACCTCATGCTTTTGAAGTTGAAAACTAAATATGCATTTTATTATATCAGGAAAGGACGTAATTAGGCTGATTCCTGATAGCTTTTTAACACATTGGTGCCAGTGTGGGATTGCTAAGTTCAAAGGAAACGTGTAATTAAGGAGTTATATATAGGAAATGTATTTTTTCTTCTGATGGCACCTTATTTAAAATACCGCCGGATAGGAAATCATTTTTTCTAATTTTATATTCTAAGAGGAAGAGCTAGATGACTCACAATGGTGGGGGAGACACAGAGTTTAAACTGATACTTGTGTCTGAAATGTAGGTCATATCATTTTGGGACTCTAGAGAGACACAGCTCTCTGATTTAACTTTAAAATGCAATTCCAAGCCGGCCCATTGGCATAGCGGTTGGATTTCCGCTTGTGACGCCAGTGACCCGGGTTCAGGAGTGGACTCAGGTCACTGGAGGGCCGGCCAGGGGAGAAAGGCTTGAGTGTCCCAGGACAGCTCACCTTCTCCGGGGGAGGGGGGAGGCCAAGGCCTGCTACTTGGCTGACCCCGACCAGAGGCTTGAGGTACAGCAAGTCCTGTTCACAGTGGGGGCCGGCCGTGACACGTGGTGGCCATCAGCATGTAGTGCCTTGATGTCAGGGCATACACCATGCAAGGGGAGGAAACTGGAGGAAAAAACAGCCTTCCACTGCCAGGAAGACGTGGGGCATCAGGAGTGTGCCCTCGATGTACCACCACTCGCCCGGACCACCTTGCCCAATGAAACAAGAAAGTGTACGGGATGTAAGGGCCCCCAATTGCCTCACCTGGGGGAATAGCCATGGCTACATGGGGCTAAGGTAGGTCTTGGGTCGGGTGGATGGCAGAGGGATGACTCCCAGAGGCCCCCAAAGGGTCAAAGATGGAGGGCATGTACGTGGGGAAAAATAGAAAGTAAAAAAAAAAAATGCAATTCCAGAGGTAATACTTCAGATAGCAAAAATCTAAATGTATTGTGGTAGAAGTTTTGCTTTGTAATTTTCCCTTGTTCTTTTATGTGATTGTGAAGTCTTTGATATATTGTTCTGTGTTTACATATTTCATATTTTTATCATCTTTTAGTAAAGTACCTTTTCTTTGAAAGACTGCCTGGGTGTCTGCCAGTTCTTTTTGCATGTGATGTATAGGGGATTAAGTCTGACAAAACTGTTCAACAGCTTGATGGTGTTACTAAGCATGGAAAAAGGTAAGAATATACCTAAGGTCTCTTATAAAGTTAAAAGGGTTCATTTTGGATACCTGGTTAGGTGCCCTTAGGCGAAAGATATATTGCATCCCCCCGAAGACAATTTATTATCTGAGCCTGTACATTTGGGTATGCCACCAGAAGGTTCACAGTTTGAATCCCCCCAGAACTTGAGACTAAAGGTGATTCAGACCCAGAAGCAGACAGGAGGGTTACCCTGTTTGTTACCTGCTCACACTATTGCGCTCTGAGGTTGGCACTGTGGGAGCATAGGGCCTGACCTGAGGAGTGCGTTTGTGACAGATGGTTCCAGAACATCTCAATCTGGGGACCCGGTTCTGTACCGCCCCACCCTCCCAGACCCTGATGACGGATGCATCAGGGGCAGGCTGGGGTGCCCATCTTAGGTCTCACTGGACTCAGGGCAGCTGGTCTCAGTTTGAACAAAGGCTCCATATAAATGTCCTCAAGCTGAGGGCAGTCCTTTATGACCTCCAGGCTCTCCTCCCAGCTGTTCTTGCCGGTCACCTTCTCATATAATCAGACAACATGTGTGTTGTCTGGTACCTCAACAAACAGGGGGGAACTCGTTCCTATCCCCTCTGCTGGGAAGCCATGAGAGTCTGGCACTGGGCATCCCAGCACAGCCTTCATCTGATGGCTGTTCACATGCCGGGGAAGGAGAACACTCTCGCAGACACCTTAAGTTGCTCCTCGGCCAAGTCTCATGAGTGGGAACTCAACTGGATCATGCTAAACAACGTCTTCCAGCACTGGGGGACTCCTCAAATAGACCTCTTCGCCTTCCTTGACAATGCCAAACTTCCCACCTTCTGCTTGCTCGCTCCAGGGTGAAACATTTTTTGTCGGGACGTGCTGTCTCTGTGCTGGAAGGACAGATTCGTCTATGCCTTCCTTCTGATACCTTTGATCCTGAGAGTGCTCAACAAGCTCAGGTCAGAAGGAATGAGAATGATCCTCATCGCTCCTTTTTGGCCGAGGCAAGCCTGGTTCTCTCTTCTACAACAGTTTTCCGAGGAACCTCCTCTTCCTCTACTGCTGTCGCAACATTTGCTGACCCAGGAGGAGGGGACCCTGGTTCATCCAGGCCTCAAGTCTCTTCACCTTCACACGTGGCTCCTTCAGACATAGCTAAAGCTTGTTTTGGAGTTTCCCCACAGTTGCTGACATCCTGGTGGAGGCCAGAAAGCCTTCCACTAGGTCCACTTACACCATGAAGTGGAAGCACTTCACTATCTGGGTGGGTTCTTTTTCTTGTCCAGCCAATAAGGTTCTGGACTACCTTGGGCACTTGTATGACTTAGGACTTAGTTACTCATCAGTGAAAGTACATATGGCAGCCATTTTGACTTACCTCATTCCTTTCGGGAGCAGGATGTTTGCACAACTAGAATTCTCAAAGACTTTCCTTTGAGGGATCCTGCACTTAAGACCCCCGATCTTCAACCCTGCTCCTCCTTGGGACCTGAACTTCATTCTCGAGAAGATTACTCTGTCTCCCTTCTAACCTGCAGCAGAAGCAGAGCTGCAGTTTCTTTCTTTTTGAAGACTTTGTTTCTGGTGGCCATCACCTCAGCTCGGAGGATTTCTGAGTTGCAAACCTTGATGTGTAAAATCCCTTATTTGATTTTCCACAAGGATAGGGTGGCTATGCATACTAATCCTAAATTTCTTCCAAAAGTGGTGGCTGAATCTACTCTGGATCAGTCCATCAAGCTTCCAGCCTTCTTCATGGAGCACTCCAATCAGGAAGAGTATCTCCTACATACCCTGGATGTACATATAATTCTGAGATACTACACTCACAGGACTAAGGATCTCAGGAAAACAGACCAAATCTTTGTGTCTTTCGCTCATAAGAGAGAAGGCAACCCTGTTTCTAAGCAATACTTTTCTAGATGGTTAGCGAGTCGTATCACTTTCTGTTACGACAAGTGTCACAAGACCCTTCCGCGTCAGGTCAAAGGCCACTCCACTAGAGGGGTCGTGGCCTCTGCCACTTACTTCAAGAATGTGTCAGTGGCTGAGATTTGTGCAGCCGCAACTTGGACTTCATCCATACCTTCATGAAACATTACAGTTTGAACATTGCCTCTCACCGCAGAGCAGGCTTCGGGCTAGCTGTTCTGCAGGGAATCCTCTTATGATCCCTGTCTAGAAGTTCAGCCTTTGTGGATGTTTTTTTCCTCCTCCTGTTTTCATTTTGTTCCAGACTGCTTAGGACTCAGTCCTACTTGTGAATACCTACTGCAAGAGCCCTCTCGAAGTAAGATAGTAAGAACTTACCGTAACAGTAGATCTTCGAGACAGGCTCTTGCAGTAGGTATTACCTCCCCCCCTCCATCTCCTCAATTTCATCTCTTTCAGATATGGGGCCATATCCTCTTCTCTCCTGTCAGTCCTTTGGCTCTTGGTGGGAAAGAACTGGAGGGCGGGCGTCGGGCCAGAGACTGCTAGCTAGAGATTTTTCCATCGGGTTCTGATGCCTGGCGGCTTAGTCCTACTTGTGAATACCTACTGCAAGAGCCTGTCTTGAAGATCTACTGTTATGGTAAGTTCTTATGTAACTGTACTTTCATGCACTTAAGGAGATGGAATCCATGCATAGAACACTGGATGGGGAGAGACCAGGCCGGCCACTGCAACAGGGGACAGGGATCTGTGGGTCATAATTAGTGATTCCTTCAAGCAAATGAATCACTGTAACAAAACATATAATGGCATTATGGATGCTGGGGTACATAGGGAAGGGTTTTGGCAGTAGGGGAAGAGAGGTGATTCTGCCCCTACCGATCCCTGATGAAGTCTCAGCTGAAATATTGTGATCAGCTCTAGATTCCTCACCACAGGAAGGACATTGATAGACTGGAGTCAGTGCAGAGAAGGGTAGCCAAGGTGATTCAGGGCTAGCAGGGAAGATTCTATGAGAATCGACTGGTGGCCCTAAACATGTACTTGCTGGAGCAAGACACGGGGGGGGGACACCTGACAGATACATATATATTTCTCAGGGTCAAAGTGAATAGTGAGGATCTATTTGTAAGAAATAAAGATGCAGTCATTAGATGGCGTGACTGGAAGTTGGTGGAGGGGAGACAAGTTCAAGAAAGACATGAGGAAGTTCTACTTCACAGAGAGGGTGATGGAAAAATGGAACAACTGCTAGCAGAAGTGTTGATGGCAGCTACCCTAAATGGGTCTCAACATGCCCAAGACAGGGCAAGGGGACTCATAGTCCATATGGGGCAACACAGGATTGAGGGGTGGGGGAGTGGAGGAAGAAGGAGGAGACAACCACAACTCACCAGAGTAGCAGATCGGTTGGATGAGGTAATATAGTAGGGCAAGACTTAGTGGACCTTCAGTCTCCTTCTGCCATCAAATTCTGTTTTTATATGTTAAAGCAATACTTTCTCACATACTTCTTGAACTGCCCCCTGTCAGCTTGCCTAGTAGCTGCAGTCCTCTTAACTGTAAACAGCTCAGTTGTGGCCTTTTTGTTAACCCTATGTAGAAACTTGTATGTTTCTACTGTGTACCCACTCTCTCTCTCTCTCTCTCTTTTGGTCTTGAGGGAGTACGTGTTCAGGATTTATAACCTTTCATGATATGTGCTGTCCTGAAGTTGGGTTATTCTGAATTCATTGAACAAATTCATCAAATTGTGCGTGTTTTTTCAGAATTCAGTATTCATGCCATAAATCTGAATTTAAAAAAAAAACATATTGGATTCTGAATCAGAATCTGATTCTAATTCTGATTTTGCATCCAGACATTTTAAAAATCTCCCCCCACCAAGTATAGTGTTGCCTTTAGTGGGCCAGGAAAAAGCCCTACCCTTTCCATTGCATTTGCCTCCCTCCCTTTACCTGAAGCCACAAGTGGGATTCCCTTGCTGTAGGTAGAGGTGACTAGGGTTCACTCAGGGTCTGGCAGAAACTTTAACAAATGTCCTGGAGAACTCCAGTTTTTTTTTTTTTTTTTTAGTAAAGTTTAACTTAGTTTTTCTGATTCTGTCTGATACCCTGGCCCCTTCCCCTGCAAATGTTCACCTCCCTTAACCTGGTCATTGGTCCCCATAGCGCAACCCCGGTCCCCCTCAATCTAGATAGAGAATGTCCTCTTGAGTGTTCAAACTCCTCTGAGACAGTCCACAATGCACAGTTCTTAATCCATATAGCCTTAGCCAATGTCATAGCCAGGTCCCTCGCCATGCAGTAATCCAAAAGAGAGAGAAGATCCCTCACCCCCGACCCAACTTCTCGTTCCGGCAACTGTGGTAAAACTAAAAGCACACTAGTGCAGCCATAGTCCTTCCAGTCTGTTTCCCCCTTCTCTCTAATTGACCCTGGCAACCAACCAAAAGAAGGCCCTAGGGTTATCCACCACCTGATGCTTATGGTATGACATTTGGTGGTAGCTACACCCAGAAGTTTGTTTAGGTTGGCCAGTCAGGTCAAGCAGGGTAAAGCAGGAACTTCTGAGAACAGTGTAGAGAGAATGGATCGATGAACTGTGGCTGTGGTAGTGTGTGCTTAGTTTTACCACAGCTGCAAGACTGGTGAGTTGGGTCCAGGGTGATATGGTAAGAGGAGGGTCTGTGCCAATTGCTGTCTCCTCTACTCATCAGGGTTGGGGGGTGCTGAATGGACTGACTGAGGAGGAGGGTGTATGAATGCTATCAGAGGGACTGGAACAGCAGAGGGCAACACTAGGCAATCAGGGAAGTTATTTGTAGTATTTGGGGATCAGGGCAGGGGGAAGACCACTGCACTACCAGGGAACTTCTAATATTTACTTGGGGATCAGCCATTGGGGGGAACCAATGGATTACCAGGGATCTTTAATTATTAATACGCAGGGATCAGGTGGGAGGAGAACCATTACACTACCAGGGAGCTTTTCTTATTTACTCATGTACCAGCTGGGAGAGGGAACTTCTAGATCTCCAGGGATGTTTATGCCATCATTTTGGGGATCAGGACGGGGGGGTGTCGCTTTCACCTTTGCTGGCAGGGTGGGAGTTTAGGCACCACTCTGCTCATTGCTAAGGTTAGGCTTTGGAAGCAATAAATAGCACTGCTATGGCAGCCTTATCTACTTTCAAGATTCTCTGAATGTACCACTGTGACCTGTATTAATAAGGAACATACATTTGCATGAGTATAGTGGTATACTTAGCATGATCACACTACACACTGAGCATTGCACATGAAGGCCCCTTGAATATGACCTTCACCCCATTTGGATTCCTTATATCCAGTTAGAGCAGCACTATTCAAGTTAACACGTTATCCTTCAAAATATTGGGACATATTGAGATATGTTATCTAACACAGCAGCATTGCCGCAGCATAAAATATGCAGAGGATCAGAATTTTTCAGCTCGTGTTTGGACACAAACATCAAGGAAACAGTTTTCTTTAGATTTAGTGTAAGTTTATTATCAGAGAACCAGTTCTGTAAGTTAATTAAGTCATTTTGTAAGTTCTGTTCAGTGACGGATGACGTGAGACCAGAGGTGTAAAGGACAGTGCCATCTGCATACACGTGTGCATCACAAGAGCTAATAAAGGTGGTAAGGTTATTTACAAAGATGGAAAAAAAGGAGCTGCTCTAGCACTGAGTGCTGGAGCACCCTCAGGCTAGTAGGAAGTGAAGATGATAGGGACTGACTAGCTTTCACAGCCTATATATAGCCAGAGAATATGACCTGAATCAGAAAAGGCACATGTCAGTAACACCAGAAGCTTCAAGTTTACTTATTGAGAGGGAGTGGTTCACCATGCTAAAAGATTTGGCTAGATCAATAATGAGAGCACCATAGCACTTAGTAGAGTCCATAATAATGGCAGTAAAGTCACTGATTCTGAGGAGGGAAGTATTGGAGGAATGGTTAACTAGGAAATCAGATTGAAAAGGTGAGAAAAAGTCAGTTTTGTTACAGAAAATGGTAAGCTGCGCACTGATGGAGGAGAAAGACTTGAGCACTCTTCCAAACAGTATGAAAGGTACCCCATGCCAGTGAATAGTTAAATATATGTGCCACTGCCTAGCAATAGCAGGAGCATCATTGTCATGGGAGGTTAGTAATTTGGTTGTTTAGGACTTTGGCTGTATGAAGTAGGTTATGCTGAGGTTTGCTTAGGGGGACAGGACATACATCATATTATCACTGTGAGAGCTTCTGAGGATCTCCTTGATACTGTCCCAGAAGTACTGATGATTTGAAGAACAATTGCTGTAGATCTCCAGATAGCATTGAGCATTGGGCCTTAGTCAGCTTAATAGCAGCATTGCACTTGCATTGCACTTATTGTGTAGTTGACTAAAGATGTTGCAGTCTCCTGAACAATGACAAGTCTGTGTCCCTGCAGCCACAGAGTTTATGGAACAGCATGGACATTCAAGGATGATGATGGTAGTGGCCCTTTATCTTTGTAGTTTTGAAGAGGGCATGTAGATTGCATATTCTGATAAACTCATCCCAGAAGACCCAAGCAGAGTCTACATTTGGAATAATATCAGTATCATACTTGAGGATAAAGTTGAAGTCATGCATGAAACATCTTGTATTAAAGTGCCTGTAAAATCTGACAGTGATATGGTTTGGGAGGAGTTTGGGGTTAAAATATTTCCAGGCACAGTAGGTTGGGAGTGGTCTTTTCAGAAGTCAGAAAAAGCAAAGACCTAATCGATGTTGCTGGCATGGACCCAGCCTCAGGCAGTGTCCTCTGTGAGGGATGGGATTTCTCCAAGCAGAATACCATTCTCCAACAGTTGCGGATTCCGGGGGGGGGGGGGCAGATGCATTCAGTCACCCTGGGAAAGAGTTCCGGCCAGTGATGACAGTGGAAGCCTGTGGGGTGATCTCGGGGCTTAAACCAATGTTCTGTGACCTTGACTCGGATCCGACACAACTACTTGTTGGCAGTGTCGAGGTCCTGGGTCTGGTTTTTGCTGAGATTGCCAGAAGTTCCTTATTTGCAGGGATGTTTCCAGAGTTTCTTAAACAGGTTCTGGTTAAGTCCCTGTAGAAATAAAACATCTTTGGATCCCAATGTCTTGGCAAATTACTGGCCTATCTCAAACCTCCCTTTTTGTGGAAGGTTCTTGAGAAGGTGGTCGCGGAACAGCTCAAGAGTCACCTCATGGACTTCCAAATTTACAAACCATTCCAGTGCAGATTTAGGGATACGCACAGCATGGAGACCACGTTGGTTATGGTGCTGAATGACCCTCTCAGGGTGAGGGATAGAGGAGAGTGATCGATTCTCATCCTCCTCAATCTCCTTGATCTCTCATCAGCATTTGCCACTGTGGACCATGGGGTGTTGTTGGACAGGCTGAAGGAGTATGTAGGACTCACCGGCAAGGCCATCAGCTGGTTCGAGTCCTTTCTCTGGGGCAGGTCTCAGAGGGTGATATTGGGGAATTATTCCTCAGGCTCGATGGACCTGCCCTGTGGCATTCCCCAAGGCTCTGCCCTCTCCCCCATGTTGTTTGCATTGCGTTTACCCCCCTCGCAGCAACATTTCACCAGCAAGGTCCCCCACAGTGACTACAGCAACTAACCATGGTGGGAGACCCACTGGAACACGGCGCTGCCTGTCGGGGGTCCTGCACCTCCCCCAATCAGCTCCAACTGGAGTTGAGAATCAAGTGGGGGGGTGTGGGTAGGAGGGGGCAAAGCCCCCCAAAGAAAACAAAGAAATCAATAGTGAACCGGCAGCTGACTGCAGAATGCAGTCGACCTGCCGGTGTCACTGACAGGATGTTCGACAGAATTTCTGTCGGACTCCTGCCGTGGATCCCTTCACATTGTACATGCTGCCCCTGGGTGAGGTCATAAGGCAGCATGAACTGAGTTTTCATTGCTATGCTGATGACACTTAGCTCTACCTGTCCTTCACACCTGAAAGATCTGACGCGGTCGACATGCTGAATGATTGCTTGGATGAGATCCGGGCTTGGATGTTGTCAAACTGGCTGGGACTGGTTGGGACTTAACCCAGGGAAGACTGAGGTGCCGGTGGTTGAGTTGGGTTGGAGGGGATGAGTGGGGGCCGCTGGGGATAGGTTGGGGCTTTTTATTGGTCTGACCAAACTGAAGGCCTCCCCAAAGGTAAGGAATGTGAGCGTTGTTCTGGACACTGAGTTGACACTTGATGCTCAGGTGTCAGCTGTTGTCCAGACTGGCTTTTACCATCTCTGGAACATCACCCAAATTAAATCCCTTATTCCCCCTGATGACCTGGCTATGTTGGTACATGCATTCATTACCTTGAGGCTCGACTACTGTAAAGTACTCTACCTCAGGGTCAGAGGAGGCATGATTTGGTGCCTGCAGCTTCTGCAGAATGCAGCAGCCCAGTTGTTGACTAGTCACTCGAGGTTCAGTCACATTACACCAGTGCTGCATGAACTTCATTGGCTGCTGGTGCACTGGCATGTCACCTTCAAAGTAGGTCTTCTGACCTATAAGGCCCTACATGGGTTGGGTCCGGGCTACCCAAAGGAGCTTCTGTAGCCCTACACACCATCTTGCTCTCTTAGATCATCTGGAGAGGCCCTCCTGGAGGTCCACAGGGCTTGGTTAAAATCTTCCGAGGACCAGGCATTTGAAGTAGCAGCCGTGGTCCTCTGGAATTCACTGCCAGGGTACCTCTGGGAGGTGCCTTCCACAGAGTTCTTAAAACAATCTTAAAATCTTCCTGTTTGAACTATCCTTTGGGACCTGATGAATTTATGCTAAGTCTTAAGACAGCTGGGAATTAGTCTGTTTATTTTTAATGGGGTTTATGTAAAAGATTTTATATATTGTATATTGATTGTTCCCTAATTGATGTGTATTATTTTGTTGTAAGGGCACCCTAAACCTATGGGGAAGGGCACCCAAAATAAACTCTACTACTACTAAAATGAGGGAATGCTTACCAGTCCTATCTTTTCAGTGGGTGGAATCTGTGATGATGTGGGGAAGGTATGCGTCTGCCAGGGTGCTGTAATACTAGGTACCATTTCTCATCTAGTCAAGATTAATATTACCATGTACAACTGCTTTGAGCCTATGTCCACTGTACACTTCTATAATGGATAAAGTTAGGTTCTTGAGAAAGGAAGGAAGGAATTTCTCAAGGATGGATGGTAGATACAGCAACTTTGCCTGACTCTCTACACCTTGTGGAAAGAGAAGTATGGGTAAGGATGACTACAAGATGGGAGGCAGCATAGAGTTCTACAGCACCTCCTCTCTTGAGCCTGTTGACTCTATGGAGGGAATAATTCACAAGCAAGACATGGGAATCAGGAATCCTTGAATGGAGCCAGGTTTCTGTGATTGCCAAGATGTCTGTTGCTGGCATGGACCCCAGACTCAGAGCTGAAATATCTTGGGATAAACTGGGGACCTTTATATGGTCCAAGCTCAGCTGTCATCTTGCAATGCCCAGAAATGCCAGTTGGAAAGTTAGATGATGGGTCCTGGTTTTAGTTCTACATTGTTTAATGAAGTAGTTACTAAGGCTATAATAGTCAGACACAAGTGTCTTTTTCTTAACGTGTGCAACTCAATGTTAGCATCTTTCAACCAAAACTCCTTATGTATGTATATTATATTTTGTCATAATTCTCATTCACTGTGCTTGATGAAAGTTTATGAATTGCATAGAGATGTACCCCATTATCCTTTAGGTGAGGCATATATTCTTAGAATGACCATAACAGTCTTGAGGGTGAAGGTAAGTGTGCTGGGCCCCTCACATAATAAATGCCCATGAAAAGGTATTTCAAATGAGATATCATGCATACCTGTAGATGTCAGCAGTCAGGCAATCTAGTTGTCTCTGTCTATCTGTCTGTCTGTCTGTCTGTCTGTCTGTCTGTCTATCTATCTATCTATCGATCTACCTAGCATCTAAATGATCTGTGAATTAAATCATGACAGCAGCTATTTTATGAAACCTTGAGACAGAAAAGGATGTCACTGGGGGCAAGCCATGCTTAACAACATACAGCTTACTCCTGAGTGAAGCCACTTTCTGTCTGGGATTTTAGAATGAGATTGACCTGTCACACTTACTTTTACCCTTTATCTGAAGAGCAGAGTAGCATAAAATGTGTAGTCTTTTACACATATTTTCATAGCTACGTAGATGGCATAGGCATCCCTTTCAACTGTCACACATTACGCGGTACGTCACTCATTTTAACCCTCAGAAATCCTTTGCCCCACATCAAGGTAGTGATATTCCACATTTCTCACAGAGGTTTTAAAGCAGAAATTCACAATTATCTATTGTGCTCAGTTATCAGCAAACATTATGAACACTAGTGCACTGATAGCCATAGTGTTCTGAGTGTGCAGTGCCGTGTTTGATGATATGTCACACATTTTGCTCATTTGTCACACATCTTGTCACACATTTTGGTGAAGAAAGGTTGAGAGGTATGGGCATAGGACAGAAAAAGACAGTAAGTCCATCAGATCTGCCCTGTTTTCCCAGCTGAGAATTATTCTATCCTTTCAGGGTTCCCTGTGCCCCATTCTCCCATTTGTTGTTAATGTAGATCTGCCATTGAATTTGAACCCTGAGAAAGTTCTTGCATTACTCACATTACCAGTTAAATTGGTCCACCTATCCACCACCCTCTCTGTCAAGAAGTTTTTCCTTATGTGCTTGTAGTTTCCCTTAACTAGTTTTTAGGCTGTGTTTCGTGGTGGTTGTGTTACTCTTGAGTTTAAATAATTCAGATGTGTTCCTTCCTGTGATGTTTCTGCATGTATTTGTAGTTTTTTTATACCTCCCCCCATCTCCTGTCCTGTGTGCTGAACCTGGATCATTTTTGTAGCCCTCCACTGAAAAGGTTCTGTTGTCTCCTTATCTTTTTTTAGATGAGGATTCCAAAACTGCATGCAGTACTGCTGGTTTGGACTAACCAATGACTAGTACAGTGGTATTGCCACCTCTTTGTTGTGACAAGTGAAAACCTGGCTGATACATCCCAGCATCCTATTAGCTTACACATATGCTGTCCCATATTCAGAAGAGAACTGAATGAACTGAAGAGAACTGAAAAAAAGAATTGTTGTTTATTATAACCCCTAGGTCCTTTTCTCTCTTTTGAATGCTCTACTGTGACTCCATTGATGCTATATTCTATCTATGGATTCTTGCTGCCAGTGTGTATCATTTTACATTGTTTGGCACTGAATTTTAACTGCCATATTCTGGACAACTGTTCCAGCTTCTCTGCATCCCTTTTCATGCTGTTGATCCCTTCTTCAGTGTCTACCCTCCTGCAGAGTTTTATGTTGTCTGTGAACAGACTTTCTTTACCCTGTAACCCCACACCAATATCACTTATACACATATTGAAGTGTACCAGCCCCAGGAAGTCTATTATCTGCTCTTTATGATTGATTCCAGCAGCTTGCCTACTATTGATGTCATGCTCACTAGTCTGTAGTTACTTGGGTTTTCCATATCCACACTTTTATACAGGGGGAGTGCATTTGCCACCATCCAGTCCTCATGACATCCTCCTGTAGTCTGTGATTAATTAATTTGGTCAGGCAAGGAGGATGCCAATGACAGACTCATCTTCTTTAGTACCCTTGGGTGCAGCCCATTTGGCCCAGTGGGGCCTTGGTCACATTAAGGTTTTGAAGATCTTTTAGGACTCTCCCTAGACACCCTATTCCCAACCTGTTACTATCACTACCCTTGAGTCTGTCATTTGATTTCAGGAAGTGGCCTGTTACTTTCTACTTTGAACTCAGAACTGGAGTAGTAGTAATAAATATTATTGTATATAGTTTTTACTATTACAAAAATAACCTAAATATAACAATGTAGAAATATACAAGATAAAATCTCATGTCAGATATACAGAAACAAAAATATGTGGTATATACTGGACTTTTGCTATAGCCAGTTGCATACAGTTATTCCACATAATTCCGCAATTAAAAGAAAAAGTATTTTCTAAAAATGTGAATACTTAGCCCAAATTACAAACTTAGCAAACAACATACATTGAGACACAGAATACGTTTACATATGGTTAAGGAAGGCACCAATGCAATGCAGAATGCTGCTAGATGGCAGTGAGAATGAAAAAAGTAGGATTATTGTATATCCTATCAAAGCATATCCTCAACATAATTTTGTATTCACAATAAGCAAAATGAATAATCATCTCATACTAGTCAATCAATAGTGCAGATGAAGAGAGAATGAAGAAGACTGCATGCAAGATCTCCAGATTACAGAAGAGTGAAGAAGAAAGCCACATGCAAATCCTCCAGATTTACATATTATTGCTATTGGTGTCAGCAGCCTTGAGAAAATGTGCAGTATGAAAAGAGACATCTCGTTAAATTCTGAATTGCAGACAAGACAGTCAGCACCCATCATAAAGACAACTAGTAATATAACAAAAGTTTTATGTTTAAAAAATAATAAATTTGATTTGCACATAATTGGAACACCAGTGCTTCTTAGACCCCTGCTAGTCAGCAGCTAGAGTGGAACATATGTTTTAAACCATCCTGCCTTAAAGCAGCAGTGCAATGAAAAATGTTTTCCCCAAAAAAGCTAATTTCAGCTGCAATTAATAAAAGAATACTGGTATACCTGTCAAATCTACTTTCTTAGGTACCTGCTTTATTGCACACCATGAGTTTTCTTTATTTTCTCAGTCCTAGCCATTGGCAGGTCTACAATGTTATTTCTAAGCCAAATGTGGCAGCCATGTTTTTTTCTTGAGGACAAAAAAAATTAAAACATTAATAAGATACTTAAATTATGGCAAAACTAGAAAACTGTACCCCCAAAATAAGACTGGAAGATGCCTATGCAATCTTTAGGCTAGGCTAGGACAGGAACTTTATATATTAGGTGTTGTGGATCACCTAACTTACGTTTTATCTGCTCTATCTGTGCTCCTTATTGTACTGTATGATGATTCTGTATGTAATTGTTGACTTAAGAAACTTAAATGCCTGTATTATAGCTCTATCCTCACTTGTACCCCATCCCCCCAGATCACACTGGGAGACGAGTAACGTGTTGCTCAGTGTGCCTTCCTGGTGAAACATTTTAATAAGTCATAAATAAATAAATAAATATAGCATTTTCTTGGGGCTCACAGCACTTTACAATACAAGTAAATTAAAATTACAGATAATACATCATAGCAGCAAAATATCTTAAATTATATAATAAATGTATATATACCCCATAATATTACTAAAGCTTAGAAAATCTTTTGAGAAGGCCTGTCTAAATAGCCAAGTCTTTGTTTAATTGAGACTTAAAACTTTCCACTGAGGGGACAGAATGGATAGTCTTTGGGACAACATTCCAGAGTCTTGGTGCAGCTACACAAAATGCTCAGTCCCCAGTGAACATCAGTCTTGATACTGGGACTGATAAAAGATCTTGGGAATCTGAATGGAGAACTCTGGTACTCCAGTGATTCTTCTGGTGGGTTGCCAGTAAGTCACAAATGTAGAGGTGGCCCAGTGCATTTATGGCCTTATACATCAGCAAAGGAACTTTAAATTCAGAGCAGGAGCCAGTGCAGCTCCCTCGAAGTGGGAGTAATATGATTAAATTTGGATACACCAGTCAGCAATCTGGCAGCCAAATTTTGCAATAACTGTAGACAGCGTAACTGAGTAGCTGGGAGGCCATAGTAGAGTGCATTACGGTAATCAAATTGTGAGGTAACAAAAGCTTGAACTAGTGTGCTCAGATCGCCATTGTCAAGAAAGGGATGCAATCTGGTTACATTTTTTAAGGGGTAGAAACCACTTCTAATGATAACAGTAATATGAGATGTCTAATCCAATTTACTGTCAAATATTGCCCGAGATTGCAAGCCTCCTCCCTGATCTGCAGTAGTTCACCAGCACAAACTGGAGGAACAAGATTTTCCTTTACTGCAAACACAAGTCAGTCTGAGCCAACAAGAAGCAACTCAGTTTTACTGGGACTAAGTTTCAACTAGCTGGCACTCATCCAGTCCTTGGTCTCCATTATAGTCTTCTCAACCACATGCATTGGATCCCCCTGACTGGGTCTAAACAAAAGGTAAAGCTGAGTTTCATTTGCGTAACAATGGAAACTCAAGCCATACCTTTGGATTACTTTTCCCAGTGGAAGCATATACACTGCAAATAACAATGGAGAGAGTATAGAGCCTTGTGGGATACCACACATGACTGGTGAAGGAGCAGATTGGTAATTACCCAATACCACAGTCTGGTGACAATTTTCCAGGAAGTATCTGAACTAGTGTAACACTGTGAGAGTCAATCCACAGAAACACCTCAAGCATTCTACTAACTACCCATGATCCACAGTGTCGGATGTTGATGACATGTGAAGCAGAACTAAAACTGATAGTTCTCCTTGATCTTTTGCCAGGAGCAGATCATTCATGACCCAGACTAAAGCAGTCTCCATTCTGTGGCATGATCAAAAACCCAATTGGAGAGGCTCATAGAGCTGAAATTTCTCCAGGTGTTCAGACAAGTGAGTTGCCGCCACTTTCTCAATAGTCTTTTCCATACCTGTCAACCCCCTGCCTCATAAATCAGGGACAAGGCTTAAAAAAATCAGGAACAAAGGACCAAAATCAGGGACACACCTTCAAAATTGGTGGTATCCCCTCAGGAAGCTGGTAGAATAAGGGGCTTAGTGTAAAATGCATTTTCTAAGGAAGGACACATCTGTAGCTTTAATGTTTGACATTATTTTGTGCTTACAACCCCCACTGTTTGGTCATGGAAACACAATTTTTAGGAGGGACAGAGTAAAATTTTGAGGCAAAATCAGGGACGTTCCTTAAACTCAGGGACAGTTGAAAGGTGTGGTCTTCTCTATAAAAGGAAGGTTAGAGATAGACCTGCAGTTTGTGAGATAACTGGATCTAAACTTGGCTCCTTGAGGAGTGGCGTCACAATGGCCTTTTAAGGGGGCAGGGAAAACTCCCTCACTCAAAGAAGAATTCACAGCCTCTACAAACACAGGCACTAGTATTTGTCAGTCAGCCTTAACCAAGTAAGAAGGGACAGGATCTAAGATGCAAGTGTATTGGTGTATCACCATCAGCACCTGGCAGATTTCCACATAATCAGCCAGCCAAAAGTCCGTCCACAGCACCCAAGTTTTGATTACCTCAGCTCCTCAAGCAGTGCCTTGGTGACCAGCACCAGAAAAGGAAATGTTCAGCCTTATCTCTTCATTCTTGGCTGCAAAAAAATTCAGAAAACTGCTCACATCTCTCCACTGAACTTGGTTCTGATTGAGAACCAAGGCAGTCTGGATTAAGAATCTTATCCACCTGCCTGAAAAGAATTTTGGGTTTGGTTCTCCCAACTGCAATGAGAGAGGAATAAAATTGTTTCCTCACAGTAATTATTGCCTCCTGATATCTCTGATAATAAGTAATCAGGATGAGGACAAGTTTGTCGTAGAGCAGGCCAGATCATCTCCAATATCTCTCAAGTGCATTAGCAGTTAGCAGTGTCAGTAGCTCAGCAGCACTGGTGTCAGAATGGTTTGAAAAGTGGTAGGGCCAAGGATGTAATGGGTAAATTCTCCTCTATTAAATACATTAACATGATTGCAAAAACTGCTATGGCCACTTATGAAAGTGGTAGGGCCATGGCCCTAGTGGCCCCCCGTTTCTGGCACCTATGCTCAGCAGGTTGCACACTCATATCTGAGGCTAGAAGATCAGAAGGCTGTGGGTTCTATCTCCACTCCAGGCACTTGGGTTAAATCCTAATACTGACACTGTAGTGCAGCATGAGGGGGGTGCTGCACTCCTGAGGTGCTGTCTTTTGGATCAGACATTAAACTGAGGTCTCCTCTGCCTGTTCTAGTGGTAGTTCAGGTGGATGTTAAAAATCCCATGGCACTTCGTTCAAAGAGTAGGGGTGTTTATTAGGATGTAGCATCAAACAATAATTACATCACAAATGCAGTAATCGTACAGTTATAATAAAATAAGACTAAGGAAAATCAAGGGGAAAAAAATTAATCTCGAATACCTAAAAAAAGAAAGGGGGGGGTGCAAAAGAAAGAAAGAAATTGACTTATGTGTACAAACTGTTAAATGCACAGAGAGACAAGTCAAAACCAAAAAAAAGGAAAAAGAAAAATCATATGACAGTCAAATATCATTATGTAGACCAAGATCTGCTAAAGAGCACATAAAAAGTTCAATGCAGAAAGAAGGAATTAATCATTTAATGTAATGGGAGCATCAGAGTTGGTGACCCATGGCAAGCTCCTCCATGCCGTACGGATCCATCTACTGTGCATGTTAGTGATTTCAGAAAAATAAATACATTGAAGCTCAGCTGTCATCTTGGCAATCAATTCCGTGTGATCATTCCATTTTTGTTGTAGTGTAAAAAAACATCTGGTATTCCAAACGTACCATTTAATAACTGTAAGAACTAAATTAAGCGTACTATTGTACCATTTAGCAGAATTCCCAATATAGTAAGCAAACATTATTGTCCCATTAGAGACCATCGAAAACCAAGGTTCTTGCTAGACCATTGAAAGGGTGCTCCAGAACCCAGCAATATAACTTCACTCAAAAAAGGTGGTCTATTGTCTCCACTTTTTGGAAGCATAGAGGTCTAATGCACAGTCTCTCCGACAGCTGTTTATGCTTCTGATTGCTTTTAACATTGATTTTTAAGTGACAACTTAACCAATGAAAATTCTACATTTTGTTAGGGATTCTTTGTTCTTTCATTAAGAGCAGTAGTGTTGGAAGGCAGTATGCAGGACATAAGGGAAAGGTAATGTCTTCATGAAAATGTTGTGACTGTATCCAAAAATAAACCTCCTTTCTAGGTTTTGTCAAAATTACTTGATATGGGACTTTCCACTGCTTTAATTTCAAAGATACCTTTCTAAGGAATTCTGGAGTATCTGCCGACCTTTGCAGAAGCCCTAAAGTACCCTGTTCCCATTACTTAAACCAATGCTTACAAGAGGCAAAGAAGAACAGGACCCATGCCTGTCCCATGTAAATCATTAATGGTTTTAAATTAGAAACAAAGCAAATACTAAAAAAAAGGAGATGGGGTTAACCACCCCTGAACCTCCTAAATGTCTAGGTAGATAGGTGATATTCCTTTTGATGGGGTTCAACCTACTGTCCCAGACCACTTGAAAAAATATACTTAAAATCGAAGTTTCCAATTCTGTCGGTGGGGGAAAAACTGAACTTATATACAAAAAAAGGGGTATCAGATACGATTTCACTAAATGTACCCTCGTCTGCTTACTGAGGGGATATTTATTCCGTTTAGCTGCAAGAATTTTACGTTATTAAAGCTTAGGTTCCCAGTTCAAAAGGGCAGAATTGGCAACATCAAAAATAATACCCAGAATTCGCAGAGGTTCAACCATCATGGGAACAGCTGCTATGTCTGGACAACTGGGGTTATTAGAACCCAAACATTTGCCAGAGCTTTCAGCCAAATTAATAACAGCTCCTGAATAAGCCCCATATGATGCATAGAGTTGAAGAGCAAGTTCAACCGAACACCTGTCTTCCACCGACAGACAAATATCATCCACATAAGCTATTGCAGCATGAGGAATA
Source organism: Neoceratodus forsteri (assembly GCA_016271365.2). NCBI lineage: Eukaryota > Metazoa > Chordata > Ceratodontiformes > Ceratodontidae > Neoceratodus > Neoceratodus forsteri. The sequence continues at coordinate 22,489,467 of CM057459.1, forward strand.
GAGATGTCTGCTGTCCATATACATTGGATGTTGGGGGATGTGTTTAATAATCTGAGTAAAGGGTCAAGACAAGAAGTCTCAATGGACAACCCTTCCTTATGCCCTGGTCAACCGAGACCATAGGACCTTTTCACCCATTAATGACCAGTGTTACCGTAGCTATTTTATATAAGCACTGTATCCAAGAAACAAATTGTTGCAGAATCTCATATGTAATAATTACTGACCACAAAAAATCATAAGTTACGGAGTCAAATGCTCTCTGCTGGTCCAGAGGGATCACATACCCAGATAACCTACCCTTACCACTATATTCAAAAATGTCCCACAGTAATAACAGATGGTCTGTAATTTTCCTATCAGGAAGAGTGCATGTTTGAGCCAAGGAGAGTATACTGGTTGCCACTGGTAAAAGTCTGGTGTTCAACATTTTCATCAGAAGTTAAAAATCAGTATTCAATAAACTGATTGGGTGGCAATTATTAATATCAAACCTATCCCCTTTTTTGTAAACATAAATCAGTTGACCATTTAAAAGTCAGAGAGATGGAGACCAGGAAGTAAGAAGACAAGAAAAAACTTGAACCAAATCTACCAAAAGTTCAGGTCCAATCAGCTTGTATAGTTCAGGTGTCAACCCATCTAAACCCGGTACCTTGCTCACTGGTAGTGCCTTAATAGCATTGTCGACTTCAGCTGGGGTTATATCAAGTGTTAAAGTTAAAACCTCCTCAGGTGAACACACATGGTGCGGTATAGTTAAAAGGAAATCCCCCAGATCAGGAGGTCGAGGAACTAGAGCTTGAAAAAGCTGCACAGTATGCTGTGTAACTATTTCAGCAATCCCGTTAATATCCATACATAATTGATGTGTATTGTCCCATAATCCTGCCATTGCTTATGTTGATAATTGACATTGCAAGATTCATAGGGAAAAATGTGTCCTCTATTCCCCAGTGTACTAACTTTCTGTTGGAATTGCAAACGTTCAGCCTGTTTTACATGAAAGGTAGTCATATGTCCTTTCAGATTCACAATCTGTGTACTGAAATCATGGCCGGTAAAGTGAGAGAGAGTGAGAAGTTTTTGTAATTGCATCCTGTGTTGTAAATATAATAAATAAGAAGCATTATGAACCATTTTACTGTGACCCTTGAGGAGGTGTGAGATCAAGAATAGTGTCTTCCCACCTTAATACTGGGTCCTCATACATAATCAAGACAGATTTCCTAGCTGTTATGAAAGTCAAAACCAATTGTTTAGTATCAGGTTTATCAAGTAGGGACAAATTAAGTTTGCATGTTCCAGGTCCTCGAGGGGGCTGGGATACATCACCTAGCTCAACATGCACCATCCCATGATCAGAAAACTCAGCCACCAAAACCTGAGCCCTCTGAATCTTCAAAGAAGTAGTGACAAAGAAAAAGTCGATACGGGTGGCTGAAGATCCCTTATGAAAAGTTGGATCATGAGTACTCGTGGCCTGCAGATACAGTATGCATCCACAAGATTAGTGTTATGAATCATAGTTTTGAGAAAAGCCATGTCACAAAATATTTTCGTTGTGGCAGTGTTTTCTGCTGTCTCTAAGCACGAGGCCACAATTGAATCTCCCTCTAAGACTACATTTTGGGCTGAGTAAAGATAAGGTTGCAATGCCTGAAACAATACTATTTTTTCCGCTTTGGACTGTGCAGCATACAGTAGATGGTCAGTAAATGAAACAAAACGTTATTAATAGTAACATCCACAATGAGTGCCCTCCCTGGAACCAAATCAATCAGTTTGTGCAGAGTAAACGGAATGTTCAGAAATAAGATAGCCACCCCTGAGCAGGAATCTTCCCCCATGGACCAATATGAGGGACCTGCATGCCAGGAATGTACCGCCTGGCGAATCTCATGGGTTGTATGAATTCTGGTGTCCTTTTGAAAACAAATACTAGTCTTAATGTGTTGCAAATGAGACAAAACAGCAAGCTTTTTCCTGGGTGTCTTTATACTATTAACATTAATAGTATATAAGGGAATAGAAAGTGTCACTTAAAATAAAAAGGGAGTTAGGAGTTTAAACAAATAATACTGAGTAAAGCCTTCAAGGAGGCTTCACTGAACTACTCCGTGTCATCCTGGAGTGTTCTGCTTAGTCTGGGTTTTAGAAGGTTTCGTAGTTGAACTCGAGGCTTCTGCAGGTGGGGGTGGGAGGTGAGGGGTGGAGGGGCTTCAACATCAGAAGCTACATCTGGTACAGATGACTGAACTGAGGAGTCATCTGAGTCATACCCCGAAACAGCAGGCAAATCAATCGGAGGATCATAACAGTTAGACATTGGAATTGTCACTTTTTCAAAACCTTAGGAGGGGGTTGTGCCCAGTCACGTCTCCTCCTAATTCCAGTTTTGCCTGATGCTGACATAGTAACAGGCACCGGGTGAAGGGGTAGCATGTCAGTGGTCAAAGTGGAAGGTGGATCCATGCCTTCATTTAACATTTTAACCTCAGCCAAATCTTGTGCTGGGCAGGGAAGGGGAGATCGGTTCCAGAATCTGGGGGTCTGGTGAAAAGGGCTCGCTGTGCACCTGTTGTGGCATCATCTCCTGTCTATCTACTTCAATAGGAGAAGGTGCAGTGGCACCATCATCCTGTTCTGATATAGTAGTATGGGGTTGGTATGGGGCAGCCCTAGTGTGCCCTCTTTGAGCAACTTCTATCAGAAGCCTTTGCTCTTCACTATCAGTTTGATCTGGGTGGTTATGAGCAGCCCTGGGACATGAGCGGTAAGAATGTCCTCGTTTATTACACAAATTACATAACAAATCACTTGTACACATAGCACTAGTATAACCCAATTCACTGCACAAAGTGCATTTTAGTTTATCACAGAGACTGCTGATGTGCCCAGTCTCTCCACAGCGATAACACGCCTTGGGTTGTCCGGCATAGAATTGGACTCCCCTATCCCAACCCAGAAAAAAAACAGTTAGGGAGATGTTGGAGACCATCCTCAGGGGTGTTTAAAACCACCCATATCCTCCATCTGCCAGTCCAAATCCGTTACTCATCAAATATAGCGTCAGGGGATCCCAGTATCAAACATCTCTGACGGAGCCAGAATAAAAGGTCTGTTACACTGACCCCTTCGTTCCTGAAGAGAACGAACGGTGATCATTCTATTAGCTGGCTTAGATAATGGTATAACCTGGAAAGGAATCCAAAGAGGTGAATCCTTCAAATCTTGATGTAGAGCCCAAAATTTATGTAGCCCCCCACTCAACTTGAAATTGACATCAAAAGTACATTCCTCTGACACATGTATGAGAGCATAAATTTCAGTTGCAGTAAAGTGCATAGAATCCTTAAGTAAAGTCCTGGCCACATACATTCTGTACAGGAAAACATCTAGGCCACCCTTGTAAAGGAGTCTAACAGCATTATATCATTTTGCAGGGAACGTTGGCTGTTGAAAAAAAGAAGCATAAGACCTGTCCTGTCGAGGCCTAGGAGGTGGTGCAGTATCAGGCAAGGGGGTCTACCCTTGTCTGGAACCGTGTAATGGAGGTGAGACAGGATGAGGTGGCATTCCGGTATCAACAGAATCAACAAGTGGGCCCTTGGCCTCAGTAATCTTCGTCGGGGGGAGTGGGGGTACATCAGGCAACAGTAAATGAGGATGCTGTGTAAATTCCAAATCTTTTGGTAAATGCAGTGGTGATACAGAAGGAGCGAGGGGACACTCCTGAGGAATTGTCACAGTTCTGTCCACTGGGGAATCAGGACAATATTCAGACTGAAACCCATCAAGAGAAACTGGAGCTTTCCTTGGAATCTGGATCAGAGAAGAGCCCAAAGTCCAGCATCCTGATTGCTGGGATGTTTCCCAGCCAGCCGCCTGAAGGGTGGAATCAATCAAGCACTCGGTAGTTTCCGCTTTGGAGGCAGAACTAGGGTCTTGTTTTAGGACAGACTGAATCGAGTCTGCAGACGCCATTCTCAACAAACCCTCCACAAGTAATTGTGGCTTTTGTCCCTTAAAAATGAATAAAGGAGAAGAGGTACCTGGTGCATAAGAAAAGACAGAGTCCTGTAACAAGTGACCTGCAGGAATTTTCCGAGGTGGAGCGTCCGTAGAAGAACTTTGCTTAGAGTCTTCATCCGAAAATGCAGATCATGCCAGGGCTGTAGCAACAGGAACCTTATCCTGTGAAGCTGTAGTCTGGACTTTGCAACAGGCTTCAATCACTCTGTGAAGATCAATCTGTCGTGATCTAAAGCGCTGCTCCATGTTCTGAAGTTGCGCTCATAACTCTTCTGTTTCATCTAACTGAGAAGCAGTATCAGATGGCTGCACACCAACAGGCAGGACCTCCGGTATCTTCGTGGGTTCCTCGGTCCGATCAGGTACCTCGTTTATTACAGTTGAATCCTCCATAGGAACATTTCTGGATGAAATGGGAAGCTCCTCCTCAGCAATCGTAGGCACAATATTTTCCACTGAACTAGCGGCATCAACACACCGCTCGGTCTCAGAATTAGGCAGGCCAGGAGAAGAGACCTGCTCTCCTGCCTCCACAACATCCATCTCATCTCATCTCCAAGTGCACTAGGAGTGGCCATCTTGGCAGAGTGCTAGGATATTAGAGGTTCCCCTACCTGTGAATAGGGGAATTTCCCTGGTGTCCTGGCCAAATTTCCCCCATTCACTAAAAATACCACCAACAGCTTAAAATCTGGTTCAATTTCAGTTGGCATTCATCTGTATCCCCCTTTCCTCCAGGATGAGGCTGAAAATAGGCAAAAAATTGTCTAGTCCTCCTTCCTGGTCAACAAAAACTAAAAAAAAAAAAAGTGTCCATTCACTCTTTTTCACTCCCCTTATCTCATCATTATACCAAGGATAGCTGAAGATTCCAGGATATGGACGAAGGCAGACTGGCACCAGGAGTTGGCTACAGCAAGGATGGCTGAATTATACACCTTAACCACTGCACTGCACTCCCTGGAGGAGGAGGAGGCCAAAATCCCTGAAATAGCCACATTACCACAAAACACTTCAGGCTCAATACTCCTCCATGAATGAATGAATGAACTATGCCTGTGGATCATCTCAGTAAAGGGGGGAGTAGTGATTGTCTCACTCATCAAATTGAACCACAGAATGGGATGATCAGACCAAACAACTGATTCCTCAGATGGTTTGGATATTCCCAAGCCAGTGGTGTAAATCAAGTCAAGAGTGCAGCCTGCCACATGGGTGGGGGCCCTTACATTTTTGTGGAAATCCAATGACTCAATTAAGTTAAGGAAATCTTGCACAAATACAGACAAGGGGGAGTCTTCCCTGGCATTGAAGCCTCCCAGAATAATAAATCTCAGAGACTCCAAAATAATAAACATTGGAGACTACAAGACCAGGGACAACACCAGCTCAGAGAAGTCCACAAGAAATCTTTAATACTAAAAAAAAAAAAAAAAGACAGGGTCAAATTTTTTGCCAATTTTGTTGCACTGCTGCTTTAACATAATTGTGAGAAGAAAAAAATTGCATTTACGTTAAAAAAAATATTACTTGAATCAAAAGTCCTTTCCTATTTAGTGTGAGGTAAGATGACAAAAGAATGTCAGAAAAGAGAAAATTGTATTCTGGATTCCCATATTTATATACAGTTATCGATATTTTGGACAGTAACACCAAGAAGATATTCACATCAAGAGTATGCTTGCTTATTAAAATTTGGTCAATTTTTATATAGGAATATATAAAAGGATATAATTCCCTGTCATTGCAAAGCAATTCTGTTACACTCAGACTGTCCACAGAGCTCAACTAAAATTTCCTGATTAAAACTAAATATCTGTTTAATCAGTTATTTTGTATGTTTTCTAATGTGTCTGCAAATATGAACATATGGACAAACGAAATTGCCAGCAGATAAAGGCCTTATGGTCTATCAAGTCTGCTGAAATGTGCAGCTAGCAGCCCTTATACTGCAGCTGCCCCTCCTTCCCCTCCTCCCTCCAGTGGCCTTCCCACTTACCCTGTCCCATCCCCTTTTGAAGTAGCCTACTGCTCTACAGGACACCACTTCCTCTGGCAATGCATTCCACCCAGACACCACCCTCTTTGTAAAAAAGTGTCTCTTTATTTCCTTCCTTAACCTTCCTCTTCCAATCTCAGATCATGCCCTCAAGTGTCCATCCCCCCTCCTTAATTTGAAAAGCCCCTCCATGCCCATCTTATTTCCTTCATTTACTTGAAGGTTTCAATCATGTCCCCCCATCCCTCCTCTCCTCCAGGGAGTACATGTTTAACTCCCTCAGTCTGTTCTTGTGCGGTAAGTCCCCTAGCCCCTGGAACATTTTTGTTGCCTGCGCTGCACCCCCCCCCCCAGTAACCTAATGTCCTTCTTCAGGTATGGTTGCCAGAACTGCATGGAGTACTCCAGGTGTCGTCTAACCAGTGACCTGTATAGTGGCAGGATCACCTCCCCTCTCCTGGAGGATATGCCTCTGGCAATACAACCCACCATCCTGTTGGCCTTTTTGCAGCTGCCTTTCTACACTGTGCTGAGTTGTTCATGGCTCCTGTTATGATCACCCCCAGATCCTTTTCCTCTTCCGTCGTGGCTAGTTGAATTCCCCCTAGCTGGTAGCTCCTCCTTGTTTTTTTTGCACCGAAATGTGGCACCTTACATTTCTTGGCATTGAACTCCAGCTGCCAAGTGTCCGACCAGGCCTCCAATTTTTTGCCAGATCATCTTGCAAGCCCTGCCACCCTTCTAAGTCATCCACTACTGCTGTTGGTATCGTCTGCTAACAGACTGATCTTGCTCTTGATGCCTATTGAGATATCTGCTATGAAGATCTCAAACAACACCTGCCCCAGTACAGAGCCCAGTGGCACCCCGCTTGTCACCATCTCAGGAGATGAGAGCTCCCCTCCCACCACCCTCTGCTGTCTCCCTTGCAGCCAGTTCACTACCCATACCACCATCTTAGCCCCCGCCCCATGCCTTCCAGCTTATTTCCTAGCCTCCCGTGTGGCACTGAATCGAATGCCTTACTGAAGTCCAGGTACAGGACATCCACTGCATGGCCCCTATCTAATTGCCTGGTTACCCATCATAGTACTCCACCACGTTGGTCTGACAAGATCTGCCTGAAACAAACTCATGCTGCCTGCTGTCCTGCAGCCCATTAGCCTCTAGGAGGGAAACCAGCCTTTCCTTCAGGATTGTCTCCATCAGCTTTCCCACGATGGATGTGAGGCTTACCATTCTGTAGTTCTCTCGCTTATCCTTGGCACTGCTATTGTGGAGGGGTACCACGTGCACCATCCTGCCGTCCTGAGGTACACTCCCCAAGTCCAGGGAGGGACTGAACAGGTCTGCCAAGGGTTCTTCCAGAACCTCTGCCAGCTCCTTCAGCACCCTGGGGTGTATGCCATCTGGCCCTAGCACCTTGTCCACCCTCAGTGTCCTCAAGCCCTCCAGTACTCTGCCCACTGGGATTTCTCTGTCTGTCACCCCCGTGCCCACCCTCCCACCCCTTGGGTACAGCTTCCCCTTTCTGTTTAGTAAATACCAAGCAGAAGTACTGGATTTAATGCTTCTGCATGTTCTGCCCCTCTTTCCACCCACCCCCATCCTTCTTTATCCTTACTATTTGGTCTTTACAACTCCTTTTCTTCCAGATGTACCTGATGTCCTTCTCCCCCTCTTTGAGGCCCCGTGCTAGCCTGAGTTCTCTGGATGCCTTGGCTGATCTGACTGCCCTTGTCACCTCCCTTGACTCCTTCAGGTGTTCCTCTCTGTTCTTCCCTCTCCCTGTTTTTTTGTAACTTCTAAAGGTGGCTATTTTCTTCCTTACTTTTTCCATGACACCCCTGCTCACCCAGCTAAGCTTCTTGGCCCTAGCCCTCTTACTCTGGACCCTTGTACCCAGTAGTTATATGATTTTTACATTCTGTGCTGATAACAAAATTGAAGCATCATTGGTAAAATTACAAGACAATCCTACCACATGAAAAATCCATTGAACTCTAAAATACTTGAATAGACTACAATGAAAAACACAGCGTCTCACATCTTCAGTTTGCCCTGATTAACAACAGCAGGATCTCATGATGTAGAAAATACCTTGTTTTCTACAAACTATGATTTCTCTTTCCATGGCCTGTAACTACAGTCTGGTTAGAGTGTTCCTTTGTTTTTGTGTTTTTGAGTAGTCCCAGATGTCAAAGCCATGTTCTGTCTTTATTTTGGTATAAATTGGTGCCTTATGACTTCCCTTGCTTTTGCCATATCCCATTGTCTTGTTCAGCCAATCACAATAATATGTTTGCTCCTTTTCATCTTTCTCTACACTTGATTCATTCTTCTTTGTTCTCCTTATGCAATCCTTATATACCTTTAGAACATTTTGTCATTTTTGTTCACTCTTTCAGCTACCCTTAGTTCTGTGCTCGCTTTAGCCTGCCTTATTTTATTTAGAGAATAAACATTACTCTAAATGTCTCAATCTGAAATGCAAAGAACCCCTATTCCCATTTCAGTTTGTGCAGTAAAATAAACAATAAGTATGGTGACAAGAGGGTGGTATCCATGTAATGGTACTGCTAAACAGTATACTCCTTATATGTCAGGATAAGACTCAACTGGAACAGGAACTCAGAATGGCAATTAACACTTCTATACATGTTGTGGTTTGTTAGGCATTGGGAAAATCTTACCTGATTCCAGCTCACTTCCTGGTATTTCTGGGATTCACTATATACTCCTTGAAAGCCATTCTAAAATTATTTCCAGTGAAGCTAGAACCGGTCTGAAAAGAAATGTAGAATATCCTCAGCAAACAGGAATTTTCAGTCATGTATTTGACAGGTACCGTATTATAAGACTCATATGGTTACATGTCATAATAGTGATCATAAAACAGCGATCACTATTATGGCGTGTGTATATTGCCGAAAAGTATTTTGGCAATATACAATTCTCGGCGTCCCTCTTCCAGTAACACTTAATGTTTTTACGGGAGAGATGTACCCCCCACCTCCTGTATGCCCATGCTTTTATATTGTCAACTTCAGGGTGGTGCATGTCAAGGAGGAGGCAAAACTCAAGGGGAAAAAAAGGCAGCCACAAGCAGTGGCAAAATACTTGCCCCCGGTCCATCTCGAACCCAGTGCCTACTGCACTGTAGCCAGCCACCCTCACCACCACACCACAGGGCTGGCTTGGGCTGCAGCAGGCTCTCCTTCCTATCTGAACCCTCCTTCCTATCCTTCCCCTCCACCTCCATATCCTTCCACATCCAGTCACTTTCCTCGCTGTTCCATCGCTACCTTTGAAGGGTAGCTGATGATGACAGTGCTATAAATGAGTCACTGTTTTTACAGTCGCTCATTTATTATTACTATCATCACTGGATACCGACTCGGATCATCATTGATTCAAGCAGTTTTTCCATGGTCATTACTTTATTGCAGTCTTTGCATATTGAATATTCAGGTTCTCCATCAGTCAGGATTGTAGGAGTCAGTCACAGATCTTGATCTGGAGTAGAGATGAGAACTCCAATGGTGTCACTACCATATTGAGTCTTGGACCAAAGTTGGCAATTGAATTCACTGAAGTGATCTCAGGAGAGGGTCTGCAAACCATATACATTTCCAGGAGCATTATGCAGAGTGTTTTGCCTTTTGGAACTTTACCAAAAGGAATTAAACAATTTTGGTACTACTTATACAAGGACACCAATTGGCTTAACCTTGATAACAGAATCAAATTCCACACTTGTGTCCTGGCAAAGAAAATCACCCTTGGCCTCTCCCCCTCAGCACTCACCCCCTTAATCACTATGGACTCAAAAGTTAAACACACCCGTAGCTCTAACACCCATCTTTTTTCCATCCCTTTTTGTCGCACAGCTCAATTCCAAAGATCCTTCTGCTATAGGGCACCTTTGTGGATGAATAACCTACCCTCCTCCTTGCTCTTTGAACAAAGAATTGGTCATTTTAAAACGCAGCTTAGAGCCCACCTTCGGGCCACAAGTGACTGCAACTGTACCTGAACAGGGCCCCCTGTGCCTCTACCACTGACAATGGCTGCCGGCTTGCCTCTGCACACAGCTCTTAACTCAGTTTTCCCAGGGATTGTTAAACATCCAGTTTTATCACAATCTTAAACAGCACTAGTTACTGAATATTAGCCAAACTGTACCTGTGACAAACCTAACTGTACTCTGTAACATCTTCTGTATTGTGTGTCTGTATCTAATATATGTGACGTGGAACCTTTGTAAAGGAGTCTTTGACTCAAAGGTATTTTCTGAATTCTGAAATAAATAAATAAAAAATAAAATAAGATGGGGACCTTGATGTTATGGCACCTCCAGAACATGATCTCAGGAGAGGGCTGCCAACCATATACATTTCCAGGAGCATTATGCAGAGTGTTTTGCCTTTTGGAACTTTACCAAAAGGAATTAAACAATTTTGGTACTACTTATAATGGTTAATGTGGCAGGAGTGCACTACATTAGTCATTAGAGGAGGGGGACACCGACGTGGTACCCCAATTGACAATGCAAACCAGTCTAGATATACTGTATTCAGCGCTACATCTGGTGGGCCCAACTTCAGCATATTCTAATCCTATCTGACATTGAAGTAGACTAGAATTTATGTCATCTTAAGGGTACAAGTGATTGGATGGCTTTGTGTGCTAGTTTTTTGTGAAACCAAATGAAGGAAATGTCCAATTAACAGGGATCTGTCTTTGTCTGTCTGTCACTGGCAGCTTTCAAATTCTATAGTTGGAGGCCAGATCAGGAAGTGGAAGCAACCAATGCCTCACTCCAGGAGCATTTGAGGCCATCCCTTTCCCCCAGTCTCTTCGATCTGTCAGGTTCTTGCTCAAAGTAGGAGATAGCAGGCCACAGTCTTACTAATGATCAGCATATGGTAATTTCAACCTTAATATGCATTGCTTTTTGAGATGTCAATAGGGTGTTAACTTTTATTCTTATCTGTCCAGGACACAGGGGAATCTTATAGGGGATCCACACTTGATGGCAGTGAAGAGTTGCTCAGCCGATAGCCTATTAGGCTTTTTGGGTTACAAGGCTCCCCAGAGAATTTTGGAGGGGACTTTCATCCTCCCTTAGAAGCTTAGGCCCTAGGTGCCCTCAAAGCATATAGATCAGCTTGATTGTCATGGTGGCCTGGTATGGTCATGGGAAGCTGGACCTCTGTAACAGAATCGTGGAGTTCTCGTTCAGGGAGGTATAACTTATATCGCCATTAATGTGCTCCTAATGAATCTTTCGGTGGGTCACCTTTAAGTGGATGCCAAATTTGTGGTAAAGTACCCTCTTGCTTGATGTTTCCCTTGGGTTACCACTTGGACCAGACCACCAAAGACTAAATATGAGGTTCTGTGTAATGTGAAGAAGGTAATTCAATTTCTTAAGACTAGGGTTAAGGAAATTGAGAGTTTTATCACTAAATTATTGTCTGTCAAGTTAACTGTTTCTTCACTGGACCTCCATTATAAAAGTTTCTAATGTGAGAGTCCTGGATATGTCAAGCATGTCCTCAGCTCTAAGTGGAGTTACAATTTCCATAGAAAGGAGGACAACCAACTCCCCCACTGTTTGTTTACCTCAGATTTGACAGCAAGCCTTGAGTCTGCAAGATTCACTGTCTTGCTGAATATGTTGAGAGAATAGCACCTCTCAGGGATTTAAGTAATAAGAAACTACTTACTGTGATAGCACAACTGCATAAACTGATTCCACCAGTAAGTATGCTGCACTGAATCAGTTATGTCATGAAGTTGGTAGGAATTGATGTAACCTCTTTTACAGCACAGTCCAACGGGGAACCATGGCCATCTCGGCAACCAGAGAGACCTCGCACCTGCGGTCCCCACAGGAACATCACCCAGAAATATACTTTGTATTACAATTTATTGAAAACTTAATTAATATCCAATAATACAGGTCTGGTCATATCACTGAGAAGTCCAAGTGCTTCCTGCAGTGGCCTTACCCCCTCCCAACACAATTTAGTATCCCATGTATGTTTTTTTTTCACACTTAGCACTTCCTGGCAATATACCCAGTGATATGCCCAGCACTGTTTATTTATTTATTTATTTAGCTTTTGTTTACCAGGTAAGCACACTAGACAGTCATGTGCCTATTTTCAGGTGTGACCCAGGAGAGTTACAGAGATACAAGCAATAACAGTACAGAGGCTAGCATCAAGTTACACAAAGCTACAGTCAGAATACAAGCAAGAAGAACCAGTCGAAACAAAGTACAAAGGCTTGGGTCCAACTGTCAGGCAAGGTATAGACAGGTATAGGCAATCATCTACAGTCAAGTAACAGGTAGAGAACAATTTTAGTGCAGTTCAGTATGAGGCAGAACAACCCAGGGAGGGCAGCCAGGAAAAATTACAGCCAGTCTCAGCAGCAACAATATTTGTGAATATTTCTTGTTTGTTATTTATTTTTGGAATAAGTGCATGCCCGCAGCCAGGTATTTTTTTGTTTTTATCAAGTGAATTGTTCAAAGAATTGTGATGTACTCTTTTTAGTTTGCTGACCCTACGCACTGCGCCAGCATGGGATGGTTCTTGGTTTTTACTGTTCTCATAGAGGGCCACAGACTGATCTAAAAACTCAATATTTCACTTTTCTTTCCATTAAGCAAAAGGCAGATGACATAGTTAATAGAATGGACAAAGTGGCTTTGAACTACATACAATGGTGCCTGCCAGGATGCAATGCAGTAATGCTGCAGTGTATCACAAAACACTACAGTATGCTGGAGGGAATGATGTGTTTTAATTAAGCAATAATGCACAACAGGGTGTGGTATATCATGGGATATTGTCACACCTTGGGTTCGCGGCCTCGCGCCTCATGCACCCAAGAAGTGACGATATGCCATGATATACCACACCCTGGAGTGAATGATTGCTATTATGAACTGGCTTAAAAGTTTTAGCTTGTTTATTAAAAGAAAAAGATGTTTTTAAAATACTGTTTTTATTACATTTCTGATGTGGAAGTATATCTTTTGAGAAAAAAGTCCACAGTTTCTGCTTTCCCCAGAAGGTGTTGTTGCTGCCAAATGCTAACTGATCAGTTGGTCTGCAAAGCTGTCACTCTGCCACAGTGTCTGCTCTCTCTGTAACAGTGTCTTTGTCTCTGTCTGCACCCCCCCCCCCAAAGCAAATGATGATTGCGGTAACTAGAAAGTAAAAAAATTAAGCTGATGAGCAATACTGCAGGATTTGGAAGCAATGTGATTGAGATGCGGAGTAGTTTGTTAAGTATGTAAAGTGCTGCCATTTTGAATGTTCATGTGCCTGTGACAGATGGGAACATTGGTCTGCTCAATGCAGTCAGCACATGTTGGGTGGGAAGGAGCTGTGTGAAGCACAGAACTCTAGTTCTGTTCCATTTTATGTGAGAGATGCTGTTGATGGGCATCTCATCAGGCTTTTGTTTTGACTCACCTGTTTCTGCCAAAACCGCGAGTCACCATTGCTGTCAGGTATGGAAATGTATGAGCGGTCAGCTGGTTGCTTTTGTAAGTACCGCAGTGTTTTTTTTAATGCCCGTCTCAATGTGTGAGTCACAATGTTGTGGGTCCCGGAGAGAGTGGGTGATACCCTTCATACCTTTTGTTCAGTGGGATTGATGAACCCTCACTGACAGCAGCTGTAGGTGAGAAACGTTGCAGCAGGAGGATTTTCTTCTAAAGTTTTGAGTGAGGAGGCTGGTGATCAGAGGTTTTTTGAAGCAGTGTGTATGCAGTCCGATATCATCACGGCTTCAAAGACCTCTCAGTCAATTGGCTTCCTCCATTTTCAGGAACCAGTTCATAATGGCAGCCTTTTCTTACTGCAGTATTTTGTGACATGTCATTTACTGCGAGTTACTGTGTTGCATCATAGCTGGCTCCACTGTATATGAGCCAGTGTGTGGAAAGTAAAATTGTCAAAATGTAATGATTCTATTAAACACACTGAGGCAAAATGTTACTGGCCCATCCCTCTGGAAAATGAAATAACTTACCTTTTTGTGCTTTTTTCTCTATTTAATGAGGGCTAATATTCTCTAGGGATCTGAGTTTAATTCAGTTTCAGTTATTTTCTGTGATCCCTTCTGGTCACGAGTCAGCTGAGGCCAATGCCATGTTTAATGAAGTTTCAATATATCAAAAGGAAGTCAACGTAGACTTAATTTGAAGCACATTGATGAGTCCTCAGAAGGACAAAACATGGGTCTGTGTTTTCTGTTCTCAGCCTTTGTGGACTGTGTGAGAGGCCATTTGGTACCATACACTACTGCTTAAAGCAGAATGCATTTAAATTATTTCATGGTGAATTGCATGTTCTTCCCATGAAGCTTTGCATCATTGCATTATGTGTGATTTTTGTATTTCTTTGAAACCTAGCTTTAGTGTTGATGCCATTCTTAGGTAGCTTGTGCCTCAATGCTTTTGTTTTGAAGTTCTTTGTCTTTTAGATTACTTTCTTATTTTGGACTCACTCTGACCCAAACCCATATGACCATCATATGGCAGGTTCTCCCCTTCTCTGGACCAAGGTACAGATGAGGCACACTGACTAGTCCTGAGAAGGATGAAACACATCTGTGTCTTCTGTTTTCAGCCTTTAAAGACTGTGTGAATGGTCATTTGGCACCATTCACCCCTGCTTAAAGCAGAACCAGTCTAAATTATTTAATGGTGCATTGCATATACTTACCATGGTGCTTTGCACTATTGAGATATATGTGATTTTGTATTTCTTTGAAACCTGATTTTATTGCCAGTGCTCTTCCCAGATAACTCTTGCCTCACTGCTTTTGTGCTGAGGTTCTTTGTCTTTCAGAGCCTTAATTTGTTGTTATCTTGTTGCAATAGGGCACAACAAATAAGAAGTTTGGTGTTAACTGTGTGGATATATTGGTATACCCTTGAAGTGATTCCTACTGGATGAGTGTGTATTATGGTAGCTGTAGCTCATACTGTGAGTAAGGGGTACAAGCCAAGGTTTTATTTATATATATATATATATATATATATATATATATATATATATATATATATAAATATATATATATATATATATACACACATATATATATATATATATAAAAATCCATTTAATGCAGCAGTTAGCATTGTTCACAGTGACAAAAGCGAGGAAATTCGATGTTGAGTTCCCACCCTTACCCCACCCACCCCGCCAACAGGCATTGGGGTGTGCGTTAGTCGTCGGTTCTAACTCTCACCCCATCACATGTGTAAACAAGCTGAGGTGGTGTAGTATAGGAGAATGGGGTGAGAGTTAGGACCGATGACCCCAACGCACACCCTGATGCCTGTTGGTGGAGGCTGGGTGGGGGTAGGATGCAAGGGGGGAGAACCCTAATATCGAATTTCCTCACTTTTATCACTGTGGAACAACCCTAACTGATGCACTAAACAGAGTTTTTGCCTTGAATTTCCCTTCTCTTTGAGAATGAGTACTATAAATAGTGAATTGTTTGTCACGTAGTAATGCTAAGGGTAACACAAACACAAGCGCAGATGGTAATGCACATGGTGATGCAAAGGTAAATGGTAACACAAACAGTAAGAGAAATGCAAGTGCAAACATTTATGAAAACAGAAATAGTAACACAAACGCTAATGGCAACAGAAACGCAAATGTTATCAGTACCGTAAACAATAAACTCAATGGAAACGCAAACGGCAAGAAAAATGCAAATGGTAACAGAAACACAAATAGAAATGCAAACAGTTAAGGCAACGGCACCGCAGAAGGAAACAGTAATGCAATCAACAATGGAAACTCAACCGAAAACGCAAATGCTAAGTGCAACGGAAACGCAAACGGTGATGAAGATGCAAACAGTAATGGTAATGCAATTGGAAATGCAAACAGTTACAGTAACAGCAACGATGATGCCAAAGTGAACAGTAATGCAAAGGGAAACGTAAGCGCCTACGGAAATGCAAGTGGTAATGTGCTTGGGCATGGTACCGCAACTGGAAATGCAAATGCTAATGGTAACAGCAATGATGAGGCCAAAGGAAACACAAACGCAAATGGAAGCACGTACGCAAATGCAAATGGTAATGCACATGGTGACGCAAAACAAAACGCAAACAGAAACAGTAATGGAAATGCAAATGGTAACAGTAATGCAAATGCAAGTGCAAATGAAAATGCAAAGGGTGACGCACACGCTGGCATAGATGGGAACGGTAACTCAAACGGTCACAGAAACACAAGTGGAAACAGCAAGTGTAACAGTAACGAAAGTGCGCACCCTTTTTCCCCCCCAAAAGCTCCATAGAGAAACACAATAAATACAAAGAACGTATGCATAATAATGGGCCTCGGAGCACAAAATGAGCACTTGGGATACTAAATTGCTTATATCTCAGGAACCGTACGACGTAGAAAAAAAATTAAAATTTCATATTATTTATGACTTTCCTGGCTAGTTTTGCACTTAGCCCCCACTAGTGGGGAGGCTAAGCATTTTTCTGACGAAAAGTCCATATCTTAGAGCGTTCCCGAGATTTGGGCCCCAAAAGGTGCAGTGGACGCTGTAATGTTAATCTATGGGAAAAAGCATCAACTTTGGAGTACCGTAACTTTGAATCCCTATAAGATTTTGTCACCAAAA
The DNA here is from genome assembly GCA_016271365.2 of Neoceratodus forsteri. Taxonomy (NCBI): domain Eukaryota; kingdom Metazoa; phylum Chordata; order Ceratodontiformes; family Ceratodontidae; genus Neoceratodus; species Neoceratodus forsteri. The sequence goes on from CM057459.1 coordinate 22,506,190, forward strand.
GGCACATATGTGGGATATTGGCTTTTCTCCCTCCAAATTTCAGCCCAAATGACCAAACTGTTCTTTTGCAGCAGGGTGGCAAAGAATTCCTGTTATTTTGGGCAAAGTGTCGCAAAGTAGTGTCGCAAATCATTACATTTTCACAAAAAAAATCATGAAAGTGTCGCAGGTGCAACACTACTTTGCGACACTACAGTTTACAAAAATTTTAAAAACATATTTCCTGGGTGTTTAACCCCCCCAAAAAAGACATGGCTAGCTAATCCTTAGGGTTCGACTAGGTGAACACAAAAATAATTGTGTCCCTAGAGGGTCCCAAATTTAAATGCCAAGCATTTCTCTGACCAGTAACTGAAAAAAAAATGGCTGATTCATGACACTACAGGGGCCATTTTCAACACTAAAAACTGCATTTGCGACACTGTCACACTTTTTGTTAACTTTTCCCATTGACTATAACGGGAAACTTGTTTTCTGAATAACTTTTTAACCGTTTACTATTTTTTCATGAAAGACACATCAGGGACCCTGGCTGCATGTTCCCTGAAGGTTTCAGACCGGTCATCCAAACCGTGCAACCTGTAGGCGCGAGCAAAAAATGCGCAAAAAAGCATAAATGTGACACAGAATGGCACTTTATAGCTCTGCAACTGTATATCTGACCAGTACAAAACTTGGCAGATCCAGAGAGCTATGGTACTGCTCCATGTCCGCCAAATTTCAGGTAAATCTGTCATACAGTGGCAAAGTTATTAAGCTGCAAAATGTTACACTTTAACCGTAAAATGGGGTACTCAACCCAAACTATAGTGGCACGGTATATATATATATATAGTATATATATAATAAAAGAGGACACAGTGCAGCCTGTGAGGAGCATAGTTTCCTACCACTACCAGCCACAAGCAACAATTGTTTGACCTTTGTACTTTACAGTATTTAACTGACTTTGTTCTATTAATTTGGGATAAAAAAACAGCATTCTACAGCTTTGTGAAACATGGTAGTAATCCTGAAGATTTTTATGAAAAAAAAAAAACTTTCGAAAAGATTTTTATTTTTGGAATAAACAGAGATACAGATTTTTATTACTTTTGTGCTAGAATCACACATTATCCTTTGGTCAGTAAGGACAATGGGGGACATCATTATCAGTTCACTCTTTTATTGTCTTTGAGTGGAAGTCTTTATTATTGTTAATCAAAAACAGTTGCATGTATTTGAAAACAGGAAGATCTCCACGGTGCTATATTTGCCCTAATATATGAAACAGCAGGCCTTTGATTCCACTATTTAAGATGAGATCAAGTAGGATCCAAGGAACAACAAACCTGCAAATCTAACTTCTGTGTTAAGGAAAATAATGTAAGGAATTTTCAAGGACAGGGCAATATGACATTTGGTAAAGTATACTCTAATAAGAAGAAGCCAGTATGGGTTCACCAAGGGCTGACTTTGCAGGCTTATTCAAGGAATAAGTAAATATAAGGACAAAGGGAAAGGCACTAGATATATATTTGAATTTTTACTGAAACTTTTAACACTGTGCCACATAAAATGCTGATATACAAAGTTTGTAAGTGTGCAGTTGGGGCAATATACTAAGATGAATTTTAAACTGGCTGGGAAACAGGAAATAGAAAGTGATAAAGTGTAGTGTAATGTGATGTAGTGTACTGTAGTGTAGTGTAATGTAGTATAGTGTACTGTAGTGTAGTGTAATGTAGTATACTGTAGTGTAGTGTAATGTAGTGTACTGCAGTGTAGTGTAATGTAGTGTAGTGTATTGTAGTGTAGTGTAATGTAGTGTAATGTAGTATAGTGTAGTGTAATGTAGTGTACTGTAGTGTAGTGTAATGTATTGTAGTGTATTATAGTGTAGTGTAATGTGTAGTATACTGTAGTGTAGTGTAATGTAGTGTAGTGTACTGTATTGTAGTGTAGTGTGGTGTACTGTAGTGTAGTGTAGTGTAGCGTAGTGTAGAGTGTAGTGTACTGTAGTGTAGTGTGGTGTAGTGTAGTGTACTGTGGTGTAGTGTAGTGTACCTTAGTGTAGTGTAATGTAGCGTAGTGTACTTTAGTGTAGTGTACTGTAGTGTAGTGTACTGTAGTGTAATGTAGTGTGGTGTAGAGTAGTGTAGTGTAGAGTAGTGTACTGTAGTGTAGTGTAGTATACTGTAGTGTGGTGTAGTCTAGTGTAATGTAGTGTAGTGTAGTGTGGTGTAGTGTAGTGCAGTGTACTGTAGTGTAGTGTAATGTAGTGTGGTGTGGTGTGGTGTAGTGTAGTGTACTGTAGTGTAGTTTAGTGTGGTGTAGTGTAGTGTAACAGAGTGGAGGGAGGTCACAAGTAAAGTGATTAAGGGGTCAGTGTTGGAGCTTCTCCTGCTCAGTATTTTAATAAACTATTTAGATTTGTGAGTCACAAGTAGTATGACTGAATTTGTGGATGACACAGAATAATCGGGGTAGTAGACACTGTGATAGAAGGAATTAGGTCACAAAGGGACATAAATACACTGGAGGAATGGGCAGGTGATGTAGATAAGTACGCTGTGTTTCTTTAGGTGTAAGTAACAAGTGGGTGATATATCATAAATGGTGATGACTAGCAGAGACATACAGGGAAAGGAACCTTAGAGTTAATATTGATATAAAATTGAGGCTGTCTCAACAATGTGCATCGGCAATGAATAAAGCTAATGACATTCTGAAATGCATCAGCATACATGAAGTAATATTACCACTTCATAGGGTGCTTGGTGGTGACTCCGCATATTGAATATTAAATGCAGTTCTGCTCATCACTCTACACAATGCTTGCTGTGGTGATAGAGATAATGCAGCTTATAGCAACAAAACTGATTCGGGGATTAGAGGATTAGCACTGTGAGAAAAAGGTGGAGCAGCAGAGGAGATTTTTTTTTTAAATGTTTTTCCCACAATAGCTCAGCGGAGATGCAACATCTTTTCAGTGGGCCCTGTTCCTACCCATTTCCTATGCTGGGTAGATCTAAGCACTGTGAGGCTAAGTAACTTGTTCAATGTAACACAGAGTATTTGGCCCTCATGGGATATGAATCTGTGATCTCCTGGTTCCCAAGCCAGTGCTCTAACTTCTAGACCACATTGTCTCCTAGTTTACACTGAGAAGGGAAAAATGAGGAAGGGAATGATAGCAATGTTTAGAATTATAAAGAATATATGGTACTGTAACTGTAACAATAACAGTAACAAGCTGTTTCATCAGTATAGGATAGCAGGAAAATTATACATCACATATGTTAAAAGGGGGAAGGGTATGAGAAAATGTCTAGAAACACTTTTTTTTTTTTTACTCAGAAGGGAGGGAGGGAGTATATGGAACCAGCTGCTGGAGACAACTGGTTGGGGGTCAAGTTTGTTTGGGTAAGTTTTTGAAGAATATAGCATTCGGCACCCAATGGCCTAGTGGCAGTGCATTGCATTGTGAGCCAGGTTCAGGAGGGGAGTTTGGGAGCTGAGTCATGTAGGCCATGGCTGGATTCAATGATCCCCAATCTAGGTAGGGCTGGCAGTGATTTCCACTATTAAAATGGCCCCAGCAGGGGGCTGGGGAGCTTTCTCCTCCACAGGGGGATCACTGTACATGAGCAGAGCTGACAGAGGCATCCAGTCTGTGCTACAACGTGGGACTTGGGTGCACCAAGAAGGCAAGGGGTTTGCCTTACCAGGAAACTATTGTAAATGAACTCTGCATAATGGTTTTCATCCTGAATGAAATTTAATTGAACAGAACTGAAAAAAAAAATTGAAGAAAAATGTCTGCCAACAGGATAAGGCTACCATTACTCTCAGACCTTGTGCCTCAGGCTGGATTCCCATGGCACAGGGTGAGGATAAGTAGCGGATGGGTCTAAGAGGTCACCAGTGCAGATCAGGGTCATGGTGGCCAGAGAATAAAAAGCTGTATTGCAAAAATTTGCACTGTGGGCGGGGGAGGGGTATCAGTCAATATAAAACAGTTGAAATTTACATTCCACTCACTGATACAGGTGTGCCTCCTGCTGACTTAATGAGACTCGATTTTTCAAGCTCTGCTAAGCTACACTAAAGTTAATCAAAGCACATGGCTGCTTTGCTGTTGAAGTAATATGAGGCTGTGCATACCAGTCATGTACGCTATCACGCAGGGCAAGCCTGCAGGCTACAGCTTTATTTTATAGAAAAAAATAGCAGTGGAAGTGCCTCCGTAGGTTGCAGTGATGCCTCTTGGGCCATAAGATTGGAAAGTAGTGGATTCTTATCCTATACCAAGGACCTTAGTTAGTAATACCCAGTACATGACACAATAGTGCAATGCTAGAGTCTGCTGCTGTCTTTGAGATGCTGTCCTTCAGATGAGATGTTAAATCAAGGCACCTTCTACCCATCTTTGGTGGCTGCCCAGGTCAAAGTTAAAGATTTTATGGCACTTATTGAAAGAGATGGTGATATACCCCAGTAGCTTGGCCAACATTACCCATGTGAATAAAAAAGGTCCTTGTAACCCCCAACAGACGAACCTAGAAATGAGCTGTCGCAGCTCACTATGCCTTTCTAGGTCAAAAATGAAACATTAATAAAACAAATGATTTACATTTATGACAGTTCCCCCATATAGGCTAGTTCCCACTCACTGCCACTCCTGCTTTGGCCTCATACTTCAGCAGTAATCACAGAAAACAGGCTATGGCCGGGGAAAGGAAAGGTATGATTGGATTTTTACTGACTTCTTCATGCAACTGAATATATACTTGCTGTTCCCCCTTTTAAAGTTTATTGGAAATTTAACATGTAATATTTGTATTTTTGAGGTGTATTTACAACACGGTGGCAAGTTTTAAGAGGTGGTGGAATAGACATGTGGGACTGGTGAGGTTGACAGTGAAGGGTGTAGAGTAAGTGGGGAATGGGGTTAGTTCAAGTGGAACTAGGAGATGATGGCTCCATTAGAGGCCTCTACTGGTGAGGGCCTAGTTAGGAACTGGGTAGCCCCGATGGGCTGTGAGTCTTTTTTCTATCCATACACATCTTGGTGTCAATGTATCTGATAAAAGAAAACATATTGTAAAAAATAATGTTAGCATTTACCACTATATTGTATTTTATAACTGCTGCCTCTACCGAGTGCTCAGAGCTGCAGTATTCCACAAGAAAAGCATGATTTCATTTTAGTCACAGCAAAGTTGTCCATCTGCTACAAATTGGTGCATCAAACTCTTTGGTACAAGAAATTAATTCTGTCACTATTAATTATTCAAGGCATTATTAAAGCTGAACAAGGCACGTCCAGGAGCACGTTCAGCACTGGGGTCTGAATCTGAGGTACCGCAGTACAAATCCATAAGCGCTAGACATGCATTCTCATTTAATGGTCCATTGGTTTGGAATCATATTCCAGCTGATCTGAGGTGCAGAAATGGAGCACTTCCTTCTTGTCACAAATTGCAAGATTGGTATTCAGGGAAGGTTTTTTTTCCTGTGGAAACTGTCATTATAATGATCTAGTTATATGAATAAGATATATGATATATGAATTGTTTCTGATTTGATGTTTTCATATCTCATGAATGATTGTTTTTAGAGGGGATTCTTTTTGTAAGAATATGGACCCATATTTACAAATTACATACATAATATAATTAACTGAATGGATGCAGTTATGACTATTTAACCTTAAATTTTGTAATATTTTTCATCACTTCGCATGGGAGCCCACTGGAAATGAATTTCAGCTCAATGGCTTATGAGATCTTCCTACAATAGACTTAAAATTTAATTTGTATCTCATTACTTTAAAAAAAACTTATCAGGGGCTGGAGTACAACTAATTAGAGACTTATAACTAAAATGACTTCATCTGAATGTCATGGCACTGAGAGACCAGGAAAGGTGCAACAATGAAAACATACACTGGCTCACCAACCCTGTAGTGAGCATAAACAATATTGTTATTAGGAAATATTTTATTGCTTATACATGCTTCCAGTGTAAATTTAACATACATTGCAAGTTTCCAATGACTGTTCTATATCCTGGACCTCTTGCCAATATGGTAGTTTCCGCAACAGCAGCTCCCTTTCCGGCTGCCAAGGAGGCCAGTGAGCACCAGCCCCCATTGGTAACTTCAGTGTCAGCTCACTCGTGGATGAACCAAGAGATGTTGTATGTAATGAGGTGGCCAATTATGACATTTCTGGTATAGCATTTATATGCAGAAAAATGTATGTGTCCCCTAACACAGTCAGGAAAGGGATAAGCAGAGATAAAGAACCAGAGACTGGGGGATACATAGAAGGGAATGACAGCTAGAGGTACAAGCTTTACCACTGGCAATACATCTCCTTATCTCCTGGAGAGTCAGACAGATTGGTTGGAAAGGGAAAGAGTGCTTTCATAGCACTGAAGACAGATGCAGAGAGAGCTGGGATACAGAAATGCATGGACACAGAGAGAAGATGTCTCTGAAGCCAAGAGAGGGATGCAAATAAGGTGCAAAGGTTGATATGGAAGTACTGTATGTCTGCTAGGCTGATCTGACACTACTGACACAGAGTGTGAGAAGGAGACAGAGCACTACTCTGTAACCACGTAATAATAAATACGCAATATTCCTTTCTGTGGCATTCCTCATTGTCAGTGGGTAGTCATTACATCTGGGTATAGTGCACTCCTACTAGGGGGAATGGCACAGCCCAAAGCTTTAGAATGATGGGCATATGAGGATTCTGGACAGCAGCAACTCTCCAGTCTAAGCTGTGCCATCAAAGGGGAAATATCTCTCAAGCTTATGTGCCACGTGTCCAGGTGCCACACAACTATGGCCCAGTGATCCTTTGCTCACTGGGCTCCTCTGTGGACAAATGGTCTACCACCTGACATAGCTGGAGCCACAACCCTTGGTTCCTTTAAGGGCAAACTCCATCAGCACCTCACAACAATAGTACCTGTAGGTGCCCCCGCTAGTCTGCACCTGCAGCTTTAGTCTGCCTCAGCACTTCCAACTCCTGACCCACCAAGTTAAATCTTTGTCCAAGCACTTGTTTCCTACCCCCTTTTGCCCTAGCACTTGCCTCCCACCCCCTACCCTTTGGCTCTTTTCTTTCTCTCTGCCCTTCCTATCCCAGCTCCCACTGCCGCTCCCTACCTCACCCTAACAGTCTGCATCTGCCTCTCTCTCTCTCTTCCGCAGGATGCTGGCATACCATGTACCATGCATTAGCACAATTTGTGTAACTGTCTGTCATTGCAACCTATGTACTGTTGAATTTTTTGTACTCTGTATGTATAATTTACTGTAACTATATTGTGTCTTCTTGTGTTAATGTATCTGACGTGGAACGTCTCAACGAGCATCTACTCACAGGTGTCATCCAAGATTTCAATAAATAAAATAAAAATAAATAAAAAAGCTACTCTGTAGAAACTTTCAGAGTTTCAGCCTTGGGGCTGAAATTCTGCATAGCAGGTAGATGCTGACTGGTGATAGGGAGTACTCCTAAAATAAAAATCGTGCCTGTTAAGCTGCGGCTTTCAAACTGGCTAACCTGTTCTCCCAATTTTCACTGCCTGTGCTTGGACTGGGGGTCACATCTGTCACTTAGTTCAGGGTGTTTATCAGGTCTCCTTTTTTTTCTTCTTTAAAAAAGGTGCCACAGGTGAATACATGCCTTATTATTTCTCTGGGACTTTTAGTTTAGGGCTCCCCAGGGATCTCCCTCCGTCTCTCTCAGCATTGTGGCCCCCCTCAGTTGTTAGGGTCTTATTTTGCCTTTATTTTTTTTAGTGTGACTTTATGTGTCCCTTTTTCTGTGGAGCACTGCCCTTTTAAGCTTTCTGGCAGTTTGTTGTCTCCCATACCGGGTCATTATATCGCAGGCTTAATAGTATACGACATTATGGCTAATCAGTACAGCGCTGCACTAGTGAGCGAATGGTGCAATACTGTGTATACTGCTGTATGTGGTATAGCACCATTCTCACTCTCTCAGGAAGAGGATAAGACCTCTGCTGGGAGTGGGTTCTGCTGATGAGCTGCTGTGGCTCAATGGACTGAGCCACTGCAGCAGGGAACCCAGGCAGTGCTTCTGGGGCCGGGTTTGATTTCCGATCCCAGAAACTTTAATTTTTTTTTTAATTTTGTGCTCCCAACTGACCCCTCCCGGAGTTGAGAATCTATATTGGGGGGTTCAGGGCACAGCCCCATAACAGGGGTGTGGGGTGCAAGCCCCCCCACAGAAAAAAGAGATATGCCGCATGGCAAGAATCATGCTGTATTGGCAGTGTGATTTTGCCATGCGGCATAATGTCCTGTGACATTATGACCCCATGCCTTGTCTTCTGTGGAGAGCGTAGCCTGTTTAATTTCCTCGCTGCTAGTAAAAGTGCCCTTTTGGGCTAATTCTCAGCCAATTTCTTCTCCCTCCGCTTTGTTTTCACTTCAGTTTCGGCTCTTTTGAGCCACTCTTCCCGCCATTTCTGGTGCTTTGCTTTTTCCATTGGGCACGCACCTTGCTGTCTGTGGAGGCTCTCTGCCTCAGCACACCATTTGCACTCCTCCTGTATTTATGTGCCCCTCCCGAGCATGCCAATGTCATGCTCAGTGTCTTGACATCACACTCATGCCCATCTGAGAGTGTGCATGCACACTCGTTCTTCTTCAGTGGTGACACAGTGACTTTCTGTCAGCAGCGTTTGTTTTTCTACTTGCTTTTTTCATTTTGGCCCCTGGCACCTGGTCTTTTGAGGGGCATACATCTTCTGGCTGCCTTTTGTTTTCCCGAGAGGTACAGATCGCAATTTATAACTCAACTAAAAAACAATGTGATGGCATCACGCTCACCCACATCTTGAGAGTGCACATGTGCCTGCACTTCTACAATGCGAGACATGGTACCTCTTCCTTTCAGCATTTCCTTTGACCCACTTTGTTTCTGAGGGTCACCACAATGGTCCTGTTCTTCTCTTTCCACTGGTGATATCGTGTCAGCCAAGGAACCCCACTTCCATCGCAGGACTGGAGTCCTGGTCCTGGGCAGATAGGGCCTCTGCACTTCGTGCTCTTCCTCCAGCTTCTCTGCTGTACCCATCCATCTCTGTGGCTTTTTTCCCCCAGTGCTCTCAGCATAAAGAGCCACAGTTACCTGCCCCTTCTGTAAGTACTGGGCATTCCAATGCCATAAAGCCATTTCTTACTTCAAGGGCCTAGGTTGGGAGAGGTCCTGGTATGAAAACAAGTTATAGCCCAGAGGTTTGAGATCTAAGCCATGAACCTGGAGACCAGTCAAACCTGGGTTTGAATCCCACAGTCTCCACTTGCATTCTGTGTAACCTTGAACAAATCCTTTATGGCTGGGGTTAGAAGGATTTTATGGCCCTTGCTAAGTGAGGGACCTCCAATTGTCCTTTTACCTCACGGAGCTCAGGTGATGGTTTTTAAACATTTTTACTGTGCATGCTATTGTTAACATTCTTTTCCTACATGAACATCAACCCATTATTCTTAAACGTTACAGGGCTATATTTTTGTATTGACACCATGGCATATCAGAGACCTCTTTTGTATACACACATGTAAGACCTGCAAGGGTGATGCACTCTTTTCCAGGGGTTTCTACCACCCCCATTGTGTTTTCAAGTTAATATGTCTCTTTCTTCTTGCCCCTCCCCCCCCAAGTCAGACCTATGAGCTGGGGTGGGGGGATGCAACTGGGTTGGCAGTGGCAAGCAGAATTGCATATATCCCTATTACTGCTCTTAGGAGAGCTTGGCACCCCAGTGTTCTGCAGGACATCTCACCAGACACATCCAACCCCAAACTTAGCCCCTCAGGTCGGGGGGGCACACAGGCACATCCAGATGCTCTGCAGCAGGACAAGACTGCTTTCTCAGATCTGCAGGCAGACCCCGCCCCTGCCCTTATGAAGGTCAGGATGAGGATATCAGGGATCTTGGGGTATTTCATGACCAAAATAAGTTACTTCATGAGGAAGAGGACAATCCCTCTGAGGAAGAGGAGGAAGGGGAGTGGACAGAGCCAAAGAGGAGGATTCCAATCCCTTCCCTGTTTGATTCCAAGTCTGTGTCCTACCCAATAACTGAGGTGTGTAGGTCTTTTCAGCTCAAGGAGGTGCTTGCAGGCATGGAATTCAACCTGTCCTGTCCATGTCCTTCTCTTTTCCATAGAGAGTATCTGACAAGACCTAAGGTGCAGTATTTATTCCCTTTTTTGGAAAACAATGCTCACAAGTGGGAAACTGTTTCTCCTCCTCTGGCAGATGAAGTGGTTCATAATTCCAGCACATACACCACTATTCCTATGGAACGGCCTTGGGCCTTAACGAATTTGTACATCAAGCGAGTGGATGCTGCTTACAAAAGAGCCTTTGCCTCCAATGGCATAACCATACACACTGCCTATGTCTCCTTTATTACTGCTAGAGTCTTGAACTCAAGGGTCATAACCTTGAGCAGCTTCTCCAATGGATTCGGAGGGAACGAGAATTTTGCAGTTGTTGTCCATGGCCTCATTCTTCTTAAGGGGCCACAGTGAAAAAATTTGCACATGTCAGCTTGCTCTGCCTATCACATTGTATCAGCTATGCGAGGTGCATGGCTTCAGTATTGAGTAGCTGGTCAGGCCTCAAGATCAAGCTGTTTATCTTAGCCTTAGATGTAGGTTTCTTGTTTGGTTTGGGCCTGGATGATACTCTGAAAGATATTCAGCATACAGGGCCATCTTCCAGTGTCAAAGCAACAACCAAGACTGTTTTTTATCTCCAGAAGGTCAAGCAGCGGCTGTCAGAGGCAGTTCTGAGGGAGTTTAATGCCCTTTCGGAACTTAAGAAACCAGGTGAGTAGAGGAGCCTACTCTGTTTTCAAGAGCAATTGTAGAAGAGGAACTTTGGCCTGAAGATGAAAGGCAGGCACAAGGTGAGAAACGAGTTCCTCACAGTAAGGGCATGCGGGCCCATCTCTGCCTTACTGCCCTTGGTGGAAGACTGCACTGTTTTTTTGTCTCTCTAGATGGGCCCAGATGACATCTGATGCTTGGGCTTTGCAAATTCTGGCCTTAGGTTATACAATAGGCTTTTTCGACAATTCCCTCTAAGGGGCTTTTTTCTGCCAGTTCCAGTTCCAAGGGATCTCATGAATAAACAAGTGGTGCCCCAAGCCTCTGTCATTTGAGGCTATTGTTTCCACACACCCCTCCCAGCAAGCAAGGCCAGGGGTTCTACTCAGGCTATTCATGATACCCAAGACGTTGGGTGGGGGGTCACACCTATCCTGGATATCAGGCTTCTAAACAAGTATGTGCCTCACACGACCTTCAGTCCTGCATTGAATCATCTGGGCTGTTGAGCCGGGGAATTATTTAACTTCAATTGTTCTTAGGGTTGTTTACCTCCACATTCCCATTCGACAGTCTCATCAGAGGTTCCTCTAGTTTTCAGCCCTGGGACAGCACTTCCGATATGGGGAGCTTCCTTTGAGCTGGTTTCAGCCCTTAGGGTTTTCTCGAGGGTGCACCTAGTCCTGGTAGCTCATCACCAACAGGAGGGACATCATGTCTACCACTCCTGGGTAATATGCTCTTCAAGAGCCGGCAGCACCATTGGCAAGGATGTCAGTGATCTGTCCTCTAGTAGTGTTGGAGTTCCATGCTGAGTGGTGAATCAGAAGTAAAAAGGAGCAGGGACATGCTGAGAGATGCTTCCATTCTCCTGCTGTGGGTAGTGGAGAATCTTCTCTCCCTGTCAGTAGTCCTCTTGGTGGGGGAGTTGTCCTTTCAGACCAGCTGGCTAAGTCATGAAAAATATTCATCCTAGGGAGTGGATGTTGGTTCTGGAGGTGTTCGACCTTCTGTGTCAAAGATTTGGTCATTCTCAGATCTGCCTGTTTGCCTCCAACCAGAATGCTCATATTCTACGGTTCTTCAGTTGCTACCAGTACCCACAGATGGAAGCAATGGTTGTCCTGTCACAAAAGTGGAATTTTGGCTGTGTACATGCCTTCCCTTCCCTGCCTCTCCTCCCCAAAGTCTTTCGCAAGCAGGGCACTCAAGAGGAAGCCTTCTTCTAGTAGCTCCGGAGTGGTTCTCAATCTTGGTGAACCTACTGTATCTCCAGCCACACCGTTTTCACCTTATAGTGTGGGGGGACCTTTATTCTCATAAGGCCCTTTCCTGCATCCAGTCCAGAAGTGATTCAGCTCATGGCCTCGTACCTGAAAGGAGGAGACTCCTGCAACTGGCCATCTCCAAGAAGTTGATGGACTCCCTCATGGATGCCATGAAGAATTCCACATTGGTAGTTTATGCTTGTGTATGGGCTACCTTTTGGTTTGGGCCAGGAACAAAATATCAGGCCTTGCAAAGCCATGGCTCCGTTGTCTTGGTTTTCTTCCAGGATGGAGTGGGTAAAGGTTTGGCCTTGAGCACCCTGAGATTTCAGGTGTTGGTCTTTGGAGCCTCCTTGGGTCTACCCCTAGGGTCTAACAGGGAGGTTAAGTGTTTTATCTGTGGACTGTCAACAGGGGTTGGTCTCTGGTCCAATCCCCAGTTCCCTCCCCTGGAATCTGAATTCTAGTTCTAACTGCTGTCTGGGAGGAGTTTTTTTAAACCATTTTTGTCAGTACCATGGACATGCTGTCTTACAGGTATGTTTTTTAGTTGCTAGGTGCTCGGCCATGCAGTTTGGCAAGTTCCAGACCTTGTCCCTTAGAGGCCATTGGGGCACAGCACCCAAGGCAGCATGGATTCACAGCAGGAAGGTCATGTCAGACAAATTGAATTGATTTCTTTGACTAGGTGACCAAAGTAGTAGACCAGGGAGGGGCTGTGGACATGGTCTACCTAGACTTTAGCAAGGCATTTGACACAGTCCTTCACAAAAGATTAATAAACAAATTAGACAGCCTGGGAGTGGGTCCCAGGGTGGTAGCCTAGGTAAAACACTTGCTAGACAACAGGACACAGAGGGTAATAGTAAATGAAGTCCACAGTGAAGAAAGGGGGGCTACTAGTGGGGTACCAAAGGGTTCAGTACTGGGGCTGGTCCTTTTTAATGTCTTTATAAGTGACATGGCAGAGGGACTAGAAGGAAAAGTATGTCTCTTTGCAGATGACACAAAGATCTGCAACAGGGTTGATACGCAAGGTGGGGTGGAAAGGATGAAAATGGACTTGGCAAGGTTGGAGGAATGGTAAATGTATGGCAGCTTAGAGTCAATGCAAAGAAGTGCAAGTAATGCACCTGGGAAACAAAAACCCAGGGGAAGAGTACACAATGGGGGGTGAGATACTGACAACAACAAAAATGGAAAAGGACCTGGGGGTAGTCATATCAGATGACCTAAAGGTGGGCCAGCAATGTGAGAAGGCAGTAAGGAGGGCTGGGGATACTGGGATGCATAGGGAGAGGCATCACCAGTAGAAAACAGGAAGTTGTTGGCCCTCTGTACAGACAGTTGGTAAGACCACATCTGGAGTACTGTGTACAGTTCTGGAGACTCCATCTCTGCAAAGACATAGACAGGGTGGAGGCTGTCCAGAGTAGGGCAACCAAAATGGTGCAGGGTCTGCACCAGAAGGCATATGAAGAAAGACTAAAGGAGCTTAAGATATATAGCCTCGAGGAAAGGGAGGGCATGATAGAAACTTTCAAATACCTCAAGGAATCAATAAAGTCCAAGAGGGTAGCATCTTTCAGAAAAGAGATGTGCAAGAATAAGGGCACAATTTGAAGATAGAGGGAATGGCTCAGAGGAATGTGAGGAAGTATTTCTTCACAGAGAGGGTTGTAGATGCATGGAACAGCCTTCCTGAGGAGGTCATAGAGTCAAAAACAGTGGGGGAATTCAAGAATGCATTTGACAGACATAAGGCAATTCTAGTGGGGGGGTAGGAGGAAGTAGGCTGTTGGTTTACTAGGATCTGCAGCTTATCTGTTAGGTAGGGAAATGGCAGACTAGATGGGCCAAACGGTCCTTATCTGCCATCAGATTCTATGTTTCTGTGAAGAGCCATAACTTGTCATGCTTAAGGACAAGTTGTTCCTCAGAACAGTTCCATCTTCAATTCCCAAGTTTTCTATGGCCTTCCATGTGGACCAGGAGCTCTGTCTCATGCCATTCAGTCTGCATCTTACTCTCCTGAAGGAGAAGGAGTGGGTCATTAGGCCATACCTTAGATAGCCAGCTGAGTTCCAGACATCTTACAGGCTGTTCGCCCTCCTGGGACAGTCAAGCGGGGACAGAAATGTATTTATTGAAATGTTTTACCAGGAAGGCATGCTGAGCAACAAGTTGCTCATCTACTGGTGCGACCTGGGGGGTAGGGAACAATGGGATAGAATACAGAGAAATATTACAATGTTGGAATACAATTTGCTTACTTGCATACGAGAGCAGGAGGGATTACAGGTGGATAACATTGGCTAACAATGCAACAGTTAAGTACAGTAGATATGAAGACACATATAGCAAATTAGCAACAGTTGGTGACAGTTGGTAACACTGGAACACATATAATCACTTGGCAGCAGTATGTAGCACTACATGGTAAGATGACCCAATAGTAATTGGTAGCCATTAGTGTAACATAGATATACAAGATTTCAAGTGATTGGAGTAAAGAGAGGAAGAATGGAAGGAGTGAATGAAAAATTTACTGAAGGTAGAATAGAAGAAGGGAAAGGAAATTTACGGAAAAACACGGACAGAGCATGATTTTCGAGGCAAACAGAAATGACAGGGTGGACTAAAGTGTATATAAGTGGGGTAATGGAGTAGGTTATAAGTGCTTAATTGAGTGTGGGGGTAGGCTAGTGTTAGGCTATGTTAACTGGAAGGGGAGGTAGGAAGAGAGGAGAGGTCGAGTGTGGCAGGGTGATGAGACAGAGGTATTGTAGGTGGAGGGTATCCAAGGAGGTGAAGGGGGGGGAGTTGAAATTCATCAGTGTCCTGTTATCCCTATCTGGGCAGGGCAGTGGACAGCCCTACTGGTAGGACACAGGTTATAGGCAATGAGAGTTATTTATATATAGTGATGTGAGAGGGCGGGTGTTGGGGAAGGGATGCTGTGAGAGGGGGTAGCAGAGGTCATCTATAGTGGAGGAGCGTAGTACCCCACCAGTGTGCTGGGTGACCCTGCTGGCACAAGGCAGTGATCTAGCAGTGACTGAGGGGGTGCAGTAAAAGGAGAAATAGGGGAAAGGGGGTAAAGTTGTTGCCCACCAGGCACTATGGATTCTGCCTGCACAAGGCAGTGATCGAGCTCACAGGAGGGAGATAGATTAAGGGTAGAGAAAGAAGGGGAGGAATACTTTAGGAGGAGGTGTTCTAAGATGTCTAAGAAATCTTCTAAGACTGACCTAGGCTTAAGTCACAGCAAAGAAGAAGCTTCCGGCTCTCATCAGAGTTCACACCACCAGAGCTATGGCCTCTTCCTGGGTGGCATGAAGTGTAGCATCTGTCTTAGAGCTATGTAAGACAGCTATGGGTCCTACGATCACTTTTTCTCTGAGCAATACAGTTTGGATGTTCAGGGTTCTGCTGATGCACCCTTTGGTCACAGCATGTTGCAGGTGGAGTTAGCAGGTAAACTCTTTTCCTATAACATGGTTGACATATAGGACAATATTGTTCCCCACCCATTTTCTTGTCTAGGTACTGCTTCTTAGAACCTAGTTGTAATGACTACCCATTCACAATGAGGAGCACTACAGAAAGAAGATATTTCTTCATACTTACTGTAATTTCCTTTTCTGTTAGCTCCAAATTTGTCAATGGGGCCCACCTGGGAGCTTCGCTCCTGCGGGAGAATTATTGTTCGCTATGCTTCTGCAGAGATGTCTGGTGTCTTGTTATAAACCCTGATTGTGAGCCTGTTTTGGAAGTCTCTCTGTAGTTTACCTGCTATGCCTATGCTTATATAGATATGCAAAAAAAAACAAAAAAAACTGAGCTGTTCTGCATTAGAATATCAGTTGCTGTCACGCACATTTAGCGGATTCAAATTTGATGCTAACCAGTGGTGCCTCTTTTGTTGCAGGTGAGTGCTTGCACTGCATGCAGTTTTCTTTCAAGCTTGCTCAGTGCTGCAGATCCTGCCAGGCTGCAGAGATTGAAGAGGAGTTTTCGGCAGTCACCTCTTTCATCTGACAAGGTAGGCCACTGTTTACTGTATTTTATTCTTACCATAGTGACATGTGTAGACAGCTAATTAGTGTAATTTTGGTGTCAAGTCGACTGGTATGGTTTTTATTTACCTATTTAGAGACACTGCTAGCACAATAGTGACTGGAGAGTAGCTGCTGTCTGGAATCCTCATATGTCCAGCATTCTAAAGCTTTGGGCTGTGCCATTTCCCCTTGTAGGGGTGCACTATTCCCAGTTGTAATGACTACCTATTGACAACGAAGGAGCTAACAGAAAAGGAAATTTCGGTAAGTATAAAGAAATTTCTTCTATTTCCTTCTATCTCATGAGTCAGCATATATTTATCAGTCAGCACACTGGACAATACCAAGAAGCTTGAGGAGACCACATGCAGGGAAGTCCAAGAGATCTCAACCAGGCTGGCAGTAGTATACTAAAGGTGAGTGGGGTATCCAGGCTGAGAGGATATATTCTGAACCAGCATCTGATGTAGTTTCAAGAGGGCTGAATTCCAAAGGAAAGGAAACTGTAGATGTTAGGTGCTACTTAGCCACTTGGAGAAATCCACACGCTCACTCAGTGCCAGCAGTGTGTGGATGCAGTGCCAGGTGGTGATAGGTGGGGTTGTGACAATTGGGATACAGCAGTGGAACTGAAATTTCAAAGTCAGTGTTAGACTGAAAGAAAGTATCACTGACCTACTAGATAAGGAACTGTAGGTGTGAACTGTGAGTCAAAAGAGAAAGGACTGCAGTTTCAGACACCAACTAGTTTCACCATCACAATCTGAGTGATCAAAAGTCATAGCATGTGCAGAAGTGGAGGCTTTAAAGCTACTGTTGGACCAAGCAATGGAGCAACCCATTAAGGAAAGAGACGGTAGAGAAACAGTGTCACTTTCAGGCAGAGAAGATGCAGCATGAGGTAAATGATAAAGCAGGAAGGTCATGTCAGACAGCATCATTTTTAGATGAAAAAGTTGGGGCAGGGACAGAGTTGAAGTGGGAAGAGGTTATAACAAGTCTTTCCTTGGCAGTATTTTGGGTGTGGTTCACAGTTGCAGAAGGCCCAAAGGACTACTAAGATGGCACTGATTGTGAAGCGTGGCCCGCTACTGGACTTCCAGTCAGAAGCTCTTATTCGAGCCCTTCAAGAATCCTCCAGTGTGGGAATGGGGACATATTAATGGTGAACACGTAGTATTATGAGACATGTCAGCAACCAGTTCCTCATACCTTTGATGCTGGTCACACCTCTAACTGGAGCACTTAGTCCAGTGCTGTCCAGTGCATATGTAAAAATGTATACAGCTCTGCTGCCGGCAATATGCCTTACCTTGCATGCATACATACATCTTCTTTACATAACAGTGGGAGCCTCTCTGTGGACCATCTCTGCTGCAGAGTATTGGAGTTAGGACAGTTTTTGTATAATATCTTCCAAAAGTAGCATTATAATCCACTTAACATGGGAAGAGGAAACAAGGGAAGAGAAAACAAGGATAACGGGAAAATATGCTGCACTGATTAAGGTGAAATTGGAAAAATAATGAATTCAGATTTGCACAGAACCTATGTTGACATATGAACTAACATGCAAGCTACTATAAAGTATAATCAAAGTGTCAAAGGTACCAAACTCAGCTGTGTGACGTATTAGTTGATGGCATGAATGAGCGGGTGTCCAACTTTTACAATGGCAATACTGTAGTGTTGTTGTCAGCAGTCATGTATCATTGGTCAAGGTTTTAAAGATTCATACGACAAAGTACGATGACTACACGCTCCTCTGTCTCTCACCCTTGCTACCCCTGTAACCTATGTACTTTGCACACTTTCGACATGGTTTTCTCTTCTCTTTCTGGAATTTCTTACTTGTACCTTGCTTTTACTATGCACATACATGCATCCACTGCTGTTACTATATGCATTATTGCTGTATCATTTCCTGCTGTATTCCCTCTCTCGGGTTGCACCTAGAAATGAGATCTAGCTCAGTGTGCCTATTCCTGTCACAATATTTTAACTAAATAAATGAATTCTGTTTCCACAATCCAGATAGCTAGTCAGCTACAAAGCAACCCCCTCCCCCGTATGTCCACAGTCCTACCACAGCACTATCCTTCATCCCCACCACAGCACTTCTTCCCCATCAATGTCAGATGGGGGTACTTCAGTTCAATAAGTGCTGATTCACATATACCTGGATAAGAAAAACAGTGGAGCTTTGCTGCCCACCTACTACATCACTCTGCTCATTTCCTAGCAGTTACCATAGTTCTCATTGGTAATACAATGGGACACATTTTTACTGGATATTTCATTCAATCACACAACTGGGAAAAGAGTGGAGTGGAGTGAAGTGGTAATGTGTGCAGCAAAACCCCATTGCTTTCCTTTACTCAGATAAGTGGGAACAACTTTCATTGAACTGTGGTACCCCATGTCACCCTGGTGGGAGACAATGGTATGGTGGGGATAAGGGATAGTGCTGCGGTAGCGTTGGGGGACAATGCTGTGTTAAAGGCAATATACTGGGGGAGTAATTTGTGACTGGCCAGCTATCTGGATCATGAAAATAGAATCTCATTCCATTCAGGCTAATCTCAATCCTCTTGCCCTATCCAAGGCCCTACAGAAGATTGTGGTGGACCAACTAACAGGTTACATCAGCAAACACCAACTGCAATGCCCCATCCAGCATGAGTTCAAGCAGGGGCATAGTACCACGACTGCCCTTCTAGAGTTCACTGACTAGGTTCACAAAACTATAGATGAAGGCAAACTAGTAGGGGCGGTGTTCATAGATTTAACAAAAGCCTTTGACACTGTCAACCACATCCTCTTACTGGCCCAGCTACAAAGCCGGTGGCCGCCAGTGCAACACTCTGATTCCAAGACTACCTGTCCCTCAGGTTACAACAGGTAAAAATAGGACAAACAGTGTCTGACCCCAGGGAAGTCATGCTGGGGTTCCCCCAGGGATCCATCTTGGGACCCCTACTCTTCAGCCTGTTCCTAAATAATCTCCCTGAAGCCTGTGATGCCAAGATAATCCTATATGCGGACAACGCTGTCATCCTCAACAGCAACTCTCAAATTGAGCCACTCCAAGCAGCACTTCAGTACTCCTTCAGTAAAATAGAAGACTGGTTCAGTGAGTACAGACTTCTGCTCAATTACAAAAATACCAAGATCATGCTCCTATCCAGTCCCCAGCTCAAGAAAAGTTTCCCCACCATAAATATCACCAACAATGTACTCGCCCCCTTGGAACAGGTACACTCTTCAAATTCCTTGGAGTAACCCTGGACGACACCTTATCCTACGCTCAACATGTCGAACAGGTGGTCATGACAGCCAACACCAAGCCTGGTGTGCTATACAGGCACAGAAAACACCTTACCATGGCAGACATCCACCTGTCTGTCACAGCTCCATCCTCTCCACCATTGACTATGGCCTGTTTTTCTAGAGCGCAGCATCAGACTCTGTGCTCAAGAGAGTGCACGTAGCTCTCAACAAGGCCTGCAGGCTCATCCTGAATGGTGATCGAATGACCCACACCTGTTCCCTCTATGAACAGACACACCTGATGTCTCTTGGATGCAGGACTAAATTCCTCACATGCCTCCTAGGCAAAAAAGCATTACAGAGAAAGCCCCCCTGTGCATAGCAGGCATCTTCTCCCTCCCAGGCTCAGAACATATAACCAGAAGCAGAACACAGGGGGCCCTCATGGTGCCTTTCTGACGCACAGCTCTGGAACAGTGTGCCTTCTCCTACAGAGTCCCTCTTTGGTTCAACGAGGTGCTCTAGTCCATTCAGAACTCCACTAGCTTGTATGGCTTCAAATCAGACCTTAAGCACTACCTGACCTCCAGCTCTGTGTGCACCTGCTTCTCCAACAGCTGATAGACTCTGGATGACCAGGTCTGGCTCTACTAACAGCAGCAATTCCCAGCACAAGACAGAAGCCACCCTCCCACATGCTCCTTGACAATGCCTCTGAAGCACTGTAAGAGGCTGTTCCTGTATACCCCCCCGTCTCCATGCTAGGATGGGTTTCTGCCTCCCTGACCTCAGCTCTGCCTCCTTGACCACTTACCCCTCCCCTTGGTCCTCCCCTACCAAAATCCTGTCTTTACTGACCCTCTGCCCAACCTAACCTCTAGTGCCTCTGCACCTTACCTGCACTTGTAATCAACTAAAGTTGATGTCCATATGCTGTATAGTGTTTTAAATGTCTAAGAAACTCTGTGACCTTTTCCTGATTGTTGTGCTGTTCTGTGTCTCAAATGTCTTAAAACTCTGTAACCTTCTTGATTGAATGTCTATACTCTGTTCACATGACGTGGAACCTTTGTAAAAGAGCCTTGTCTCAAAGGTTATTTTCCGAATACCAAATAAATAAAATAAAAATAAATAAAATGTCATCAACTAATGCATCACAAAACTGAGTATGTTGTCTTTCAGTACCATTGGTACATTAATTTTAAAATGCTGTGACCAACACAGCTTCATGCATATTTAGTTTCCATTTACAATTAGCCTATAATTGCACATTTGGACTTTTTTGTTTGGGGGGGGGGGCTTTGCACTGGGCTTCTGTTTTCCCAGCACCTCTCTAACTGCTGAAGTCTTTATTTTGCTTGTACTTCATAGTGTAGGGTCCCTAGTGCCCACTTTTTGGTGCTGCTGCTGCTGCTGCTGCTGCTGCAGTGCTGACTGCTCAATCCTCATGGCTGGTGCAATTTTTTGGCACACACTACCCAGCACTCACCATTACACTTGACAGTGCCACTACTAAGTTAAGCCAGAGACTCATACCACAATACAACAAAAAGCAGTTCCTTAAATCCTGATTCCTGCTGTGCTGCAGGTAGGCAGGCAGGAGGGCTACAGGGTAAGCTGCTTCCACTATAGCCAATGGACTTCTGCCCTAGAGTCCCACCCATATCAGGGAAGATGTGCTGCATTGCCATCCTGCCTGGTCGCTTGATCTGTTCTGAGTCTGCTTTCACAGATCCCACATGTGACCGTATGCCCCTTGACCCTCATCCTTGACACTGACACAACTCCTTGACTAACCACTGGCCAGTCTCATTCATACTCCTCCCTTCCAGTTCCAAACAAGAGCCCATGTGACTGACTGACATTGCTGATCAGTCGCTGTGGCATGCCTCCTTTTATCCACCTCCCAGGCAGCTCTTATCTCAGGGTAAGGAAGGACAAGTGATACTAGAATTTGGGTGGGACCAGGGAACTGGGAAGAGGTTGTGGAAAGTAAACCTAACACCATCATCAGGACTAGTACTGGGTGTCACTGAGAGGCAGTGACTGTGCTGAGGTAGTTAATAAATAGGCCAAACCAGACCCACTGGCATAAAACAATACAGTTCAAAATATAAACCTACTGGGCCACAAACTATTTGAAAGCAGAAATTTCTAGAACAAAGTACCAAATGCTTTTCAATGTTAGCTTTTCCTTCCTTCAGCTGTTGTTACAGAATAGGTGCATCACCTTGTTCCCTGTGATAAAAGGAAGTTAGGTTCTTTACTGGGCAGGTTGCAAGTCTTTCCCTTTTGAGGCTTGGTAGCACTGTTCCTGTGGAGAAGAGTTGAGGCCTTGTTCTAACTCATCAGTCATTGCTGCAGTCTGAAGCAGGTATGACACATGAAGTCAGAAGAATGACTGATCAATTAGGAACTGATGACTCGAGTTGCGGTATGTGTACAACACTCTTGGTGGTCACTGGTAAGCAAATGGGGGCAATGGCTGAAGGAAACCTCATGGTAACTGGCAAATGAAGCAAGCAGCCAGTGAAGGCATGCAATCTTGGGCTTGCTGCCAGTGCCCAAATGGCTGGAGATCCCTGTACTGACCTACTTTACAGTATTGGTAGTCATTGGTGGCAGTCTGTAGTCAAGGCTGCAGGGTAGGCATGAAGCAAAAAATATTTTGTTGATGTGAGCACTACACTAAGCGAAAATCAGACCTAGGCCCAGCCCCCAAATGTTCTGATTCTAGTAAGCAATGTGATGATGAAAAAGCTTTTAGAAAAATAAAAACATAAAAAATTAACAACAAAAAAAAGCCTGTTGTCCCACATCAAGGGAACAGCCAAGGTACTGCATTTTTTTACCAGGGCTAATGCCCCCATCTGGCCCTGTCCTGGTGCAGCCACTGCTACCTTCCCTTCCTTCTCCCTGAGGTCAGAGCTGCATAGAAGCTGGATAAGGAGAAATTCCACAATGAGAAGATTGATCAGCAGTGTGTCAGTCTCTGTCATTTGAGACTGGGGTGCAGGAATATGAGTAGGAATGGCTGATGGCTGACCAAGGAGTTGTGTCAGCACTGGGGATCAGTGCTGGGAGGATGAACAAAACTGTTATGACATGCATTTACACTAATCAATTTTTGTTTATATAATTATTCAAAACCAGCATTCCAGGGGTATTATAGTCACCTAAAAACAACAAGTCCAAAGGAATGCAACTAAAATGGTGCAAGGTCTGCAACAGAAGCCATACGAGGAGAGACTAAAGGAGCTTAATATGTATACCCTTGAGGAAAGGAGGGAGAATGGGGACATGATAGAAACTTTTAAGTACCTTAGTAGAATCAACAAAGTCCATGAGGGTAGCATCTTTCAGAAAAAGAGATGTGCAAGAACAAGGGGACACAATTTGAAGATAGAGGGGGGACGGCTCAGGGGCAATGTGAGAGAGTATTTTTTCACAGAGAGGGTGGTGGACGCATGGAACAGCCTTCCTGAGGAGGTTGTTTAAGAATGCATGGGACAGACATAAGGCAATTCTTGTTGGGAGTAGGAAGAAATAGGCTGTTGGTTAATGGGAAAGGCTATAAGCCTGAGGTTCGATTGGCTGGAGCAACTACATCACTCCCCATCAGGCTTTAAATAGGTAGCTCACCCTGGCCTTCCCAGGATTCATTTCTTTTTGCAGCCGGAGGCTCTGTTGGTCTGTTCTGTGGTACCGCCCCCCCCGGTCTGCTGTTTCTGTGTGTCTCTGCTGGACTCCGGTGCTTGTTTTTTCTGCTTCTGGTTTGTATCTTTCCTCCAGCTGTGTGCTTCCCTGTGTTTGTGTCTCTTGTTTTGGGGCCTTGTTCCCTGTTTTCTGTTTTTGCTGTATTTTGGTTTTGTCTTTTGGAGCTTTATTTCTAAGCTCCTAGCATACTGCTACTCAGAGCTCATAGTACTGCTTTCAGTAACCTACAACTGCAGCCTCTGCTCCAGTTTACTCCAATTATTATTGTACCCAGTGCTTGTGTTTTTTCCACTGGTGCTCACCTCATTCAAACTGCTGTAATGCACCTGCAATCATTATCTGCCTGTTTCAGCTCATCCATAGCTGCTCCATGCTGTATACTTAAGCAATATACCACGAGAGGCTGTGAGTGATGCCAGGATTTATCCACGGGTGGTGTGTTGTTCGGTCCCAAGATGGAGCCGAGGGACCAGCAACACATCACCCGTGGGTAAATCCTGGCATCACCAACTGCCTCTCGTGGGATATTGCTATTATAAAATTTGGATTTTTTTTACATTACATATTTTTATTATAGGTTTTAATGATTGTTTGGGCAATGTGTTTGATACAGTGATGTAGACATGTGAAGGAAAAAATAGATCCGCACTGTTTGGTATTGGTGCCGGTTCTGAAGGAGTGGCAGAGGCTGGCTGCTTGAATGCTCAAGCTCAAGTATCAGGTAAGTTGTGAGGAACGTTTTGAGTCATTCTTTCTGGTGGAAATGTGTTCAGAATGTTTAAAAATATTTAATCTAGCTCCGTTTCGTCAATTACTTCAAAGGAGCATTCCATTTTGGTTTTTTTAAATTTAGCGCGGTAGGTAGCGACGCTGTGGAAGATGGCAGCACACAGCTTTGATAATTGCTGTCAGATGGATTTTGAGAGGGTATGGGGCACAGGGGTGCAGCTGGCACTTTTTTCTGTTGGGTACTAGCAGGATTTACATGTTGTAAATTGTGCTAGATAGCGAATCGGGAGCCAGTTTTTTTGGGTGCTATTGTATAATTAATTCTTTTCACCTGACACAGGTTTCCTCTGACCTTAGCTGTGCTGCTTATTCATGCTTTCATTCTCCTTGCAGCTTCATTGCACTGCCTTGCTACTTCTGTTTTCAGAGCATCTCATACTACTTCTTTCGGTTACCTACAACTGCAGCCACTGCTACTGTTTACTCCAACTACTATTGTACCCAGTGCTTGTGTTTTGACACTGTTGCTCACCTCACTCAAACTGCTGCAATGCACCTGCAATTATCTGTGTGTTTCAGCTCAACCATAGCTGCTCCATGTTGCATACTTAATTCTTTTCGCCTGACACAGTTTACTCTGACCCTAGCTGTGCTGCTCATTCATGCTGCCATTCTACTTACAGCTTCATTGCACTGTCTTGCTACACCTGTTTTCAGGGCATTGTCTCCAAGTTTTATTGCAGTTACAACTCTGAGGTCAGCTGCCTGACCTCCCGCCGAGGCTGTTAATATAGCTTTATTATTATTGTTAAATCCTGCCTCACTGCCGAATATCCTCAGAGTATTTGTCACCTTGATTTGGCCTCTTCCTCCACTTCAATGTCCTGCAGTTCTTCCCCGTGCCGGACATCTTGGATTCGATGCACTCCGGGCCTGCTTTCATTCTTTTTATTTTGTATTTTTTGGCATTCATCTGACTTGCCCTCATGCCATTCTATTTCCCTAATGGCCGTCTAGGATTCATTCCATGCCTGGCCTGCATTCAGTATTTCTTTTGGGCTTGCCTATCATGGTTCCTATGCCACCTTATCGAACCGCGGCCCTCCTGCTGTGTGCATTCAGGTTCATGACTTCGTTCCATATTCCCTCATTCATGCTGAAACATAGAACATAGACGTTGATGGCAGATAAGGACCACAAGGCCCATCCAGTCTACCCATTTCTTTTTCTACCTTATAAATGTGCCATCGGCCTTTGCTGTGTCAATGACCTATCTATTCATACTCATCTGTATTGCTCCCTTATGCCTATCCCATGCCTGTTTGATGTCCTGCACTGTATTCGTATCCAGCACTTCCTGAGGTAGGCTGTTCCTTGCATCCACCACCCTTTCTGTGAAAAAGAACTTCCTCGCATTACCCCTTAATCGGCCTCCCTCTATTCTCATGCTGTGTCCTCTTGTCCTGCTATTTTTCTCATATTGAACCATGTTAGACTCTTTCACCTTGTTAATGCCCTTAAGGTGTTTGAATGTTTTGATCATATCACCTCTCTCCCTCCTTTGCTCTAGGGTATACATATTGAGCTCCGTTAATCTGTCCTCATATGTTTTCTGATGCAGTCCCTGCACCATTTTGGTTGCCCTTCTCTGGACTGCCTCAGTTTGGTTAATGTCCTTGTGAAGGTGTGACTTCCAGTACTGTATATGCAGTACTCCAGATGGGGCCTAACCAGTGTCTTGTAAAGAGGGATTATTATCTCCCTCTTCCGACTTGTGATACCCCTACTAATACATCCCAACATCCTTCCAGCCTTACCTACTGCTTTAGTGGTCTGCTTGGATGATTTCAGGTCATCGGTGATAATGACGCCCAAGTCTCTTTCTTCCTTTGTGACTGCCAGCAACTCCTCTCCCAGTCTGTAGGTGGCTTCAGGGTTTCTCTTCCCTATGTGCATGATCTTGCACTTCTTTGCGTTAAACTCCAGTTGCCACTCTTCTGACCATTTTTCTAGTTTATCCAGATCTCTTCTTATTCTGCCCACCCCATCTGGATCATCTACTCTGTTGTAGATCTTGGTGTCATCTGCAAACAGACAAACCTTACCCTCTAGTCCTTCTGCAATGTCACTGATGAAGATATTGAGAGAGACTGGCTAAGACATATCCTGAGACCCACTTGTGACTTGCATCTCTTCTGACTGTAACCATTTACCACCACTCTCTGTTTCTGCCTGTCAACCAGTTTGCCACCCAGTTGATCAACTTCTGACCCACCCCGAGCCTACCCAGCTTATTAATCAATCTTCTATGTGGAACAGTGTCGAAAGCTTTGCTAAAATCAAGGTAGGTGACATAAACTGCTCCCCCTTGGTCCACTATGAGATTAGTTTGACAAGACCTTCCTTTTGTAAACCCATGCTGTCTTGGATCCTGTGCCCCTATGGATTCCAGATGTTGCACTATCCTTTCCTTAAGGAGTGCCTCCATAATCTTGCCCACTACTGAGGTAAGACATAGATACATAGATACATAGACAGTGTCGGCAGATAAGGGCCTATGGCCCACCCAGTCTGCCCATTTGAGCTTGTAAGTTCAGTTTGTTTTCCTAGAAGTCTGTTTCCCCTTACCCATGACCTCTAGAATTCCTTTATGTCTATCCCGTGCATTCTTAAATCTGTGATTGTTTCAGCCCCCACCACTTCCTCTGGCAGGGTGTTCCACTTGTCCACCACCCGTTCTGTGAAGAAATTCTTTCTCATGTTTCCTCTGAATCGTCCTCCTGCAACTTCATCCCATGCCCTCTAGTCCTGGAACATCTTTTTCGCTTAAAAATAGTGTTTTCCTGCACTCTGTTTCTCCCTGTAAGATACTTGTATGTCTCTATCATATCCCCTCTCTCCCTCCTCTCCTCCAGGGAGTACATGTTCAGTTCCTTCAACCTGTCTTCATAGGACTTGTGATGCAATCCATGCACCATCTTTGTTGCCCTCCTCTGAACCTTCTCTACCCTGTCTATGTCCTGACTGGTCTGTAGTTCCCTGCCTCCTCCCTGCCACCACTCTTGTGGAGCGGGATCACATGAGCTCTTCTCCAGTCTTCTGGGACCTCTCCTGTGCTCAGAGACTCATTAAACAGTTCTGATAATGGCTCTGCTAGTTCCACCCTTAGCTCCTTTAGTACCCTGGGATGTATGCCATCAGGTCCCATTGCCTTGTCCACCCTGAGCTTATCAAGCTCTTGTAGGACCCTTTCTTTTGTGAAGGGACTAGTGCACACCTCCCTCCCCCCTGTGTCCATGGTGCTGAGCTGTGGGCCCTGCCCTACCTTCTCTTCAGTAAATACTGCTCAGCTGTCTGGATTCAATCCACTCAAGGTGTCACTCCTCATCATCCATCGTCCATTTTGCTCAGCGACCTGCGGCCCTCTTGCCACATGTCTCAGGTTCCAGACTCCTTATCTCATACCAGCTGCCTTTTCTCGTACTGGCTATCAGGATTCAATCCACTCATGGCGTCACTCCTCTTCGTCTATCGTCCATTGCTTCCCTCCAAGTTCATTTCTGAATCTACCTCCTTTTGAGGAGCTTCCTTCATCACATTGCTCGATTGGTTTCTACCTCCACTCAAGGCCATGCCTTCCTGTTCATCGCCTTTGCTAAGGGCTGGTTGGCTGCTCTCCACCATCATTCAGTTCATCTTCAAGTTGGTATCATACCCTTAATCGTCCTGGCCTTCTGGGCTTCCCTCCCTCATCGTACCTCATCCATTCCTATTTTACCTTGCTTGCTCCTACCATCAAGGCTTCATTCCAATCCTGGCTTCACCCCATTGCCTTCCCTCATCCTGGGCTACCGCCATCAGTCTCTAGCCTATTTCAGCCCCGGAATCATCTTTCTCCATCACTTCCCCCTCGCCCTCGCTGCCGCTCTCCTGCTGTTCTCATCCAGTGCCATCCGTCCTGACTTCACTCTACTCTCAGCCTTCAATTACCATTTCTTTTGGGCATGCCTATTGTTCACATACCATACCTATCATGATTCCTGTGCTAGCTTGTTCAATCTGCTACTTCAAGTCCCTTCCTTTGTTCCTCCCTCTAGTGGGTGCTGTCCCGCCTTCCTTGTCCAGTACCTTCTTTTGGGGTTTCTCCTATCCTGTATCTGGCTACCTATCAATAATCATATGCCACCTCATAAACTCACAGCCCTCCTGCTGCATGTATCAGGTTCATGACTCCGGTCATCGCTCACCATTTATTATCTCGTACCAGCCATCAAGGATTTACTCCAGTCATGGCTCTATCCCTGCTACCTCGATTCAACTCTATCTCCACTCAAGTGCCATGCCTTCCTATCCGTTGCCCTTCACTAAGGGCTGGCTGGAGGCTCTCCACTATCATTCAAGTTCCTTTTCAACTTCATTTCTGAATCTACCTCCTTTCAAGAAGCCTACTTAATCACATCACTCTATACAATTCTAAATTTACCTCCTTTCGAGGATGCTTCATAGTCACATTGCTCTGCCTAGCATACCGCCATCATCCAAGTTCAATTTCAAGTTAATTTCTTTCATTCCAAGTTCAATTCGAGTTCCTTCCTGTCTCCTCTTCCTCAGTCTTCTCGTATAGGGATTTTCCCTATCCCATCATCATCTTTCCTACTCATATGCTTCTCTTAATGAATCCTTCTCATTAATGACATACATCCTTAAATCAAACATAGTCAGCCTGGAGGAAATGCGACCTAGGCTTTGGATCCCTAGAGGTTTCCTCCTTAAAGGGTGTATTTCCTCTCCTCTGTGCCAATGGTCATAATATTAGGTAGAGTTAGTGTTTACTTAAGTTAATATCTGTCTTAGGTTAATTAGTTAGGTTCCACTGTTGGATGGAGGTGGATGATGGCCCTGGCTTTCCACTCTCCCCTTAGGAAGTCCACCTTAATCATCTTCTCAGATTTCATTCATTCATCATCCTTACACCCAATTAGGTATTCTTTTTGGGCTTCTTCCTAAGCTACCTTTAGCCAACCAAATCATTCCCACGAGCACTATGGGGGGGAACCCTCCTCTAGGGTTCCTTGTGTCGTACCCTAATAGGGTGGTTTATCCCACGGATAGAGAGGCGGAAAGCCACAACATCAATCAAATCCACAATGTAAGTCAAGTCACACAAGCACCATTTCATCCAGTTGTGTAAGCACAATCGAACTAGGATCTGGAGCTCATCCAATAGGTAGGGAACTGGGCAGACTAGGTGGGCCAAGCGGTCCTTATCTGCCATCAAAGTCTATGTTTCTATGTAATTCAATTTTCTGAATTGCTCACAAGCTTACCAAAACATGCTACATAATAAAATGCAAACAAAACTAACCAAAAAAACCCCAGCATCCTATAAAAGAATAAAAAAATAAAATCAGTAAATAAATAAATTAATAATTGAAAGGGAGAAAAGAAACATTGCCACTGAGCTCCATATGTTCTAATGGTTTGCACTGTTTTGTTCCAGGTGAAAAAAGTTTAATTAAGAGTGGCCATTTGGCAGACATCAAGTTTGAGCCATGAAGTTTGTGGTTGAAATGAGAGTTTATGACTGTATGCAAATGCTGAGTGCGAGATCCCCCTCTAAAAGAAAATGTCATGATCATTCTTAAGGTTATGTGGGACACAACCAACATGAATAATGAGACCTTCTGGGAGAGCCTGGGGGCTTGGATCTTACATACAAACCTGCCAGCAGACAAAGGCCATACGGTCTATCGAGTCTGCTCAAATGTGCAACTAGGGCAGGGAGAGGCATTCATTCCATTATACTTCATGTGTAGCAAGTCTATATTTATTTATTTATTGAGAAATTGGAATTACACCCTTTGAGTCCAGGAATCCTTTTGCAAAGGCTCCTCATCAGTAGACACAGTACAACATTACAAGTACAGGTGCAAGACAACAAGACATCAATCAGTCCATATATTACATTAGTAGTTAAGTAAAGAACTGGGTAACATGTTATAGCAGAGGGCAGAGACAGACCATCATCGTGTGCAAAACAGCTGTAAAGTTTACAGAAAACAAAGACACAGATTGTAAGGCAGGTATTCAATCATGCTAGCTGATAACGCAGGAAAAAATAGTAATTAGTCAGTGTGAGGGAGGTGGCGGGGCTGAGTTAGTATAGTACTACCAAGAGCAGTCACAAATAGAGTTGTTAGCAAGAAATTCCTTGAGTAGGGTTTTACCTATTTTAGTCCCAGCAGTCAGGGCAACAGGTAGGTCATTTAGCCAGCTTGGTGCCCTGTGATAGAAGGCTCTCTGACCCATAGATGTCCTGCAGCGAGGGACCAAGAAGGGGACCTTGGAGGTACTTCTGGTGAGTCTTTGAGGGAAGGAGGGTTGGAAGAGGCTCTGTAAACTAGGTGGGGTGAGTTTCCACTGGATTTTCTTTGCCTGGAGGCATGTGTGGTACTTAAGGCGACACTCAAAGTTTAGCCAATTTGAGTGACTGTAGAGGTCACACATGTGGGTAGTTCTATCGCAGCCTGACACCAGGTGACAGGCCTTGTTTAGCGCTGTCTTAATGTGACAGAGAGCAGCGTTATCGGCAGAGCCACAGAACACAATTCCAAAGTCTAGCATAGAGAGGACCGAAGACGATACAGCAAGGTGCAGCCTCTCATTAGGCAGACAATGTTTGATCCGATGAAGGAAGCCAATTCTGGAGTTGATGGTGTTACAGAGGATATGGATATGTGCATGATAGGTAAGGGAGGAGTCAAGGGTGATGCCCAAGTATTTGAAAGCATTTATCTGCTCATGTGGGGAGCCTTGGGAGGTGTTGACAAGTAGGGTGAAGTCATGGTAGGGGTTTTGACGGTGTGCGAAGATCATAGTCTTAGTTTTCTTATAGTTTGTTACTAGTCTGTGCTCTGTGAACCAGGTCTTGGCTTCCATGAAAGACAACTGTAGGGCATCCTGCAATGGCTGCGGCTGAAGGTTGCTCCAGAAAATGACTGCATCGTCGGCATAAAGAAGTAACCGACCAGAACAGGCACTAGGTAGTGAGTTTAAGAAAAGGCTAAATAGAAGGAGGCCTAAAATGGATCCTTGAGGGACCCCAGAGCGAACTGGGAGGCAGGAGGAGAGGGTGGTGCCAAGCTTGACCTGCTGTGACCTGTTGGATAGGTAATTTTCAAACCAGGCTGTAGTGTCAGGTGACAGTCCCATGTCAGTCTGGTATCTAAGGAGACGGGCATGATGGACCGTACCAAAAGCCTTAGGTAGGTCAATGTAAACCAACCCAACTAAGTGCTCCAGATCCATGGCCTTGTGGATGTAGGAGAATTATTCAAGGAGATCTGTGGTGGTGCTGTGGCCCCTGCGGAACCCATGCTACACAGAAGGTTATGTTTTGACAGGTGTTCAGAGAGCTGATCAGCTACTATTTTTTCAAGGACCTTTGAGAGAGGGGGTAGAATAGAGATCAGCCAGTAGTTAGTAGAGGCGGTGTGCTCACCGTCTTTCAGAAGCAGGGTGATGACAGCCCTTTTCCAGTGGGTGGGGAACTCCCCCAGACAGAGGGAGAGGTTGAGGATTTTAGTGAGGGGGACTAGGACAGATTCGAGAGATAGTTTGAGGAGTTTTAAGTGCAGGGAGTCACCACTATGGCTCTTACCAGGACATCAGAGATGTAAACTTTGCCTCTTTTAGAGTTATTACTCAAAACCTGAAAGGTGAGGTGGATGTGGGGGGAACATTTGAAGAAGAGGCTGAAGGGTTGAGGGGGGCAAAACAGTTTGTGGGGAGCACACTGCTGAGGTCCAAGAAGGAAGAGTTTATTGTACATACTATGCTGTAACTGTTAGTCTGCTCTGCCCTTAGTTTTTTTTAAAGAAAATCCCAATAAAATTTAAATTAAAAAAACAAACTAACAAAATAAACAAAGTTACCAGACAGTCCTCCCACTGTAAATCTAAGACAATGAACAAAGCACTGACTACTAAACGTCGGAAACAGCACTGAAACCTAGCACACAGCACTAAAAGATTCCAGACATAGTCCCTATGCCAGTAGAATGCCATGTGAAGCTAATGGAGCAAACCTGGTCAAATAATATGACTGATTTGCTGCTGGGGAGTCAGTGGATGATAGTTCACAGCACACCCCACTTCAGAAAATCTGACAGAAAATATTGTAACTCCATGGACAGTAGGCTCCAAACTTTGTTTGGTGCTAAAAAGGAGGCTTTACAGATATAATTTACATATATACAGTAATCTTGGTGTTGTGCATGACTCCAACGCCTTACGCCTCTAAGACTGAACAGTGAGATCAAGGAGACCATGGTTAAAAGGTAAAAGAAGGCATGTAGGAATCCAGGACTGGGCCCTTTAAAATACTAAAGAAGACCCTATAAGCAGACATGGAGTATCTAGCATCAGTGACGTAAAAGGTCTAGCTGATTCAATAGAAGCAGAAATGGGGGTGGGGGAAGGGGCACTGAAGACACCAGATAAATGTAAAGAGCAGCTGACACTTTCAGGAGAACTATACAAAACATAATATTTCACATTAGTTCTGTATTCCTCCTCTCCATTATTTATTACTGAGGTCATCTGCATGAAAACAGGATCTTTGCTCCTGAAGAGTTCAGCTATTCTTGTTGCTTTCTCCCTACCTGAAGTTATAAAGCACTGCTTGTGACATCACAGTTACTCCCATGGCAACATATTGTGATGTCACAACAGAGGATTATGACTTGAAGTAGGGAGTAAGCTATAGAGGCAGATGAACTCTGAAATATAAAGATCATGTATTCTTACAAATTGGTTCAGTAATAAATAATGTAGAGGAGAAATCTATAGAATATGTACGGAATGCAAGCTGAATTGTACCTAAATATTATGTTTTTCAGTTTTTTTTTGAGGCATCAGCAGCTCTTTAAAGATGATCAAGAAAAATACCATGATTGACACTGTAGGAGATAGTGCTGAAGTTCATGGGTATGAAGAGTGGGAGAGGACCTTAGTCACTGGCAAGTAGATTGTTTACTGCTCAGAGATGACTGTTTCAGTCCCGCAGTCACAATGAAAGCAGGACAGATCTTGTCTGGGAGGTGAGTGAGAGAGAGAGACAGAGACAGAGGCAGAGACAGAGACAGAGACAGAGATAGAGACATAGAGGAGATTGCTTGCCAGTTGAGCAAACACATACTTCTAAATAGTGATCTAAGAATTTAGGTAACGTTAGCTCTCTTTCAGATATGCATTTAGAAGTAATTTTACTATTGAATCTTTTGCGGTGGGGGGTGGATAGATAATCCAATTAATTGTGAGCTTTTTAAATGGATGAAAAATACAGATGGTCCACACTTGCTGGAAATGTAATAAGAAACATAGATACATAGAAACATAGAATTTGACTTCAGATAAGGACCGCTTGGCCCACCTAGTTTGCCCATTTCCCTACCTAACGGATAAGCTGCAGGTCCTAGTTAACCAACAGCCTACTTCCTCCTACCCCCCCACTAGCATTGCCTTATGTCTGTCCCTTGCATTCTTGAATTCCCACCCTGTTTTTGACTCTACGACCTCCTCAGGAAGGCTGTTCCATGCATCCACAACCCTCTCTGTGGAGAAATACTTCCTCACATTAGCTCTGAGCCGTCCCCCCTCTGTCTTCAAATTGTGCCCCCTTGTTCTTGCACATCTCTTTTTCTGAAAGATGCTACCCTCTTGGACTTTAATTCTCTTGAGGTATTCGAAAGTTTCTATCATGTCCCCCCTCTCCCTCCTTTCCTCGAGGCTATACATCTTAAGCTCTTTTATTCTTTCTTCAGTTGTCTATCGGTCCAGACCCTGCACCATTTTGGTTGCCCTCCTCTGGACAGCCTCTACCCTGTCTATGTTTTTGCGAAGATGGGGTCTTCAGAACTGTACACAGTACTCCAGATGTGGTCTTACCAACTGTCTGTACAGAGGGCCAACAAATTCCTGTTTTCTACTGGTGATGCCTCTCCCTATGCATCCCAGTATCCCCCCAGCCCTCCTTACTGCCTTCTCACATTGCTGACCCACCTTTAGGTCATCTGATATGTCTACCCCAGGTCCCTTTCCATTTTTATGTTTGCTTGCACGCATGTGCAAGAAACATAGTGCCACCATCCGAGAATTCGTAGGTGTGCCTCCCCCACTTCCAATGCCCTGCTGCATTTTGCAGGCACGGCCGCACTGTGCCAATAAATGTAGGAGCTGTCTAAGACAGTCATTCAGATGCAGTGGCGTACATTTGAAAGCAAAAAACCACTGCAATCAGTGACGGTAATGTATAGGCACTTTGCATACTGCCGTCTGGCAGTATGCAAAGTGCTTACACGTTGGCACTGCACTGAAAAGCTGTCATAGACAGCTCCATTCCCTGGCAACAAGTAGCACACTGGGAGCCCACCCCAGTGTCCTCATGTGCTCCCCCTCACACACACTGTATGGCCGATGGGGGTGCCCAATCCTCCATCAGCTCCACTGCGCTCCCCCCCAACAGAGTTCCAGGTGCCATGCTGAGAGTCCACATCAGCGTGGCAACAGTCCGTAAGGCTGACGGGGGTGCCAAGTCCCCATCGGTTCCACTGTATCCCCCCCAACAGACTTCCAGGTGCCACATTGGGAGCCCACCCCAGTGTGGCAGCAGTCCGTATGGCCGATGGGGGTGCCCAATCCCCCGTCAGCTCCACTGCCCCACCAAACAGCCTTCCAGCTGCCACACTGGGAGCCCACCCAAGCATGGCAAAAGTCACATGTCATCTTTAAAAAAAATGCCCTGTAAGAAAAAACAGTCCCTCACTGACTGTCTTGACCCCCCTGCCCCCACCTGCACCCACCCTTTGCACACCCTGCCTCCCCACACCCCCACCTCACCCCATGCTTACCTCCAGAGTCCAGCGCAATGATCTTTGGTGGACTGGGAACACGTCTGCACTCTTCAAAGCCAACCACGAACTGAGGAAATGCCGGTAAGCTGTATAATGGAATAAATAGGGGTTTTTCAACTTTGATGCATATCTCAGGCATGTTTGGAAATTTTTTCACCAAATTTTCAACATGGGATTCTTGGGACCCCACCTCATGAATTCTGGCACTGTCATTTTGTTATTCTGTCCTGAAAGGTGATTTCCCGGTCACTGTGCAGAACCACCATTTGGGACCGAATTATGAAACGACAGTGTCACAGTTCATGAGGTAGGCCCCCAAAAACCCATATTGAAAATTTGGTGAAAAAATTCCCAAAAATGGCTGTTTTATGAACGTGCATTGCACAGTTTCTTTGCACGCTTGTAAGTTCACAATTTTTTTATATTTTCACTCCAGATTTTCAACATTGCCATTTTACCACAGCTCCTTATGAGCAGTACCGCTGTCATTTTTCACATCTTGCCCAAAATGTGTTTCCGTGCACAGGTGCTGACTTTGATAAGATGGCCAACAGAGTTAAGCTAGCCCTGGCAAAAAGAAACACAGGTGAGGGGGTATAGGCAAAGTGGGCAAGCATTAAGGATGCAATACTTGAAGCAACATCTCATTGTGTTAGACAGAAAAGGAAGTGCAAAAGAAGAAGGAAACCACTTTGGTTCTCAAATACAGTAGCAGAAAAGGTCAGAGCCAAAAGGCTGGCCTTCAGGAAATATAAGGAACACAGTGGGATGAAGATAGGAGGCATACCAAACTGCCCTAAGGGAAGCAGGGAAGGCAGTAAGGCAGGCAAAGTCCCAAACTGAGGAAACACTTGCACGAACAGTAAAAGAAGGTGACAAGACTTTCTATAGCTACATTAGTGAAAAGGAGAAAGTCCAGAGGTAGTATTGCTAAGCTCAAAGGAGAAAAGGGGACATGTGAGGAAAAGGACCCTGTAAAAGCATCTATCCTAAATAGATACTTTTGCTCAGTATTTACTGAAGAGAAGGTAGGGCAGGGCCCACAGCTCAGCACCATGGACACGGGGAGAGGTGAGCACTACTCCCTTCACAAAAGAAAGGGTCCTACAAGAGCTCGCTAAGCTCATGGTGGACAAGGCAGTGGGACCTGATGGCATACATCCCAGGGTACTTAAGGAGCTAAGGGTGGAACTAGCAGAGCCATTAGCAGAACTGTTTAGTGAGTCTCTGAGCACAGGAGAGGTCCCAGAAGACTGGAAAAGGGCTCATGTGATCCCACTCCACAAGAGTGGTAGCAGGGAGGAGGCAGGGAACTACAGACCAGTCAGTCTTACCTCAGTAGTGGGCAAGATTATGGAGGCACTTCTTAAGGAAAGGATAGTGCAACACCTGGAATCCATAGGGGCACAGGATCCAAGACAGCATGGGTTTACAAAAGGAGGTCCTGTCAAACTAATCTCATAGATTTCTTTGACTGAGTAAGCAAGAGTGGTGGACCAAGGGGAGCAGTTAATGTCACCTACCTTGACTTCAGCAAAGCTTTCGACACTGTTCCACATAGAAGATTGATAAATAAGCTGGGTAGGCTCGGGCGGGTCAGGGTTGGTCAACTAGGTGGCAAACTGGTTGACAGGCAGAAAACAGAGAGTGGTGGTAAATGGTATACAGTCAGAAGAGATGCAAGTCACAAGTGGGGTACCTCAGGGATTAGTCCTGGGGCCAGTCCTCTTCAATATCTTCATTAGTGACACTGCAGATGGACTAGAGGGTAAAGCTTGTCTGTTTGCAGATGACACCAAGATCTGCAACAGAGTAGATGATCCAGATACGGTGGGCAGAATGAGAAGAGATCTGGATAAACTAGCAAAATGGTCAGAAGAGTGGCAACTGGGATTTAATGCAAAGAAGTGCAAGATCATGCACATAGGGAAGAAAAACCCTGAAGCCACCTATAGGCTGGGAGGGGAGTTGCTGGCAGTCACAAAGGAAGAAAGAGACTTGAGCATCATCATCATCACCGATGACCTGAAATCATCCAAGCAGACCTCTAAAGTAGTAGGTAAGGCTAGGGGATGTTAGGGTGTATTAGTAGGGGTATCACAAGTCGTAAGAGGAGGTAATAATCCTCTTTACAAGACACTAGTTAGGCCCCATCTGGAGTACTGCATGCAGTACTGAGGCCACACCTTCACAAGGACATTAACCAAATTGAGGCAGTCCAGAGAAGGGCAACCAAATGGTGCAGGGACTGCATCAAAAGACATATGAGGACAGATTAGCGGACTCAATATGTATACCCTTGAGCAAAGGAGGGAGAGAGGTGATATGATCGAGACATTCAAACACCTTAAGGGCATTAACACGGTGAAAGAGTCTAACATGTTTAAATATAAGTAAAATAGCAGGACAAGAGGACACAGCATGATATTAGAGGTAGGCTGATTAAGGGGGAATGTGAGGAAATTCTTTTTCACAGAAAGGGTGGTGGATGCATGGAATGGCCTACTTCAGGAAATGGTGGCTATGAATACAGTGCAGGGCTTCAAACAGGCATGGGATTGGCATAAGGGAGCAATACAGATGAGTATGAAAAGATAGGCCACTGACAGAGCAAAGGCCGATGGCACATTTATAAGGTAGAAAAAGAAATGGGCAGACTGGATGGGCCTTGTGGTCCTTATCTGCCGTCGACTTCTATGTTTCTAATGGCGCAGTCGGTGTGCGGAATCAGTGTTCGGGACAGATTAAGAAAATCAGAGTGACACTGTTCATGAGCAGAGGTCTTAAAATGGCTAAGTTAAAAATTTGGTGACAAAAGTCCATAAAATGACTGTGTTATGAACGCGCATTGCGCAGTTTCCACGCACCCTCGTAAGTTCATGAATTTATAGTATTTTCAGTCCAGATTTTCACCACTGGCATTTTCCACACTTCCTTATGAACAGTACTGCTGTCATTTTTCACACCATGGCAGAAATGTGTTTTCCCACTTCCAGCGCAATGGTCGCTGTCGGAAATCACTGTTCGGGACAGATTAAGAAAATCACAGTGACACTGTTCATGAGCGGAGATCAGAAAATGCCTGTGTTGACAATCTGCTGTAAAAATTCCCCAATCTAATTACATTACGGGTGTGCATTCTGCAGTTTCTATGCACACTCGTGACTTCACCATTTTTTTAAATATTTTCACTGCAGATTTACAACATTGCCATTTTTTACACCTCCCCATGAACAGTACAGCTGTCATTTTTCACATCCTGTTCGAAATGTGTTTTCGCACCTGTGGTGCCAAATGGAGTAGTCACTGTGCAAAATCAACTTTCGGCTAATGAACTGATATTGCCACTGTTCATAAGGTGGGGGTCACAAAAAACCCATGTTGAAAATTTGGAGTGAAAATACCAATGAACGCCTGAGGCGTTAAGGTTTCCGACCATAACGCCCCACTTGTAGAGACTGACAGGCATCAGGGGTGTGACTTGGGATTGTCGCCTGTAATGCTCATACCATTCCACCCTATAAACACCCTGCAGCCAGTGAGAGGCATCGAGGTGTGCCTTGAACTCTTCGGCCCCAAAGTTCACCCCATTCTCCTATACTGCACCCATCTCACCATATTTTCTGATGGAATGGGGTGAGCATAAGGGCCAAAGACCCCAAAGCACACCGTGACACTTGTCGGTGTCTGCAGGGTAGGGTGTGGTGAAATGGCATGGCCGTTATTCCTGATGACCCAAAGGCACACCCCAGTGCCTGTCAGTCTCTGCAGGGGGGTGGTTGGGTTGGCTTCAGTTCAATACTTCACTGCAATTCCTATTATGCAGCTCTCTAACTCCTACACTACAAATACCAATGCCAGCAAGCAAACATTCGGCATTGACAAATGCTTGTTGTTGTCAGTATCTCACCCCCCATTGTGTACTCTTCCCTTGGGTTTTTGTTTCCCAGGTGCATTACTTTGCACTTCTTTGCGCTGAATCTAAACTGCCATACATTTGACCATTCCTCCAACCTTGTCAAGTCCCTTTTCATCCTTTCCACCCCACCTTGCGTATCAACCCTGTTGCAGATCTTTGTGTCATCTGCAAAGAGACATACTACCCTTCCAGTCCGTCTACAATGTCACTTATAAAGACATTAAAAAGGACCAGCCCCAGTATTGAACCCTGCCATGCCCCACTAGTAACCTTCCTTTCTTCACTGTGGACTCCATTTACTATTACCCACTGTGTCCTGTTGTCCAGCCAGTGTTTTACCCCAGGGTACCACCCTGGGACCCACTCCCAGGCTGGCTAATTTGTTTACTAATCTTTTGTGTGGGACTGTGTCAAATGCCTTGCTAAAGTCTAGGTAGGCCATGTCCACAGCCCCTCCCTGGTCTACTACTTTGGCCATCCAGTCAAAGAAATCAGTTAGATTTGTCTGACATGACCTTCCCGCTGTGAATCCATGCTGTCTTGGGTCCTGTGCCCCACTGGCCTCTGGGTACTCAACAGTTATTTCCTTCAGAAGTGATTCCATCATTTTCCCCTACCACTGAGGTCAAACTGACAGGTCTGTAGTTTCCTGCCTCTGTCTTGCTCCCACTTTTGTGAAGGGGAATCACATCCGTCCTCCTCCAGTCCTCAGGTATCACACCATCCTCCCATGATTTATTAAAAAGGGTAGTCAGTGGTGTTACTAGTTCTTTCCTTAGTTCTTTTAGAATTCTAGGGTGAATCCCACCAGGCCCCATTGCTTTATCCACCTTCAGTTTTAAGAATTCTTTCAGAACCCTTTCTTCAGTGAAAGGACTAATATCAACCCTCCTATCTAGAGTGCTTCTATTGACTGGATTAGGTATCTTCCCCTACTTTTCCATTGTGAATACTGAGCAGAAGTATTCGTTCGGTATCCCTGCTTTTTCACTGTCGCTCTCTGCCCTACCACCTTCCCCTTTATTCAGCCTCAGTATCCCTGCCTTAGTCTTTCTTCCCTCCCTAATGTACCTATAAAAGGTTTTATGCCCCTTCTTAACTGAGTTGGCTTTCTTTTCCTCGGTTTGGGCCTTTGCTATTCTGACTGTCTTCTCTGCTTCCTTCTGCTTTAGCTGGTAGAGTTCTCTGTCCTGCTCCTTCTGTGTTTCCTTATACTTTCTGAATGCTATCTTTTTCTTCCCTTACCTTCCCTGCCACTTCTTTTGAGAACCATAGTGTTTTTTCCTTTTGTTTTGATTTGTTTATTTGCTTCACACAAAGGCTTGTTGCCTCTGTGATGGTAGTTTTGATGTTTCCCCATTGTTGCTCCACCCCACCTTCTTGCCTGTTTGCTAGCGCTTTTCTGAGGCACTTTCCCATTTTGACAAAATCAGCCCTCCTGAAGTCCAGTACCTTCACTTTTGTGTGACTTGACTCTACAGCTAAGTTTATTGTGAGCCACACTGTTTGGTGGTCACTTGTTCCCGGATGGCTACCCACTTCAAGATCAGAAATCCTCTGTCTGTCCCCATTTGACAGTACCAGGTCTAAGATTG
This sequence comes from Neoceratodus forsteri, assembly GCA_016271365.2. NCBI lineage: Eukaryota > Metazoa > Chordata > Ceratodontiformes > Ceratodontidae > Neoceratodus > Neoceratodus forsteri. The sequence goes on from CM057459.1 coordinate 22,546,531, forward strand.
CTCCCTCCCGAGTGGGTTCCATAACTCGCTGTCTGAGGCATGCACCCTGTAGGGCATTGAGTATGGCCCTACTCTTGGATGTGGCTGCAGAAAAGGTGCTCCAGTTAACATCTGGCATATTCGGTTCCCCCATCAGCAATATCTCCCCTTTCTCTGCCATCCTAAGGATGCTTTCTATCATTTCCTTGTCCATTTCTTCCCCCTGAGATGGGGGTCTGTATACAACCCCTGTGCGGATTGTGGTGCTATTTCCAGTCTTCAGGGTGACCCACAGTGCCTCCTCTCCTCCCTGTTTACCCTTTAGTTCTGTTGCTGTGATCCCTTCCCTTACATAGAGACCTACTCCTCCTCCTCCTGGGGTTAATGTGGGCACATTTTTTATCTTGGTGTTCTTACAATAGTTACCACCATATTTATGGCATGCCACATTTTAAGCTGCAATACATATATAGTAACCACCAAATGTATGATGAGCAAATGTGTTTCTGCATGACATTCTGGAATCATAACTTGGTTGTTGTATTATGCACTATGCATTTGTTGTTAATTAAAGCAATATGTTAATTTTGTATTTTTTCATGTTAGCATGGCAGAAGCAAGATATAAACTGAGCAAAACTAATTTGAAATAAGTGTGTTAAGAAAGGGAATGTATCCAAAAGGACATTGCCTCACGTAAACACAATGGAACATGCAGTGAACTATCCAGTATAAATATCTGAAATATAACAAAGTAAAACGGTCCCCAGGCAGTCCGCAGTATCCAGCTACATGAAGATGAGTGAAGAAATGAATTGGAGAGAAAAATAGAGATGTTATAATCCACTACACTGTTTTTTAACTGCTACCTCAAAGAACACCAATTTGGCTAGGAATTCCAAATAAGAATAAGAAGCTTTATCTCTTTCTAAGGTACAAGGTATGATCCTTGAAATTTTCTAGTGCAGTGCTTTATGAGATGACTATGGAGGGAATAGATTGTATTTTGACTCTGTGGAGCCATCCGCTTGGATCCCTTCCGTTTCCCTTATTGGAGCCCTGCCCCGCCCTCTGTGTTGTGTGATGAAATTATTTAGAAACACTGCAGCACTCTCAACTGAAGTCAATTGGAGTGCCTTTTCAAAGTAATTTCTTTATACGGTAGAGTGCTGTTTGTTTCAAGGGCCTTTTTAGTTGAGCAATGGCTTTGATTTAAAACAAATGGCACTTTAAATTAATACAAAAAAATCTGTTTGGAAAGATGCCCCTATTCACTTCACAGTGCTACCCAAACCATTTTGTCACATAAATTGGATTGTATGGTTGAGGCTCAAATTAGGAAGGCAGAAAGGACAGGACTACCAATTCCACGGAAACAAAATAGGGTTTCTTCCCTCCCTAAAATACTGTACTAGAATATGTCAGCTTCACTGGTAGGTAAGGCTAGTTATATCATGCTTTATTTTATTATCGTGTAGCACAATTGATGCTCTTTAAAGAAAAAGTGATTTTTCTGTGAGATTTGTTGGATGTGTGCAGTAGTAATTATGTTTTGTGGAGACAATCTCTTCTCTAAATGTAATTTCATCTAATTATCTGATGCTGTTGCCAAACACCTGCTGCTACTCTAAAGAGACCCATAACCAAAATGATGTAGAGTCCCTGGCAGCACACTTAATACATTTTGAATACATTTAAAGGAGAACTGCACCTCCCGTGTTCTAAATATTATCAGTTTCATTGTCATTAGTCAATTTCATTTTTATAGCAGCTGACAATTTAAACTTCATTTTCGCTCTTTTTTTTTTACTATTACTGTAGTCCCTTGTGACTGTCCTAGGGGCTTCCATTTGCCGACTTTACAAATCTCATTTTACCACAGGGGCAGCGTTAGAAGTGGAAACATGATGTCACACTGCTTGGTTATACCATTTATCTCTGTGCAGTAAGTCTGAATACTGTAACAATCCTCCAGGAAGCACTGAAATGTAAAGCAGCTTACACAAACAAATCTTGCTGTACCACTCCTACCAAGGTTTTAGAAACACAGAAACATAGACATTGTCAGCAGATAAGGACTGCTAGGCCCATCCAGTCTGCCCGTAGGCCATATACAGTACATTGTATGTGGCCACTGACCCTTTGTGATCAATGGCTTTTCATCTAGGTATTTTGAAGTTTTGAAGCTAAGAAAGGATAAATAGAGGCATTTCACATTTGTGGTTTTATCTATTTTATTAGACTCTATAACAGCAGGCAAACATACAGTAGAGACTAATGTGTATCATGCCATCATGTCCTCACTGCTAATGCTGCTTCCTAGAACATACAAGATTTGAATATTCAGAAAATGACGGCACCAAGGCCAGGATAGGTACAGGGGACTACTATTAATAGCATATGCGGTACCAGGTTCACCTGTTTCAGACTCCTGCAGGTAAGTGTGTGAGTACACAGCAAACATGGGAAGGACCTTTTAATGGTTCAGCTGCTCTCAGTGTTTCTGATTGTGCTAATACTTTCTATTTTAGTGTGAATGAAAACATTAGTATTATTATAATAGTAAAGATATATGAAGTTAAACAAAAGTTTACATCCCCAGTAGCTGCAAAAATACAGTCACGTTGTCCAGGCAGCATGCAGTAAATGACATACTCCCTGCGGTGCTTTTACTTGGTCCACACAAACAGAGCAGCTCCAGTGTCAGGACCTTAGCTATGGGACACCATCAACCTGTTTAAATATAAAGCGCTTAATGTGGTTCTCCCTAATGCAAGAGGCAGATCCAGAATCCTCCAGAACTGGTCTGACAGCTCAAATTAAGAATTACAAATCATCTAATGTTTCTGGGGAGGGGCCACACATAGAAAGATGAGAGGGACCTAAAGTATGTACACTGTGGGTACAATGTGGTGCTCTAGCCTCAGATGATTTGAGACATTCCAGAGAATCAGAATTCATAAGGTAATGCCAACACATGTTAAAGTGGCCTAACGCAGGAGACAGAAAAGCTGTGTTCGGAGACAATGTTTTTCTAAGGTTTTAGGGTGTTGAAATTTAGCTTAGTTTACCTAGTTGCATTCCCATATGTCTCCATTTGTTTGCTATGTATCTGGTAAATTTTGTGTCAGTATTAAATATTGGATATTTAAGATATATCAGTGACTGTGAAGTTTTTTAATGGATGAACTTTTTTGAACCTGTAAGTCATGTTTTCCTATAGAAGGGTTCACCCGTGCCACAACAGCAAGCATTTTGCCGACATTGATTACAGTGCAGGGAAAATGCCACTTGGCATTATAGCACCAGGTATTTCATCTGCCGGGAGTTACAGCACCAAAGCACCATCCTGGGAAACAGTCACTTTTGTGGGGGGCTTTGCCCTCGCACACCCCAATTCAGGGGGCTTTGACCCCCCACACACACCCCAACTAAATATAACCTCCTCCCAGGTGGGCATACTCTGGTGGGAGTAGAAACTGTGGGGGCGCAAAGGGCGATATGAGTGAGGGGCAATCTAAAATCAAGATCGCCCCTTTCACTGTCCCCCTTTTTGTGGTGCCCTAATTGCAGCGGCCAAATGTACTCGTCAACTTGACCAAGTACAGTACAGAAGCTATGTTGTAATAACTGAACCCAAGTCTATTTGGGCTTTATGTAAAAATCGCTTAGTGTTTTTGATTCACACTCTAGTGTTAAGTGTCATATTAGACATGCATAATTTATGCTATGTCCTTCTCAACCACATATTACTATAGTAGAACATGGAAGTGTTATGACAACAGTGTAAGCATTAAGGATCACGTAGTTTTAAAATGGTCTTGACCACCAGAGTGTAAATCAGAATCAGTCTCGGAATTTACTAAAAGGCTAGTAAAGATAAAACATGAATGGAATGGAACAGTTGTTTGAAAAACTGCTACTAAGAAAATACAGGCTTGAAAGTAAAATGTTATTCTCCTTTAAGAAGTACAAATAATCATCCTGGTGGTACTGCAGTACTATTACTGCTTGCTATGCTAGTGACCCCAGATTGGGAGCGATCTTGGTTTGCTGAGGGCCAGCTCGGGAGGTGGGGGAATGAGCGTCCAATGGACTGCTCTCCTTTCCCGGGGAGGAAAGCGTGTCATTCCTATTAAATGACTGCCATCAGGTGGAGGCCTGAAGACAGTGTGGGTCTGAGGGCAGCACAAAAAGGGAGGGGGCTGCAGGACTTCTGTGGCACATGCACTTGCTACCACATGTGCACACATCTTCATGTGCTCCTCAGCTTGGGGATCAGCGACAAAATAGGAGGTAAAAAATGATGAGGCAGGCACTATGACACCCTATGTGCTGATCCACACCTGTTTTGCCACCAGAGACCCTGAGATGTGCATCTTTGGGGGTAGTGGCCCTCCACTTTCTGATCCCACTATGGGGGTAATCTGTGTTTTTTTTTGCTGACTGGTAAGTCCTGGTAGGTGGGAGACAGTGGGAGTTGTAGGGACAGGGTCGAGGAGAGCCCTTGCCTGCCTTGGCCACAGGCAGAAACAACCTTGATGAAAAATAAATTACAGGTAATCTATTTTACTGACTATTCCATTGATCTGCCTCCAAGACTGACTTATAAGGCCATACATGGTCTGGGCCCAGGCTACCTGGTAGAGCTCCTGTACCTATGCATCCTCTCTGCTCCACTGAGGAGGGCCTTCTGGTAGTTTCTATGGTGAGATTGAAATCTTCTGAGGACCAGCCATTTGAAGTGGCAGCCCCAGTCCTCTGGAATTCCTTGCCCAGGACATTGAGGGAGGCTACCTCAGTGGAGGTATTTAAATGGGGTCTGAAAACTTTTCTATTTATGCGGGTGTTTGGTGTTTAATCTTTATGCAATCATTCTATAACAGGAAATTCGCTGTTTGTATTTATTATAATCTCTGTTTTGTAATTTATTGGGTTGCATTTTAAGTTGGGTTTGTCTTTTAATTATTACTGTGATATTTTTTCTGTTGTAATGGTGCCCTGAGCCTCCGGGGAAGGGTGCCATATATAAATACAGACTACCACTACTACTACTACTACTACCACTACCACTACTACTACTACTACTACTACTACCACCACTACCACTACTACCACTACTACTACTACCACTACTACTACTACTACTACAACTACTACAAGAGCAGTACCAACTTAAAAATAAAGTCTGCTTCTGATACAGAGAAGAGGTAAGGAGTACCTGGGAAAACTAAGGTGGTTCCAATGTCTCAGAAGCTTTGTACTGTGTGAGCAAGAGCCTGTAGTGGGATGAGAAGGGAGCAGCCTTGAGTGAGTCATGACAAGGTAGGTAGCAGCACTGTTAAAAGTAACAAGCTAGACAGTCGACCGCCCACGGGGTCTTTCGTGCTTTTGTGACATTCATTCCTGATTTATCCCACAAAATTGTCCATGACAGTGCACATGAAATTTGTACCCCTGTCTGAAAAAACTTACTCTGGGAACCTCTCTCAGCTAATAAGGAAAGTACCTGCATGAGGGGACTTGTCATTGTTGCTGTTAGTCCTTTGCACCTCCCTCAGTTTGATTAGCATTGGGTCATTCTGCTGTACCCACACAATCTGTGCATAGTATATTTTCCCCCAAGTATAACTCCTGATGTACAATAAAATATTCAATGCGGAGTGCTTTGCTTCCTGCTGTGTGGAATCTGCAGACCTCCGTGGCTTCTGGCCTATCATAGTTTCCTTATTCCTCATTGGCTGTTGTATGATCTGTTCTGCACTACAAATCTCACCTCCTGCACAACTTCAGTCTGAAAAGCAACAGGGCACATCTCCTGAGTCCCTGTCTGCAACTCCTGTACAAGTGTTTGAGCTTAACTTTTGTCTGTGGCAGTTGCTGCCTCATGACACACAAATACCTCTGGCTACTCAGCCAACTCCTACTCTATGATGCCAGCTTTCCCAAGTGGCAGTGACAGAGATCCATGAATCTTGTCCCCATCTTCCTGTGCTTCTGTGAACATGCCTGGTGCTCCAGCATACCAGTTGTGCTCGCACTGGGGATCATGCCCACCCATAGGCAGAGTACCAACCCCAGATTCCATCTCCAGATTTTATTGGAATTGTTTTGTCCCACCTTGGGAGACTGAACATGCCACCTCTTGTCTGGGAATGAGATAATTTCCCACATGTTGAATAGGCACTCATTTAATGCCCCTACTTCTACTGGCCTGCAGTGCTATTTACACTGTAAGTGAAACTTAGCCTTGGGTGCTGTCAGAACCTTCCCATTTACCATGCAGAGTTTAGCTATGCATCCAGCCAGAAATTGATCTGAGAATACCAAGCTCCTGCCGGCTAAGGAAAGGAAAGCTCCATTATTGTGCAGACCTCTAACATATTTCACATTTATTTATTTTATTTATTTAGTTTTTCTTGACCAGGAAAGGAGGACTAGGCAGAGCTGCCTCTTTTTAGCCTCGTCCTGAGGGGAGGTAGGAGATACAGATGCAAACTGCCATACTGAAGCAGAGTAAGCTGTTGGTGATATTTTTAGTGAATGGGGGAAATTTAGTCAGGACACCGGAGCAGCTCCCCTACTCTTTTTGAGAAATGCCATGGGATCTTTAATGTCCACCTGAAAAACCACCAGAACAGGCAGATGGGACCTCAGTTTAATGCCTCCTCTGAAAGACGGCCCATCAGGAGTGCAGCACTGCCCTCATGTGCACTACAGTGTCAGTATTGAAATGTATCCCAAGTTCCAGGTGTGGAGCAAGAACCCACAACCTTCTAATCTTCTGGCCTCAGAGGCAGCAGAGGCAGTGGTTCCCCCAGCCAGACCTTTGACCCAGGGTGGCCACTCTAAGGCACCCAAAGGTTATGGTTCGGGTGGCGTGCCACTCCTGGCACCTTCTGGCTCCCCACTTCTGCCTCCTCCACAGTTGCTGCCAGGGATACAAGTGGGGGTCAGGATCTCCATTCATCTGCAAAAATGGAGGGAGATCACCTCAAATAAATGGGTCCTGGTAATAGTGTAAAGATGGCATGCCCTGGAAATATTCTCAAAACCTCCAGTGCACCAGTCACCCCATCCACATTACCCTCCAGGAAACCTGTCCTTATTGAGGGAAGAAGTAAAATTCTGCTTCAAAGGAAGGCCATACAGCCTCTTCCTCCCAAAGAAAGGAACAGGAGGTTTTACTCGAAGTATTTTCTGGGCCCAAAATCCACGGGAAACTTACGTCCTGTGTTGGACCTCAGAGCCCTAAACAAATTCACTGAACGCAAAAGTTTCAAATGGTGTCTCTTCAGGTTGTCATTCCCCTTCTGCAGAAAAGAGACTGGCTTTGTGCTCTGTACATAAAGGATGCTTACCTTCATATCAAAATCAATACATGCCACAGGCAGTACCTCACATTCACTCTGGAGAACTGCCATTATCAGTTCTGACTCTTTCCCTTTGGCTTACTTGGTATTTACCAAATGATTCACTGTTCTGGCAGCAGCCCTGAAGAGGGAAGAGCTTTATGTCTTCACTTATGTTGATGACTGGCTCCTGCAGGGTCTGTCCATGGAAATGGTCGAGTACTCAGTATCTCAAACCCAGCAATTATTCCAGGACCTGGGAATCACAGTCAGTGTACTGAAAGCAGTCCACACTCCATACTAGTGCCTCTAATGCATTGGAGCAGTACTGGACATGGTAATGAGCAGTGGATTCCTGCACCAGGAAAGAGAAGAGAAGAGGCCCTGATTGCTTAGGCCCATCTTGTGCACGGGAGACACTATGTTTCTACCAGGACTATGGTCCACCTCCTAGGCCTTATGGCAGCTGCCACGGTAACGTCCCACTCACATTCCTTCATTTCAGAATCTTGCAATGAATTCTGTGGGTACAGTAGGATCAACTGACAGATGAGTTGGAACACATGATCCTCATCATGTTCCCTCTCAGAAAGTCTCTACTATGGTGAATGGAACCCCTGCACTTACTGCAGGGTATCCCCATCGTTTTCCCAACTCTGGAGCATATCCTCACAATGGATGCCTCCAGGATGGGATGGGGTGCCCATCTGGGCCTTTACCAGACGCAGGTTGTGGACAGACCAAGATTTGAATCTTCACATCAGTGTTCTGGAAATGAGGGCTGTTCTTCTTGAGCTTCAGGTCTTCAAAGAGCTTCTATCTCCAGGTCCCCTGTTGATAAGGATGGACAGCATCAGTGTGCGATGGGGTTGAATACGGGTCTGTCCTAGTTGTTATGGAGAAGGAGTTTAAATGCAAGGATCTGTTTTATTCACACCTTTTCTGTATCTTCTCTGTCTGGTTGTGCAACCAAATTGTTTTTGTGAGACCTAGGAATTGTTTGTTTGTTTATTGTTCAACAAAACATTTTGTCATTACAATTAGAAAGTACTATTAAAAACAGTATTAAAAGGAGCTTCACAATACAAAAGTACAAACTGTCCATAACATAACACATGAATATATCCATATACATAAATAGTTAACCATTACATCCCATACATTATTTTCCTAATAACTGCAACACTACCAAGAGTAGCCCCTTTCCCTCTGATTTACATAAATAAAGAAGTAGTTGTAATTTCAATTTTAACCTTTCCATAGATGTAATTCATGGGCATTTAGCGATACACAGATCTTTAAAAAAAATATCTCTTTCTCCACCCCCAGCTGCTGGAGGTCTGAGTCCAAGTAAGGAGGAAGGAGACTACTGAAGACTACAAGAGGTTCCTGCCCCAGAACAGGAAGGGTGAGAGTTGCAATGGTACATAGGCAGTAGAAAAGTAGGTGGAAAAATACATAGAGGGAGGACAGAGTTAGCATACAAAGCAACAGGAGAGGGGACACAAAATAAGTCATGATGGGAGTGGTGCAGTGCAATAGCTGTGGGGCAGCAGTGTTCTGGGAGACATTCTGGAGGTTGCGATGCTGCCCTATTTGCAGGCAGCTCTCTGGTCTGAGAGAGGAGGTTGCCCATCTCCAGGTTGTCCTTGCTAGGATTTGTGAAACCTCTTCCCCCACCCAGGGACAACCAGGGCCACCGCCACTTCCTCAGAGGTTGCCAAGAAAGAGGAGTGGTTGGACCAAGGTGGGCTTAGGGATGGAAAGGGTGATGGAACAGAAGTGCATCCCTCCAGCTGTACCTCTCCACAATTCATATGCTGTTCTAGCGAAAAGTGGTTTCTCTATGGAGGCACCTGCAGTGGAGACCAGGGAGGATGCTGGGAACCTCCACAAAGGAGACCCACAGGAGGGTGGCACGAGACCCCATAGGGGAAGGAAACAACTCCTGGTGGGGGACTCAATCATTAGGGGTGTAGAAGTTGGGGAGGAAGGGGAGCGGGAGGTAAGGTGCCTGCCTGCCTGGTGCCACAGCTTGGAGGGACAGGAAGTGAATCCTCAGGATACCGGGAGCAGCTGCATGAGAGAGGGAGCTGGATGTCATTGTCCACCTAGGGACAAATGACCTGGCTGGGAATGGGATCAGAGCAGTGCAAGAGGAATTTGTAGAGTTGGGGAGGGGCCTTAGACAAATAGTATGTACAGTAACCTTCTCAGAGGTGCTGTCTGTCTATGGCAAGGATGATGCTAGGGTACTTCACACCATGGGATTCAATGAATGGTTGAAAAACTGGTGTGGAGCTCAGGGTTTTGGCTTCATTGGGGACTGGGGAGCCACCTGAAGGGATGCAGGCCTATACAGGTGCGATGGTATGCATCTGTCCGGGGAGGACCAGGATCCTAGGTAATAGGTTTAAATGCTTCATTGGCAAGCATTTAAACTAGCCAAGCACTGAAAAGGAGCAGGAGAAATCCCAGCCTCCCCTCACAAAACACAGTAATTAGCGAGGTAAACACCAAGGTAGAGAAGTTATTTTGGGAGTGGGGCAGGGGTAAATGCAAAAAAAGACAAGGGTAGTAAGGACAGGGATGGGGCTAAAAGGGGTAAGGTCATCAAAAAATGGAGGGTGATGAGTACCACTGCCCGTAGTCTGTGTAACAAGCTGCCTGAACTGGTGGCCTTGATGGAAGAGGGATGCCTGGATGTTGTGGCAGTCACTGAAACATGGTATGCAGAAGAACCATGACTGGGATCTCAGCATACCAGTATATACAACCTACAGGAGGGACAGGGAGGGAAAAAGATGATTCGGAGTAGCTCGCTATGTAAGGGAAGGGATTAAAGCAACAGAACTAAAGAGTAAACATGAGGTAGATGAGTCACTGTGGGTCACCCTGGAGAAAGAAAATGGCACCACAATCTGCATGTCAGTTGTGTACAGATCCCCATCTCAGAGGGAGGGAATGGACAAGGAAATGATAGAAGGCATCTTTAAAATGGCAGAAAAAGGGGATCATATTGTTGATGGGGACCTGAATATGCCAGATGTTAACTGGAGCACCTTTGCTGCAGGCATATCCAGGAGCAGGATAATTCTTGATACCCTACAAGTGGCATGCCTAAGACAGCTAGTGTTTGAACCCACTTGGGAGGGAGCAGTCTTAGACCTAGTATTCTCAAATGGGGACGAGAAAGGATCTCAGATTTAGAAGTGGGTAGCCATCTGGGAACAAGTGATCACCAAACAGTGTGGTTCACAATAAACACAGCCATAGAGTCAAGCCATATAAAAGCAAGAGTATTGGACTTTAGGAGGGTTGACTTTGGGAAAATGAGAGAGTGCCTCAGAAAAGCACTAGCAAATGGGCAAGAAGGAGGGGTGGAGGAACAATGGGGAATAATCAAAACAGCCATCACAGAGACAACGAGCCTTTGTATAAAGCAAATCAATTAAACAAAACAAAGGAAAAAAACACTATGGTTCTTGAAAGAGGTGGCAGGGAAGGTTAAAGAGAAAAAGATAGCATTCAGGAAATATAAGGAAACACAGAAGAAGCATGACAGAAAACTTTATCAGTTAAAGCAGAAGGAGGCAGGGAAGGCAGTCAGAATAGCACAGGCCCAAACTGAGGAAAAGATAGCCAATTCTGTTATGAAGGGGGATAAAACCTTTTATAGGTACATTAGGGAGTGAAGAAAGACCAAGGAGGGATCCGGAGACTTAATAAAAGGGAGGGAATGTGGGTAGAGGGTGATAGTGAAAAAGCAGGGATATTGAACAGATATTTCTGCTCAGTATTCACAATAGAAGAGGATGGGGAGGTACCTAAGCCAAACAAGAGAAACACTCTGGAGAGGGGGTTGATACCAGTCCATTCACAGAAGAAAGTGTTTTGAAAGAACTCTTGAAACTGAGGGTGGGCAAAGCAATGGGGCCTGATGGGATTCACCCCAGAATTCTAAAACAACTAAGGGTAGAACTAGTGACACCACTGCCTACTCTCTTTAAAAAATTATGGGAGGATGGGGTGGTACCTGAGGACTGGAGGAGGGTGGATGTGGTTCCACTTCACAAAAGTGGGAGCAGGGCAGAGGCAGAAAACTACAGACCGGCTAGTTTGACCTCAGTGGTAGGGAAAATGATGGAATCACTTCTGAAGGAAAGAATTATTGAGTACCTAGAGGCCAGTGGTGCACAGGACCCAAGGCAGCATGAGTTCACAGTGGGAAGGTCATGTCAGATGAATCTAATAGATTTCTTTGACTGGGTGACCAAAGTAGTAGACCAGGGAGGAGCCGTGGATATGGCCTACCTAGATTTTAGCAAGACATTTGACACAGTCCCACACAAAAGATTAATATACAAGTTAGCCAGCCTTGGAGTGGGTCCCAAGGTGGTAGCCTGGATAAAAAATCAGCTGGACAACAGGATGCAAAGGGTAATAGTAAACGGAGTCCACAGTGAGGAAAGGAGGGTAACTAGTGGGGTACCGCAAGGTTCAGTACTGAGACCGGTCCTCTTTAATGTCTTTATAAGTGACATTGGAGAGCACCTGGTAGGAAAAATATGTCTCTTTGCAGATGACACAAAAATCTGCAACAGGGTTGATACACAAGATGAAGTGGAAAGGATGAAAAGGGACTTGGCAAGGCTGGAGGAATGGTCAAATGTATGGCAGCTCAGATTCAATGCAAAGAAGTGCAAGGTAATGCACCTGGGAAACAAAAAACTCAGGAGAAGAGTACACAATGGAGGGTGTGAAACTAACAACAACAAAAATCAAAAGGGACCTGAGAGTAATTATATCAGATGACCTAAAGGTGGGCAAGCAATGTGAGAAGGCAATAAGGATGGCTGGGGGGATACTGGGATGCATAGAGAGAGGCACCACCAGTAGAAAACATGAAGTTGTTATCCCTCTGTACAGACAGTTGGTGAGACCCCATCTGGAGTACTGTGTGCAGTTCTGGAGACCCCATCTCCGCAAAGACATAAAGTGGAGGCTGTTCAGAGGAGGGCAACCAAAATGGTGCAGGGTCTACACCAGAAGACATTTGAAGATAGAGTAAAGCAGCTTAATATGTGTACCCTTGAGGAAAGGAGGGAGAAGGGGGACATGACAGAAATTTTCAAGTACCTCAAGGGAATTGACAAAGTCCAAGAGGGTAGCATCTTTCAGAAAAAGAGATGTGCAAGAACAAGGGGTCACAATTTGAAGATAGAGGGGGGATGACTCAGAGGTAATGCTAGAAAGTATTTTTTTCACAGAGAGAGTTGTGGTTGCATGGAACAGCCTTCCTGAGGAGGTTGTGGAGTCAAGAACAGTGGGGGAATTTGAGAATGCATGGGACAGACATAAAGAAATTCTAATGGGGGTTAGGAGGAAGTAAGCTGTTGGTTAACTAGAATCTGCAGCTTATCCATCAGGTAGAAAAATGGGCAGACTGGGTGTGCCAAGCGGTCCTTATCTGCCATCAAATTCTATGTTTCGGTGTTTCTATTAAGGTGGGAGGAACCTCTGTACATATTTCTTTCTAATATTAGCAATTTTGATCAGGAACACCGCTAGGTTATTTAGAACATCTGGACTTTCTGAGTTAAATTATAAATCCAGGATATCTCTTTCTGGGAAATTCATCCAACTCAGATATTGCCCCAGATATCTATGTTTAAAATCAGTATAACAGGGATACTCAATTATGACGTATACCAGGTCTTCTTCTTTCAGTGTGCAATAACACTCTGTTCCAATTACACTTTCTTTTTTGAATCTATTTTCAAGTATGTTACTTGCAAAGACCTCAAATCTAAACTTAGTCAATATAAATCTGTGTTCTGGTTGTTGAATAAAATTAAGATAATATTTCAAATTATGTTCTCTTGTATTTTTGCCTAACCACCTAGCCACCTTAAATCTTTTATTTCCCTCAAGATCTTTTTCTTTTGCATATTCATGTACATGTTTTGTAACTTTTTTACAATAAGTTAGACACAGTTGTATATTCATTTTAGTCCATGTTCACAAATAGCTTAGATCATATACTGTGTATCTAACAAGCGATACACAAAAGGTAGCCATCCTTTATTGTACAGGGACAAACATTTTTCCCTTTTCCCTTATAGTATTACCAATAATCGAGTCTTTTTCTGTGGTTAATTTAACCCAGAAATGTATCATCCTAGCATGTATTATGTGTTCAAATTTTATTTGTCCTATTTCTGATTTTACCAATGTGTTTGGAGTACCTAGTGGGAGTCTCAGTATTTGTTTATAAATCTTGTCCAGATATATCTCTATTTTATTAACCTTCTCAGTTCCCCAAACCTCTGTTAGATATGTTGCCTGGTGTATTACTTTTCCATTCATAGCCTTGAGCATTGGAATTAATGTCAAACCCTCATATATATTGTTAAATCTTTTGAGTGCCTTAACTCTTTGTTCTAATTTTTTTCTCATCCATACCACATGTTTGGTCCATGTATAGTTGTTTGTTATAAGCACCCCTAAATATGGGAATTCTGTGACAAAGCCCAATATATTTTGTGCCAGCATTGGTTTCCTATAATTTTTATTAGAGCCTATTACCATAATTTTGGTTTTATTAGGATTAGGCTTCAGAGTCCTAGGACTTGATCACCCTGATGGTCTTGCAATTCTCTGACTCTCACTATCTCTCTACCCTCACTTGCTGTTCTATCTTTTCTTCTCCCCTTGCATATCTGCGAGTATAAAAATATATGTGAATCTTTCTTGGAAATGTAATTGATACTGCGATCCATTTGTTTAAAACTGTAAAATTGTATATAGTTATACTGTCATACTGTTGAAATGACTGCAAAGCTATCTGAAACTCAAGGGGTTATCCTGAGATGCCATTTTAAGCCTTTTGCAGAAGATGTAAAGAAGAGGTCAGTTTTGGGTCACAATGTTCTTTTTGCTGCACCTGCTGAAACTGACGAGAACATTGGAAATGTACAAGAACACTGTGTGAGAAGCATGCTATTTTCTTAACAAGTTCCTGCACGGACTTATAAAAAGAAGCTGCAATATTTTGCAAAAGAGAGAGAAACATAGAGGCTGAGAGAGACTGAGATTAGTGATCGAGAAGAAACCCAGATGGACTTTCTCTGTTTATACTGCCTTTGTAAATAGTTATACTGAACAATCTAATTTTTTTATTTTACTGTTATTAATAATAAATCACTTATTGTGAATTTTCCAACTGCTCCTGGTGTTCCTATGATTCCTGATCTGTGCCTCAATGACACAGTGTGATGCACTATAACAACAAGCAAGGGGGCATGCCTGTACACCCTCTGTGCAGGGAAGTGATGAGGGTATGGCAATGGGCACTATCTCATGGCCTGCAACAAACAACCATTTTTCTCCCAAAATATCTTGGTAGACAGGCTAAATCTATCTCATTCTTGGGTACATGAATGGGGACTGCTGACATTCATGGTAAATTACCTCTTCCCAAGAGGGGGTCATCCAGAGTTGGACCTTTTTGTGTTCTCACACAATGTAAAACTACTGCATTTCTGCTTATTTTCTCCAAGGGCTGGAGTTTTTTGATGAGACATGTAATCCCTCTCCTGGAGGTGGAGGAAGTTCCTGTACACATTCCTTCTGATATCTTTCATTCAGAGGGTCCTTTTAAAGTAATGAGTGGAGGGGACCACCCTGATACTGATATCCCTCTTTGGCCTCCACGGCTAAGGTTTCCACTTCTGCAGCATATAACAATTCAGTTGCCCGTGTGTGCGGGTCCACTGTCTCAGGACAGGGGGCTGTGTTCCACCCAGACCTCAGGTTCCTCCTCCTACATGCTTGTCTCTGAAGAACATAGCCATTGGATGATTTGGGGTCCCCACTCCAAGTGGCTAATGTCTTATTGGTGGTTAGCAAGCCTTCCACTAGACATTCATATTCATTAAAGTGGAAGCATTTCACTATTTGGTGTGCTTCCCACTCTGAGAACCTTTTTACTTGTCCTGTTAAAACTGTACCTGCCTACCTCCTGTCTCTATCAGACTCTGGTCTGCAGTAGTCTTCTATCAAGATGCACTTGGCTGCCATATCAGCATTCTATGTTATTGATGGGTGCACAGTGGCACAGCTGGAAGTGTCCTTTACCTTCTTGAAGGGTATTTTGCATGTGTCCTCGATTTGTAAACCGGTTCCACCTTGCGACTTTAATTTTATACTTGAGAGGTTGACCATGGCTCCTTTTGAGCCCATTGTAACCTATAAATCCCACTTCTTTTCTTGGAAGGTGCTTTTTGTGGTTGCTATTACCTCAGCCCAAAGAATTTCTGAACATTAGACTCTGATGAATGTGCACCCCTACCTGATTCTCCACAAGGATAGGGTGGCATTGCTTACAAATCCTCATTTTGTACCTAAAATGGTGTCTGACTTCACATTGAATCAGATCATCAACCAGCCTGTATATTATCCTGAGCATACTAACAAGGGCGAGGAGTTGCTACATACCCTTGATGTACACAGAATCTTACATTCTATCTGAAGCACAGAAAAGAAATCAGGAAGTCCTCTCAGTTCTTTGTCTCATTCACCTCTGGGAGAGAGGGCACACCAGGGACTAAGCAGTGTCTGTACAAATGGCTGACTAACTGTATTACACTTTGTTATGGGAAGCATGGTTCGGACCTTCTTGGTGATGTTTGTGACCACACTACTCATGGTATGGCCAGCACTGTCACCTGTTTCCAGGGTGTGCCTGCTGCTGAAATTTGCGCTGCTGCCACATGGAGCACTGTCCACATTTTTACTAAGCATTACAATATGGACACCGTCTCACACAGATGTGCTGGGTTTGGTTGTCGTGTCCTGCTAAGCATTCTGTACTAATTGCATATCAGACTTGCCCACCTGCCTGGGCACTTTGTACTGCTTGGAAATTGTTTCAAAAGTGTGGCCCAGTTAAGGAGATATCCTCTATGAAGACAGAGCAATTACTTACCAGTAACAGTAGTTCATTGAGACAATCTTCTCCACTGGGCCACAGCGCACCCACCCTCTTTCCCCCTGTTGTGAGGTACCAGCTGGCTGGCTTTCCCATTACCTTTGTGGAAGGTATGATAATTTGTGCTGAATATATTTCTTCTCTCACCAGTCAAAGTCTCTCCTTGTGTGCCTGGTACTGGTGTGGTCTCCTGGTTCCTCTCGCTAAGTGGCTCTCCAAGCTTTTCTCCAACAGAGGAGTGAGGGGGCCACCAATGTTTTATAGGGGGCCAACATTGCACATCATTATGGGCAGTTTCTAGCTTGGCAAAAGTTTCCAGCAGGTTTTGATTCTGATGACTTACAGTTCCAAATGTGGCTCAATGGAGGAGATTCTCTCAAAGACCTACTGTTACTGATAAGTAACTGCTCTGTCCATCCCAAGTTGTAAAGGCAAATCCACCCACCCAGTTTGTCAGAACACAGCACCAGCTCCCAATGCCAGTGACACCGCCATCACCACTGCCACTTCTGGGCCATGGGCATGGATGATTGTTCATCTTGAGTCATTATATGATGCCCCATCTTCAACCAAGACAATCAGCTGTCAGTAGTAGCAGCAATGCCAAGCCCAGTGCTGCTGCCGAATCATTGCAGGAGGAAGGTGATAGTGAGTCTGGGCCTGGCACTGATACTGCTTTTATCTTGTCATCTGAGGAAAAAGTAGAATTGGTTAGGGTAGGGTGAAGTATACCAACCCTGCAATTTTATAACAGAAAGCCATTAGCGCCACTACCAATTCAGATTTACAGTGGAAGATAGTGCCAATACAGAGGCTATGGAAGTGGCGCTGTCAGAGCAGGGGGCATGTGAGAAAGATGGTAGAGGAAGGTGACACAGAAGCACATGAGGAAGAGGTGGGAAAAGGGCAGGAGAAAGCTGTATTACACAAAATCATGCAAGAGTAAGATGGAGGGGAATGGGGAAGGAGAAGAAGTTGAAGAGGAGAAGCAGGAAGAAGAAGCAGGAGAGGAGGAAGCACATGTAGGAGATGAGGAGAATAAAGTAGAGGAGCTTGAAATTGTGCTGTCAGACCATTAAGTTCTAATGACAAGTGTGATAAAAGGGAGTGGAGGCCACCACTGTGTTAGATGGCCAATTACAAAGAGAAAATCAAGAAAGCAAGTTCATCAGGCATGGAAATCTTAACACTAGGCTCACCCCAGCCCCCAGATGATCGGAATAATTGTAACGATAATACTGCTGCTGCCAGTGTTGCCTGCCAGGGCATCCAGCCCATCTACATCATTCCACCACAACAAAAAACAATCAGTTTGCAGTTGCCACCCTGTTGCTCCCAAAGAATCCCAGTAGTTCAGTCATATAGTTAAAAAACAATTAGATTGTCTGCAGTGTTTGGGGGTATTTTACCAATGGCCCAACAAATCCACTGAGAGCATGCTTCAATCTGTGTGACAGAAATATCAACCAGGGTCAGTCTGTGTCGACATTGGGAATCATTGTTCTGGAAGATTATCAAAAACACAAATATTAGGTCACACAGGACAGCAGCAGGGGCAGTCAGGCATAGGTGGTGGGATAAAATACAATGCAGCCATCATGGCAGTCACATCTGCCAACTGATGCATCCCTAGGTACTGGTGCTGCTTCAGAAGCATCACTCCAACCACAAACAACAAAATAAACTACTCTGCCTGAGTCATTATGTGCCCACACTAAACTGCCACCTACTCACCAACCTCTATCTGAAACACACATTTGTTTGGGGAGATAATGACTAATGATCATCAGTTATTCTTCATTGTAGAGAACACCAGCTTTGGAAGGCTGTTGCATGGACAGAAACCAAAATATAACACCTTGTAATAGTTCACATTTGCCAGGCATATTGGGCACTGTGCACTATGCCTACCCATGTGGAAACTGGACATGGAGGCATAGATACGTATGAATGCCACACAGCAGGGGTCCTGAGGACCCTACATGGCATTCATGAATGGGGTGCAAAGTGGTAATATGCTGGAGCCACTGGCCACACTGACAGCAGTGCACTGGGGGCATTCTGGGGGCATGCCCACACTACGTGGCATGTACAAAGCTGTGTAGTGCAGCACACCGGGGCAATTATGAGGGTCGCCATTACACCAGGGTGCACCCTGCCGTAAGTCCCCTACATGCCCTGCCCCCATGCACACCAGCCAAGGGAATGTCCCCATGGCAGGCGGGCATCCCCCATAGAGCAGGACAGCTCCATCCCCATACCCCGGAGGTAGACCCTCCCCACACCCACACACAGTGCAGTTCCAGCCCCCAATGCAGCACCCCCCACCCCAGGGCAGTGCCATGGTGCCCACGCTGCCCATGGTTGGACACTACACTGGCATGGCACCCAGAGGGCCACAGCACCCCCAACATGTCTGCACCAATTTCTGGCCAGCGATACCCCCACACACACACCTACAGCACTGACACCCCCACTCCTGCATGGTCCATCAGTGCCACATCTTGGGATGGCCAGTGGCACTGCCCATCACACACCTCCACAGCTGCTGGCTGTCCATCATCTGCAGGGGCACCCAGCCAACAGTGCACCCAGCTGTGTAAGGGATTCACTGTAGGACCCAGGTTGGGCATCTGATTGGATGCCCACCTGGGTCTGAGGCTCTGCTCCAGCTGCTCCACGTAACCCTGCACACCAGTGGGGCATGGCCATGGACAGGCACCCCATGAGTGCATGTGGTCATGCATACCGTGCACCCTGCGCCTATCAAGGGCCATGTACATACGTGGGTAGAGTATGCACCTCAGGTGTATACTTCCCGCCCATTAGTGCATGGCCTCCATTCTTCCTAGAATGTTATGCATGCAGATGTTGACATTTCTGAAGGAAGCAGAAGTGTATAATGTGGCTTTCTTTTAGTGATACATAGAGCAGCAGTGCAGATCAAAGCTTCCTGTGTCCCACTTTCAAATAAGTTGTGTCCATGTTAAGCAGCATCACCACCATACCCACCTCACTGATTCATATTACAGACAGATTTGAAAGCATTAGACTGGGCACACTGTTTGGCATGGCAACACTACTTTATATTAGATATAAAGATACGTGCATTCCCTTGGACACATCAACTATATCATGCAGAATCTATTGCATACACTTCAAATGAAGTAGCATGGACAATGTGAAGAAACAACCAAGAATCAGTCTCCTCCTGCTCATACTGCTCCTTCTCTTCGGTTGCCTTCGCATGTTTCCAGTGTCAAGTATCAGTGTAATGACATGGAAGAGTACCTGAATAGTTATGATCTGGAAAGAAGAAAGGACATTTGGGATATTTTTGACACTGACGTCTGGTGCCATAGAGATCTTTTTTATAGTTTATCCCCTCATACAGCTGCCTCCATCTGTACTGTAGCAGGAAATCTCCTTGCCCCACCCTCAACTGCTCTGTCATTTACCTTGCTCCCTGTTATCTCAGACTTGCCTCTACAAAACAGAGTGATGGGGAGTTGCCCAGGATTCCCATCAACATACAGTATAGTTCTGGGAAGGCAGGTGGGCAGTCAGTGAGTCAGGTCTTGAGAGCACCAGTGGCATTTCATCCTGTGATATTGCTGGGTGGTTTATCATCCAGTTTTCACTCTCCCAAGTAGACACCATGTGGGCTGATAGTGGGTGTATGCATGTAAGGGCTATGATGCACTGAGCCGGCCAGCCAGTATCTCCTCTCTCATGAGCAACACTCCTGCCTGCAACACCACCTGGGTTTACCCAGGTGGTGGATGCATGGTGGCAGTGGCAACCCTGCCTCCCCTGAGGACAGCATCCTGCTTGATCCTCCTCCCCCTGCCAGCCCTCTGATGACTCAGGCTCGTTCCTGAACCACTGCCCCCTTGGGCCGACCCCAGGTAGAAATTCTGGAAGACAGCAAAGGCATCTAAATAGAATATATGATGGAGGCTTATCTAGCAAAGCCACTGTTTAGTCAAAGTACTGATTCCACCAAATTCTGAAAAAACAGGAAAGTCATTTGGCCTGCACTGGCTAAGTGGTTTTGTATTTTTGCAGATGCCCTCCAGCCTTGATCACTTCAGAACGATGTCTCAGCACAGCTAGTGATATTGCCTCACCACATCACTCCAAGCTAAATCCTGAAAAATACTGACTATTGTAACAAGTGCAGGAAATAGAGGTGATTGAGATAAGAAGAGTGGACATGGGTGTCAGCAATGTTTTTCTCAATAAAGAGGATTAGAACAATGAAGCACTGAGGCTACTAAATGATGCTACCACCTATGACTGCCTGCCATCAGAATCTACCTCCTTGATACCAGGTGAACTCATTTGAACTGAATGATAATGCTCTAGTGAAAGGTTGGATTACAGAAAAAGAAGGAACATTTTTTAAAGAACAACATCCAGTTGTGCCAACCTTAAATTGTTACCAAAAGGTACACAGCAGCATTACAAATCCTCCTGGATGACCAACTGTTTCAGGAGTGGGGTCCCTGACAAAAAGTATTTATCTATGGCTAAGCATAGACAGAACTTCCCAATACACATATATCCCTCATGGAGGGATATTAGAGCACTGAAGCAAGTTTTGACTTTGAATTCAGTAGTCAGTGTACCACCACAATAATTTTAGTGCAGGCTGTGGAATTTATTCTAACAAAGAATTATGTTTAATTTTGTACAGAATTCTTCCTACAAAAATGTGCCATGACTATGGGTACAAAGATGTCACCATCCTATGTGAAACTACATTTGGGATGCTGGGAGGAGACAAACCTCTTTGGACCCAATAACATTTTAGAGAAAGGGGTGCACTGGCTAAGATTCATTGATGCTGTCCTTTGCATATGGGATGTTGATTTAAAAGAAGTAAAGAAATGTATGAACGTGTTGAATGAGAACAACTTTAATTTGAAGTTTACATATGCAGTACATCCAACACACGTTAATTTCTTAGATATAATCCTATTTGTAATGGAAGAAAATGTGGCTTAAAGTGCTGTAGCAAACCAAAAGCATGTAATAACTTATTACATGCAAATAATGCCACTACTGGGCAGAAATTGCGAATTCAGATTTCACAAAACATTGTGAAATTTCACATATTTTGCTAAATGTCCCTGAATTCTGACTTTGCCAAAATCCAACTTCTTCAAATGTGTTCCTTGAATTTTTGTCCCATTCTATTACATTTTTTGCCTGAATTGCAGAATGATGCAAATGAGCGATGGAATGATAGTTCTGCCTACTTATATTCTGCAATTTAATACATCAATCCACAATACATGCAATCATTCTGTAGTTCTATAGATAACAGATTGATCTGTTTTGTGGAATTCCATTCCTCAGTTTAATACATCAATCTGCAAAACATACATTTATTGTGCGGTTGAAAGTCTGAATTTCATAAAAGATATCAAAGTGCATTCCAATATTTCATGGATGTGACATTTTAACTTTCGCAGTAATTCCACTGGTATAATTTTCTTTTCTTTTTTTGCACAGTACTAAATAATGGCCATCCAACTAGTCTGATTGCTTGTATTCAATATCGGCAAACTGCTCTAATAAGACAGATTTTAAAAAACAAGCTGCTAATTTTGTGGAAAAAGGTTAATAAGCAGAGGATATAAAGTTGAAGTTTTAAATTAAGTATTTCATAAAAAGAGAAATTTGGAGAGAGGTAACCATTTGCTTCCAAACAAGAAACAAATCTGAGATCATCCACAACCCATAACTTTTATTATAGGTGTAACCCCTTTACAAATTGGGGTTCCCAAAAGTTTTCCTTGGGCTTGTCTAAATGCCCACTGCCAGGCTGGTGTTCTGTGTCTTAGCAATTTAAAAGTGTTTGCATGTGAGAGCCCAGTTAGCCTCCATGCCTGTCTCTTTAAGAGCTGCCTATTTTGTGGTGTGGAATTAATCTGGGTAGGGGCCGAGTGGTTTCAGGCTCGAGTCCCACCCCATTTTGCAGTGTTATCACTCTGTTCTGCCATCGCTATTTGCGCAGAGGGAGCCCTGCTTGGAACTGTGACTGTTTACAGTTTATCTGTTATAATCAATATGATATCGTAGTTTGTCTAACCTGCCTTCTTTGCAGCATGGACATTTCTGTTTATCACCACCATCTTTGTCCTGGACTGCCAGAATGGACCAATCAGTACCTCTGGGGACTCTAAAATGGAGCCTATCCCCAGGGGTCTTGTGGGAGTGAATTTCTGTAGGAATTGTAGTTTTGAGACTTTGGCGCCTAAATGCACTTGGAAGGGGAGCTCTTGCTTTGACAAATGGATCAACCAACCAGAACGTTTTTGACCGAGGGGGAATTCCCAAGCTGCCTGCTGAAGAGACAGTCTGTGTGAGGAGTTGAGAGAGTAAACAGCTCGAGTGATGAGAGCAGCTGCTCCTGCATAGTTCATGAGGGAGATTAGTGGAAAGCTGAGTTTGGCCTGTCTGCCTGCTGTCCCTCGAGAGGAGACCTCTGAAGAAACAGGATTATATCTGAATTTGAGTGTGATAAAGCCACTGAACTGTGACCAGACTGGAACCTGAAGAAGACCGAAGATTTGCTGTATGCGATCAGCCTGTCAGGACATTCATTCACCACAGAACTCCCAGTTTTGTTCAGAGACACTGATATTGCTGCTGGATTGCTATCCGCATTGTTGTATGGTGATTGCTTTAACATAAATGTGCTATATACTGTTAGTGCATCATGATTTGGTTCCCCACTGTTTAATTGTGCCATGCTTGCTGGAAGCTGCATCCAGCCTTCCCAGACTGACATCCAAACTGTTTCACCTGGCCTGGGCCCCTGCTACACTGGCCCAGCCAGCTACTTCAGACACAGAGAACACCATCGACAAGAGACTCGCCCGGGAATCAGCCCCCTGCTCAACATCTCAGACAGCAATGACACCTCGGTAAATCGTGTGGTCCCTGCTTCTCCTGACATACCAGTTGTCAACCTGCAGTCTTCATTTCATCCCTCCTGTGTCTCGTATTGGGTAGTGTGAGTAACAATCAGGGTAGCTCCCTGCAACATCAGCTAAATTGCAAGTGTTGTCATCTGATTGCATTGTTGTTTTCCTTCAATGAACTGAGTCTCCCATCTCCGGATTACAAATTGTGTGTGGTTGTGCATGCCTTTTCTTTTCATCACAGGGCCCCAACCAGCTGCAACACCGGCCTACCCCAGGCAATGCATCAGACTAGCCTATCTCACCAGCTGGGTACCCAGAGTGTGTGTGACTGTGTTGAGTGACAAAAAAGTGCATGCATAATTGCCTGACTAGATCAGTTATTTTTTTATTTGTATTTATGTATTTATTTAAGGGAATCAGATACACCTTTGAGCCAGGAGCTCTTTTACAAAGGTTCCACGTCAGGTTACTTGAAACATTAGGACAGGCAGTGGTATTGTACAAAAGAGAAATAAACATAGCAGCCAGAGGGCTTTGTCAATTACCAAAACATCACAATTGTGCAAATCACTTCTATAACAAAATTAAACAATATAGATTTGTATAGGTAGCCATCCGACAGAGGGAGGCAAGGCCAGAGGCTGGTGTAAAGAGAGAGAAAGAGAGGGAGTGGGGTTGGGTCGAGGCAGGGGCAGCAAGGAGGTGTGTGGAGGGAGTAGAGGAGGAGGAAGGAAGTAGGGAGGGAAGGGTGGGGTATGGGGTGGGGATAAACCATTTAGGTGTAGCAGTGGTCATGGGAGGCACAGGAGATGAGGTATTTTTTGCATTATTTATTTTTCTGCCCCTACGTGCCCAGGATCTGCCACTCCTTCGGGCAACCATGGTCTCCGACGTCCACCTACTACCCTTCCCCCCTGGGGCCCACCTTACCTCATATAGCAGCCTGACCCCTGGGGTAGCCCAGCATAACCCTTTGCCAGGTGGGTCCCCCTCCTCCGAGGGGGAAGGCACCATCGGGGGATACCCAGCACACTCTTTTCTCAGCCCCAGGGTGCTTCTGAGGTAGGTGGAACTTCCATGGGAGGC
The DNA here is from genome assembly GCA_016271365.2 of Neoceratodus forsteri. Lineage (NCBI taxonomy): Eukaryota > Metazoa > Chordata > Ceratodontiformes > Ceratodontidae > Neoceratodus > Neoceratodus forsteri. The sequence goes on from CM057459.1 coordinate 22,570,877, forward strand.
TCTTCGGAGGCGTTGATAGGCCGGCCACCATCATCCGGCCAATCCTGGACTGTTTTCCATTTTCTTAGTTCCTCCCTCTGTTGCGACACTCATGCAGTGCTCCCGGTCTCCACCGGGGGCCACTGCAGAGCGACGCGATCCCGCTACCCACCCCAGGAGAGGAGAGCAGTCCCACGGATGCTCAATCCTCTCCCCTGCCAACCCCGGCATCCCGAGTCCGCTTCTGAACCTGGGTCGCTGGCATGGTTCGAGGTAAGGCACCAGCACCACAGCACTTTGTGCCACCGGGCCGGCGGAGATGAGGTATTGACACAGGCTGAGCTTAAAGGCACCCAAGTTTGCTTTGCTGGTAACTTCTGCTGGCAGGTGTTGAACCAGGAGGAGGCTCTGAAAAAGATGGATCATTGGCCTTGGGTGGTCCGGCAAAGGGGAACAGTGAAGGAGAGGTTGTTTGAATTCCTGGTTTGTCGTGGGCTGCTATATGGTCTCAGCAGTGCCTGTGATCCAGGGGCTAGTAGGTCCAATGTTTGCTTTTTTGCTAGGATGCAGGTTTGATATCTAGTTCTGCCAGATAGTTGGAGCCAGTTTGCGTGTTCATAGATCTCGCAGGTGTGTGTAAGGCGGTTTGCAGATGTTTGGAGATGACATGCCTTGTTTAGTACTGTGGCAATGCATCGGAGAGCTGTGTCAGTGGCAGACTCATAGATCACAAGCCCATAGTCTATTATAGAGATTACTGAACTGTGAATGGCAATGCTTAGGGCTTCATCCATGAGGCAGTTCTTATGTCTATAGAGCAGGCCTATGCTGGTATTCGCAATTTTTGCTACGCAGTTGATATGTTCAGAGTATCCAAGTGTTGGGTCAAGAATCACCCCAAGATATTTAAATAGATGCACTTGTTCAAGGGTGGCCCCTTTGCTGTTTGAGATAGAGAGGTCTCTGTTTTTATGTTTGCTGTGGGTACCATGGAACAGCATTGATTTGGTTTTGCTGTAGTTAAGAATAAGCTTGTGGGAGCTGGCCCGCCAGCACAGTGGTTGGATTTCTGCTTGTGACGCCAGCGATCCAGGTTTGGGAATGGACCCGGGTCACTGGAGGGCCGGCTGGGGGGAGAAGGATTGAGCGTCCTACGGACAGCTCTCCTGCTCCTGGAGGAGGGTGGGGAAGTGTCTGGCGTGTGATGGACCCCTAGCGGAGGCCAGGGGTCCCATAACAACTTTCGCACTCAATGGAGGCAGGGCAGGCGCTGGACATCATTGCATGTCCCTGCCTCAGAGGAAAACTAAAGAAAATGGAGGAGAGCCTCTGTCTACATGAAGCCCTCCCAGGGCTTCAATTAGCACTACTGCCACACTCCCAACCAGATACCAGTTCCACGGCACCAGAATTGGGGAACCGCGCCATGTTGCCGTCAGAGGGCAAACCAGGGGAACTGGGAGTTGCGGCACTTGGCGGTTGGTGGAAGTCTCGGGGGCTGTGACCAGGGCAGAGACAGGACGGAGGCCTCCTGGGAAAAATGATAAATGGAAAAAAAAAAAAGAATAAGCTTGTGGGATTTAAACCATGCCTCTACATCAGTGAAGCTTTCTTGTAGTAGCAACTGAAAAAAGGAGGGGTCAGAGTGGGAGGTGAAGATGGCAGCATCGTTGGCATAGAGTAGGATTTTTTCTGAGCAAGATGAAGGGAGGCTGTTTAGGAAAATGCTGAAAAGCATAGGACCCAGGATGGATCCTTGTGGGACTCCTGATCAGACCAAGAGGGGTGTTGAGAGGGATTCACCAATTTTTACCTGCTGTGTTCAGTCACTGAGGTAGCTTTGAAACCAAAGAGTTGTGTCTGGAGATAGGCCTATTAGAGATAGTTGTTGAAGCAGTAGTGAATGGCTGACGGTGTCAAACACCTCACTTAGGTTGATGAAGGTGGCACCAATGAGATCCCCTTGGTCCAGGGCATTGTGGATGTAGGAGGTAAGCTCTAAGAGTGCCGTGCTCCTGCTGTGGCCCTTGCGAAATCTGTGTTGTTCTTGACATAGCAGGTCATACTTAGTAAGGTATTCTATCAGTTGGTCAGCAGCTATTCTTTCCAGTGCTTTTGAGAGAGGAGGGAGAATGGAGATTAGTTAATAGTTGCTTGTAACAGATTTATCGTCACTTTTGTGGATAGGTGTCACCATCACTGATTTCCATTTTTGGGGGAACTGTGAGAGCATGGGCATGAGCATGAACTAAAGCATGGTTACAGAATCAATCAACCTGATTACGCCCCTCCCTTGTTCAAGTCCCCTGAATAAATCAGATTTAACTCTTTTTGCATCTAATTTGACTGTAGTTCCAGTTTGTACCAAAAGCACTGTACTGTTATTATTTGCTGTGCATAACCTTGTTTTACAGGGGGTCTCCAGGGTCGAACCGGTGGAACCAGCCCTGGTGGTATATGTAAACTGTGTGGGGATTTGTATGCTAAATAGGGGCTACTGTGAAGGTGTTTGTTGCATATTGTCTAGGCCACTAGAGGGGAAATAGGGGGTTACAGTGTCCCAGAGGGCTGTACCCAGGTTAGCTTAGCTACTAACAACCCTGTCCTCAGGGTGGAGGCACCTGTTACAGTACCCAGGCCCCTTAACCTGCAACTAGCCAAGTGGGCAGGGGTGGTAGCCCTTGAGATAGTGCCACCTAGGGGTTACATCTTGGAGGCACCACTGGGATTAGCACCCCCTAGTGGCCACAATCAAAAATTATTGTTAAAGTAATGGCTACCTCAGTAGAAATGGCTGTACACCAGTTGGTGGGGTGGTGTACGGGGCAGGAGATTGACCACATAATGCCTTGCTAATACTGGATATACCTATGGGCACTAGTAAGGACACTGTTGAAGGGGGGGGCACTTTCCAAAGTTGAATGTTTAAAAAAAGCTGTAGTGGTGGATCGACAGGCTGATTTAACTGCCTGAACTCTCATGGCCTTGGTGGAGTGTAGCGACCCCCAGGACAGTTCAAAGGTGCCCCAGACTATCATTCCAGAGGGGTTCTCAGCCGCTTGGAGGGTGATAACTAAAGATATTAAGGATCCCTTAGAGGTTGAGCCCCCACCGTTATCTGAGTCTTTTGAGGAGATGTTTGCCAAGTTGTTACTGGAGAAGGGTAAAACTGTAAAGAATTTTAAAAAATTATTCCTGCCACCTGGGAGTGTCCCTTTCCCACTGTCCACACCGGCCCCAGCAACTGTTCTTTCACCAACTTCTTACCTGCCTCTGTGCCAGCAGGTAGTCACGACTCTTACCGGCAAGCTCAAGGTATTCTCTGGCATCCACCCTACTCCTAATGGGGAAGTCAACCTAGAGATCTGGATAGACTCTGCTACCCTTGCAGTACAAGACTAGCAATGCTAACAGCCTGAAAAAAGGGCCCACCTGGGGGAAAGCCTCCAGGGGCACGCTCTACGTGCTTTTCGCTCCCTGAGGTCCTCTGACCCTGACGTCAAAGCCCAAGAGTATTTAGTCACCCTTAAAAATGTGTTTGGGGGCACCACTAGTGTTGAGGCTTTAAAATGGAAACTTAAAAATGTTAAACAACAGCTGGGGGAATTGTTATCTGCCTACATGGATCGATTAGAGGGAATCCTACAAACCATTTTTCGGAAAGGAGACTGGGCCTCTGGTGAGGTAGACCAGGTAGACTAGATCATATACTCTGGTCTGCCTGGCACTTCAGCTGGGTGTTGCTCAAATTGCAACTACACCAAAGGAAATCTGGTCCCTTGACCTTCCAGATGTTGATAAAGGAGGTACGGAAAGTTGAGGAGGAGGAAGGCTCTCAGGCGCCCTGCGCAGTCGTAGCTGACGCAACCCCTGCTCCAGGCACGGGGTCAGTTGCTAATGGCCTGAAATTCCAGAAATCACATGATGAAATCCGAGAACTAAATGCTGGTGCCAGCCCAGGGGCCCAGCAAGAGAGGGACTGCTACGGATGCTCTTCCATGGGACGAACTGCTGGGGGAGTTCAGAGAAACAAAAAACAGTCTCTTTATGAAGGCTGCTCCTGCAGGTACAGGCCCCGATCCTTATCCGAGTGCATCTGCTATGGGGGTGGGGGTGCACACCCAAGCATCTCCTGCTGACAGCAGCTCAAAAATTGATGAATTGACTATGGAAGTGAGAGAATTGATGAGACATCTCCCAATGCTCGCTATACTTCAGACAGAGGTGGAACCAAGGTTTTCTGTTGGTAGTACCTCCGCCTCAGCTCCCAATGTGATGTCTCAGCCACGCCATACCCTGGAAAGCATATTTTGTCATAATTATGAAAAGGATGGGCATATAAAGAGAAAATGCCAGTCCCCAAAAGACCTAGATAAAGTTGTATATAGACTTCAAGGGGAGCTCTGGAAAGTGATACCATGGCACGGCGCGGCAATGACCACAGTGCAGGATCAAGAAATCCTAACTCAAACTTTTTTGTGGCTAAATCGTCTGTCCAGGCCTCTGCTACTGCCTCCCCAGACTGGTCCAAAATAGTAGGCCCTTTGATGGAGACTTCTGTGACTGTCAATAGTATCCATGCTCTTGCTGTGCTCAATAACGGGTCACAAGTGACCATTGTATTCCAGGACTGGTATGACAAACACTTATCTGATGTGCCATTACAATCTCTGGAGGGTTTACATGTGCGGCACCTGAGCGATAAGTCTTATCCCTACCTAGGATATGTCCAGCTCTGGCTATCTTTTCCTGAGACAGTAACTGGTGTAGATGAACAAATAGAGACACTAGCCCTGGTGTGCCCTCCTCCGGGATTGTATGATGGGATTCCCTTGCTCATTAGAACCAATGCCCACATGTTTAAAAGACTAGTGCAGTTGTGTCAAGAGAAACAAGAGAAATGGATTGGGTGGGCACTGAGAATTTCAGCCTTGATAAAGAGAGCCTATGATCTGCAAAAATGGACTACCGAAGCAGACGGAGATGAGCCGGTGGGGATAGTGTGAAAGAAAGATCCCTATTCTCTGGTACTATCTCCCAATGCTCAGTACACCATTCATGGAGAAGTTTGCATCAGAAAGGATGTGAAAAATAAAATACTGATGTTAGATGCCCCTGGTGAGGGGAAGTTGCCTGAGGGGTTATTGGTTAAACCCAGTATCCTGCCTGCCCGTGCCCATGCCTATGCATGGCGAGTGACGGTCCAAGTCCAAAATGTGTCTGATCGAGAAATTCAAGTGAAATGGGGGTGAACACTAGCTACGGTATACTGTGCAGACACTCAGTGCTGCCCGGCAACAAATATGCCAGGGAGAAGGGGGAGGTGACCTCAGACCTATTCGACTTTGGTGACTCCCCATTGCCTGCTGAATAGAAGACTCGAGTCAGTAGGAAACTTGCCTAGAGAGACCAAGTATTTTCCTTAAAGGAGTGAGATGTGGGGTGCGTCCATGGTGTCGAGCACACTATCAGGCTTTATGATGACAAACCTCTTAGAAAGTGGCCCCGCCGCCTTGCCCCAGCTGATATAGATAATGTTCAGAGGCACCTACAGGAGATGCTAGCTGCTGGCATTATTCAAGAGTCAAGAAGCCCCTATGCATCTCCTATCATAGTTGTGTGTAAGAAGAATGGGTCCATGAGGATGTGTTTGGATTATCAGACAAACAGATGGACTGTACCAGATCAATACACCATGCCCATGTGGGATGCCCTGGACTGCCTGAATGGGAGTCAGTGGTTTTTAGTACTTGATCTACAAAGCGGGTATGACCAAATCCTGATGGCTCTGAGGACTGAGAAAACAGCCTTCATTTGTCCCTTGGGTTCTACAAATTTCTGAGGATGCCTCAGGGGATCTCGGGTGCCCATGCTACTTTCCAGAGATTGATGGAGCGTGCAGTAGGAGACATGAATCTGCTAGAATGCCTAGTATACTTAAATGATGTCATCATCTTTGGATGCACCCTCGAAGAGCACGAAACCAGATTATTCCGAAGTCCTTGATCACCTGGAAGAATTCGGCCTCAAACTGTCTATAGACAAGTATCAGTTTTTCCAAACGTCTGTAAAATATGTGGGTCAGAGAGTGTCAGCGGAGGAGACAGACAGACCACAGCAAAGTAGAGTCCCTGACCACCTAGCCTTAATCAACTAACTTAAAAGAACTGCAGTGTTTCTTGGGGTTCTGTGGCTATTATCGGAGGTTCATTAAAGACTATTCAAAAGTAATCTGGCCACTTCTTAATCTCACTCAAGGGTATCCTCCTACCAATCGCAGGTATAAGAAGGGATCCCTCAAGGGAGAAAAAAATGTGCATTTCCGAACAGGTGAACCATTTGGAGCCAGTTGAACCCCTGAGTATGAGGCGGCGTTCTTAGAGATCATCTGTTAGCTCACTCACGTCCCAGTGCTTGCCTATGCGACCCTACTAAGCCTTATGTCCTGCATATGGATGCCAGCCTGAAGGGACTCGGGACTGTGTTGTATCAAGATCATGAAAATGGCCTAAGACCTGTGGCCTTCACCAGTAGAAGTTTGACACCATCTAAACAAAACTATCCTGTTCACAAGTTGGAGTTTTTCGCTCTAAAGTGGGCCATAGTTGTTGACCAATTTCACGAGTACCTATATGGGGCCAATATATTGGTAAGAACTGATAACAACCCTCTGACATTTGTACAGACCTCTGCAAAGTTGGACGTCACTGGTCACCGGTGGCTTCCTGCTCTCTCAACTTACGATTACGCATTTGAATACCACCCTGGACTGAACCATATTGATGCTGATGCTCTTTCACGGTGACCAAGCCCCCAAGACAACTGGGTGAGGCTATCAAAACACTCTAATAAAGCATTGTGCCAAAAATTTGACAAAGACGAGCAGCCTTCAGCAGATACAGTGGACTGTTTGGTGGACTGTTTGGGGCCCCCTGATACTTGCATACCTGCAGCCTATTGTCATTTTTTTCCATTGGATATCAGTGCCCTGCCTCAGTTTGATAATGACAGCATTCAGTGGGCCCAATCCCAAGATCCCATGATCCAGCCTGCACTTGATGCCCTATGTGCTGGGAAAGATGTGTCTAAATTTCGTTCTGCCGACTTACAAACTGCATTATTATTCAAAGAAGGCCCCCCGATTAAAGTTGCGGGACCAGTTACTGTATCGAGAGGCAGTAGATCATTGGGGTCAGTTGGACAAGCAACAATTGGTGCTACCTACAGCTTTCAAGCAGCTGGTGCTGAGGTAACTGCACAACCACATGGGACACCTTGGTATTGACCGGACCCTCAACTTGGTGAGATCCAGACTCTACAGGCCAAAAATGGGGGCTGATGTTGAAAACCATGTCGAAATCTGCAGTAGGTGCCTTCAGAAAAAAGCCTTGCTTCAGAAAGCCGCTCCTCTTGTTAACTTTTCAACCACTGCCCCCATGGAACTGGTTTGCATAGACTTCTTGTGTCTAGAGCCTAATCAAAAAAACATTGGCAATGTATTGGTAGTAACCGATCACTTTACCCGATATGCCCAAGCTTTCCCGACCAAGGATCAGAAGGCCTCTACGGTGGCCAAGGTGCTAGTAGAAAAGTTCTTTATCCATTATGGTACACCCCAACGTATTCATTCTGATCAAGGAAGGGACTTATTTTTTTTTTCACTTTCTTTTTATCCCTCCTTCTCACTCTCAGCGTTCCACTCCTTCAGGCATTGCTCATGCCATTCATGCCTCCTTGACCTTGAGTCTGCTCCCTAGAGTGCCTCAGTAACTCCTTTTTCTCCCCTCCTACCTCTGTGGAGCACCTGCACAGTGGAGGTCTGCTCGTGGTTCCTGGACTGGATGGCATGGAGCGGCCGTCATCTAGGCCCGCTGAGGATTTTTTCCACTTTTCTCTGAAGCCGCCAATGCCCCATGAGAGCCGGTGCTCCCACCAGCCCCCAGGGACGTCGGGTAGGTACAGTACCCCTGGTAACCCACCCTGAAGGAGGAGAGCATCCGTTGGGATGCTCAATCCTCCTTCCCCCTGCCGACCCCAACGACCCGAGTCTATGCCCGAACCCGGGTCGCCAGCATGGTGTGAGGTGTGGCGTCCAGCACCTCAATGCTCAGCACCACTGGGTCGGCACAAGGAAGGGACTTTGAAAGCAAATTGATTAAGGAGATGCTCTCCCTGTGGGGTTGCGAAGATCTAGAACCACTCCTTACCACCCACAGGGGAGACCCCCAACCTGAACACACTAACAGGACTCTCCTGGATATGTTGGGCACTCTTCATCCCAAAGACAAGTCCAGATGGAGCCAACAGATTAGCACATTGGTATACACTTACAATTGCACCAAAAGTGATGCTACTGGGTTCTCTCTCTATTGCCTCATGTTCGGGAGAGAATCCCGGTTGCTCATAGATGTCTGCTTTGGAGTCTCCCCGGATGGGGTCAGAGCTGAGAACTATTTACAATATGTGCAGAAACTAAAAGCTCAATTGAACCATACATACCAACTGGCTCAAACAATGGCTACCAAAAGAAACCTTGCTAACAAAGAGAGATATGATCGATGGATGAAGGCCCAAGAGTTGCCTGGGGATCGAGTGCTATTACGTAACTTGGGACTGTATGGCAAGCATAAAATCACCAACAGGAGGCATCATCTTCCACATGTAATAGTCAGTAAGTTGAATGATTTACCTGTGCACAAAGTGCACCCTGAGAATGACTCTAAAGCTGTCAAGACCATGCATAGAAACCACCTACTGCCTATTGGCCAAGTGATCATTGATGCTAAACCATCAGACATTGCCTCTCCTGGGCCGGTGACTCGTGCTGCTGCTCAAAAGAGACAGAGTCAACCTGCCCCAGTTTTTACAGATTCAAGGCCCCCGGCAGGCCCAGAATGATAGCGACTGTTAGTCCACCTCTGATGATAGTGAGTGTGACAATGTTTATTACCCTTCTTATAAACTGAGTCAACTGTTTCGAGGTAACCCTATGTATAACCATGGGGATGAAGCTGGGCCCTCAAGACTGCCTAACCCTCCAGCTTCTTCCCTGGAGCCAATGCTCCCTAAAAGTAAAGTGCAGAGTATTGCGTTTAAAGTGATAAAATCTTTTGTGTCTGGTAAAACTCTTTAAATTGCCTGAGAAGAAATCTGATGTGGTAAATCTCCCTGGTGACATACCGAAACTTAAAAAACAATATAAAAGTGTTGACAGCACACCTTCAGTGCCGCAAAGTCTAATTGTGCCAGAGTCTCCTCAGAATGAGCAACCTGGGCCCTCTTCAAAAGATAATAATGAGCAAGATCTCCTTACTCCCTATTGCCCTTCTTGTTCACTCCGATCCGCCAATGAAGGATTGCTAGAGGTTCCCAGGATTCGTTTGAAGACATCAAGGGCACGTGCATTTTCCTATGCTGCCCCTGCCCTGTGGAATTCTCAACCTCGTCAGATACAGGAATGCCTGACTGTTGATAGTTTTAAATCGGAGCTCAAAACATTCCTGTTTTTTAAAGCATATGGAAAATGATTTTATTACTGCTTATTTAATTATTGTTGTTTTTTAAATTATTAGTTTTAACTTTGTACAGCGCTTTGGTTTTGAAAAGCACTTAAAAAATAAAGTTTTACTTACTTACTTACAAAGTATTGTGGAGACAGAATCTGCAGAGCCAGGGGCTGATAGTGTTCCCAAGCTGGACATTTCAACCAGTGCAGAGGCATCCCTCACTATAGGAGAAAAAACCCATGCCAGTGTTGACTGCCCAGAGCCTGTGTCTGTTCCCCCCAGAAAATCTGAGGAGGGGGGACCCTTAGCGATCGGCGGGTCTGGGGAGAGGGGGAGGCATCACTGACAAGAGGGGGGAAGGCTAAGCAGGGAGAAGAGGTAGCGAAGTGGAAATCACAGCAGAGAGAGTGAGGGAAGCCCTCAGGTCCCTTAAGACGGAGAAAGCACCGGGGCCGGATAAATTACATCCCAGAGTGCTGAAGGAACTTGCTGATGTCCTGGTGAAACCCCTGGTGGAGCTTTTCACCACCTCTCTGAGGACAGGGTGGGTGCCCCAGGACTGGAAGGTGGCACGTATAGTGCCTATCCACAAGGGGGGATCAAGGGAGGTGGCAGGGAACTACAGGCCTGTCAGCCTGACATCGGTGGTAGGCAAGGTGATGGAGGGCATTATCAAGGAGAGGCTAGGGGGGACCTGGAAAAGTCAGGGTGCCTGGATGATAGACAGCTTGGATTCATCCCAGGGAAATCGTGTCAGACAAACCTTGTGGAGTTCTATGACTGGGTGACGAGTGCCTTGGACCTGGGTAGACCAGTAGACGTCCTCTTTCTAGAAACATATAAACATAGAAACATAGACTTTGATGGCAGATAAGGACCGCTAGGCCCATCTAGTCTGCCCATTTCCCTACCTACAGGATAGGCCGCAGATCCTAGTTAACCAACAGCCTTTATCTTCCTGCCCCCCACAAGAATTGCCTTATGTCTGTCCCATGCATTCTTGAATTCTCCCTGATTTTAGACCCACAACTTCCTCAGGAAGGCTGTTCCATGCATCCACTACCCTCTCTGTGAAATAATACTTCCTCACATTGCCCCTGAACTGCCCTCCTTCTATCTTTAAATTGTGTCCCTTGTTCTTGCAAGTCTCTTTTCTGAAAGATGCTACCCTCTTGGACTTTGTTGATTCCCTTGAGGTACTTGAAAGTTTCTATCATGTCCCCTCTCTCCTTCTTTCCTCAAGGTATACATATTAAGCTCCTTTAGTCTCTCCTCATACGGCTTCTCTTGCAGACCCTGCACCATTTTAGTTACCCTCCTCTGGACTGCCTCTATCCTGTCTATGTCCTTGTGAGATGGGGTCTCAGAACTGGACGCAGTACTCCAGATGGGGTCTCACCAACTGTCTGTACAGAGGGATAACAACTTCCTGTTTTCTGCTGCTGATGCCTCTCCCTATACATCCCAGCATACCCCCAGCCCTCCCTACTGCCTTCTCACATTGCTTTCTAACCTTAAGGTCATTTGATATGATTACCCCCAGGTCCCTTTCCTGTTTTGTTGTTGTTACTACCTCCCCACCCATTGTGTATTCTTCCCCAGGGTTCTTGTTTCCCAGGTGCATTATTTTGCACTTTTGCATTGAATCCTAGCTGCCATACGTCTGACCATTCCTCTAACCTTGCCAAGTCCCTTTCATCCTTTCCACGCCTCCTTGTGTATCAACCCTGTTGCAGATCTTTGTGTCATCTGCAAAAAGGCATACTTTTCCTTCCAGTCCCTCTGCAATGTCACTGATGAAGAAATTAAAAGGACTGGACCCAATACTGAACCCTGCGGTACCCACTAGTAACGCCCTATCTTCAGAGTGGACTCCATTTACAATTACCTTCTGTGTCCTGTTGTCCAGCCAAATGTTTTACCAGGCTACCACCCTGGGACCCACTCCCAGGCTGGTTAATTTGACTATCAATCTTTTGTGTGGGACTGTGTCAAATGCCTTGCTAAAGTCTAGGTAGGCCATGTCCACAGCCCCTCCCTGGTCTACTACTTTGGTCACCCAGTCAAAGAACTCTATTAGATTCGTCTGACATGACCTTCCCGCTGTGAACCCATGCTGCATTGGATCCTGTGCTCCACTGACCTCTAGGTACTCAACTATTCTTTCCTTCAGAGTGACTCCATCACTTTCCCTACCACAGAGGTCAGACTGACAGGTCTGTAGTTTCCTGCCTCTGTCTTGGTCCCACTTTTGTGAAGGGGAATCACATCCACCTTCCTCCAGTCCTCGGGTACCACACCATCCTCCCATGATTTATTAAAAGAGTAGCCAGTGGTTTCACTAGTTCCTTCCTTAATTCTTTTAGAATTCTGGGTGAATTCCATCAGGACTCATTGCTTTGTCCACCTTCAGTTTTAGGAGTTCTTGCAGAACCCTTTCTTCTGTGAAAGGACTGGGATCGACCCCCCTATCAAGAGTGCTTCTGTTAATTGGATTAGGCACTTCCCCCTCCTCTTTTGTGAATACTGAGCAGAAATATTCGTTCAGTATTCCTGCTTTTTCACTGTCCCCTCTGCCCACCCACCGTTCATTCTATTCAGCCTCACTATCCTCCTTTGTCTTTCTACGCCGCTGATGTACCTATAAAAGGTTTTATCCCTTCTTAACTGAGTTGGCTATCTTTTCCTCAGTTTGGGCCTTTGCTATTCTGACTTCCCTCCCTGCTTCTTTCTGCCTTAACTGGTACAGCTCTCTGTCCTGCTCCTTCTGTGTTTCCTTATACTTCGGAATGCTATCTTTTCTTCCTGACTTTCACAGCCACCTCTCTTGAGAACCATAGTGGCTTTTCTTTCGTTTGATTTGTTTATTTGCTTCACACAAAGGCTTGTTGCGTCTGTGATGGCAGTTTTGATAATTCCCCATTGTTGCTCCACACTTCCTTCTAGCCTGTTTGCTAGTGCTTTTCTGGGGCACTCTCCCATCTTGCCAAAGTCAGCCCTCCTAAAGTCCAGTACCCTCACTTTTGTATGGCTTGACTCTGTAGCTTTATTTATTTATTTAAGAATCAGTTTACAACCTTTGAGCCAGAGGCTCGTTTACAAAGGTACTTCGTCACATAAAGACATACATTGCATTTCGGTTACATAGCAAAGATTTGCCAAAAATCAATAGGCATTCACCAGAGGTGCCACATCACATTGTGGTCAGACAGATACAGTTGGGTACAGACAGATACAATTGGGTACAGGTACAGGGTACATGTAATCGATAACAGGTATTAAACAAGTCGGTATCAAGTGAGCATTCTGGTAGATAAACATTGAAACAGCTGGCACTGGCCAGGTTAAACCTAGGCATGGTGTACAGGGAAGTGGTGGAGAGGATGGTTGGTGGAGAGCTGCCGGGGGCATTTTCAAAACAAAAGGAGGTGGAGGCTATGTTCAGAGACAGGAGCAGTTACGAGTGCTGAAGATGTGGTTCCGAAGTGCGGTTTTGAATGTGGAGATGGTGATGGCATTGGTGATGGTGGCAGGGAGAGAGTTAAACCAGGTTGGGGCTCTATAGCTGAAGGACCTCTGGCCATGGCTGGTTCTTGTTCTGGGGATCTTTAGAGTGGTCTTGTAGGAAGACCGTGTTGCAATGGTGGGAGGGCTCTGGTGGATGGATGCCGTTACCCCAGGGGGGGAGAGCCCGAGTAGGGTTTTTTTGGTGAGGAGACAGGTCTGGTATCGGAGCCGTTCATCCAGGGTAAGCAGGTTAGCATCGACATATAGCTGACAGATGTGTGTGAGCCTGGGGGCACCAGTAATCAATCTGCATGCTTTATTCAGGGTTAGGTGAATTTTGTTGAGTGCAGTGGCCGCTGCAGCATCGTATACTGGTAGACCATAGTCTACAAGGGACAGAGCAGACGATGTAACAGCTAGCGGAGAGCATTTTGAGGGAAGGCAGGTTTATGGTGGAATAGGATGCCAAAGCCGTGTGTTGTGGCGGATGTTAGGCGTCGATGTGGTGTGAAATGTGAGGGCTGGAATCAAGGTAACCCCAAGGTATTTGTAGGAGCAGACTTGTTCCAGTGGTTGGTTGGTGCTTGGAAGGATATAGAGTGGTGGTTGCTAGCTTTGTTTTGGGGTGTGAAAAGAGCATAGTTTTGGTTTTCTTAAGATTGATGACGAGTCTGCGCTCCTTAAACCAAGCCTCGGCACTGTTAAAGGACTGCTGTGGGAGTCCTGTAGGAGATGGGATTACGGTGGGTGGCAAAAGGACAGGTCGTCTGCATACAGCAGAATTTTGCCAGAGCATGCACTGGGCAGGGTGTTCAGATACAGCGAGAAGAGAAGGGGCCCAGGATGGAGCCTTGGGGACCCAGAGAATGGGATGGTATCGAGAGTGTTATTAATCTTGACACACTGGAATTGAGTGTCAAGATAGCTAGCACACCATGCCAGGGGGCCAGCCGAGAGACCAGTGAGGCAGAGTGCATTCAGCAGCAGTGGATGGGAGACAGTGTCGAAAGCCTTTGAGAGGTCAATGAACACTGCACCAGCTGAGTTTAACGTGAACCACACTGTTTGATGGTCACTTGTCCCCAGATGGCAACCTACTTCTAGATCTGAGATCCTCTCACTGCCCCCGTTAGAGAGTACGAGGTCTAAGATTGCTCCCTCACGAGTGGGTTCCGAAACTAGCTGTCTAATGCCTTCCACCTGTAGGGCATCAAGAATGGCCCTGCTCTTGGATGTGGCTGCAGCAAATGTGCTCCAGTTAACATCTGGCATATTCAGGTCTCCCATCAACAGTATCTCCCCTTTCTCTGCCATTCTAAGAATGCCTTCCATCATATCCTTGTCCATTCCTTCCCCCTGGCATGGGGGTCTGTACACAACCCCTGTGCGGATTGTGGTGCCCTTTCCAGTCTCCAAGGTGACCCACAGTGCCTCCTCTCCTCCCTGTTTACTCTTTTGTTCAGTTGCTTTTATCCCTTCCTTTACATAGAGAGCTACTCCTCCCCCTCTTCTCCCCTGCCTGTCTCTCCTGTAGGTTATGTACCCTGGTATGTTAACATCCCAGTCATAGTTCTCTGTGTACCATGTTTCTGTGACTGCTACGATATCCAGGCATCCCTCTTCCATTAAGGCCACCAGCTCAGGGAGCTTGTTGCCCAGACTACGGGCATTGGTACTCATTACCCTCCATTTCCTGATGGCCTTACCCCTTTTGCCCCATCCCTGTCCTTCTTGCCTTTGTCACTTTCTCCATTTACCTCTGCCCTTCTCCCTATCGACACCTCCATGTTGGTGTTTGCCACACTTACTACCATGATTGTTTGGGGGCTAGGATTTTCCTGCTCCTTTCCAGTGCCTCCCCCCTTGACTAGTTTAAAAGCTTGCCAATGAAGCATTTAAACCTATCACCTAGGATCCTGGTTCCCCTCCCGGACAGATGCAGCCCATCATGCCAGTATAGGCTTGCATCACTCCAGGTGGACCCCCAGTCCCCAATGAAGCCAAATCCCTGAGCTCCACACCAGTTTTTCAACCACTGATTGAATCCCATGGTACGGAACACCCTAGCCTCTCCTATGCCATAAATGGGTAGCACCTCTGAGAAGGTTACCGTGCGTGCTACTTGACTAAGCTCTTGACTCTAGACTTCAGCAAGGCATTTGACTCTGTTCCTCACGTGGGCCTGTTGGATAAGCTGGGAGAAATGGGGGTGGGGAACCAGATGATCAGATAGATAGACAATTGGCTCCAGGACCGGACCCAGAGGGTCGTAGTTGGTGGGATAGTCTCATCCTCAAGGAGGGTCATTAGTGGGGTCCCATAGGGATCAGTCCTTGGACCACTCCTGTTCAATGCCTACATCTCTGACATAAGGACAGGTATCAGGAGTGAGATGAATCTCTGTGTAGATGACCCAAAACTGGGGGCGGTGGTGGATGGGGAGGAGGGAGGTGGCCTACAGGGGACCTGGAGGCTCTGGAAAGATGGTCTAGAAAGTGGAAGCTGAGGTTCAATGCAGGGAAATGCAAGGTACTGCACCTGGGGGCCAGAAACCCGGGCCAAGTATACACCTTGGGGGGGGGGAATGCTACAAGTCTTGATGGTTGAGAGGGACCTGGGGGTGGTGGTGGATGTCAAGATGAACAACTTGGAGACTTGTAGGAGGGCAGCAGCCAAGGCCAACAGGATGCTGGGATGCATCACTAGGGGGATCACCTCCAGAAGGAGGGAAGTGATACTCCCTCTGTATAACTGCTTGGTGAGGCCACACCTCGAGTATTGTGTGCAGTTTTGGAGACCACACTTAAAGAGGGACATTAAACTCCTGGAGAGGGTCCAGAGGAGGGCAACCAAAATGATTTGGGGCTTGGGGGACAGGACCTATGAGGAGAGGCTCAAGAGCTAAATATGTACACATTGGAAGAGAGAAGGGACCGGGGGACATGATAGAGGTCTTCAGGTACATGAAGGGGGTAAATAGGGAGGAACAGTCAGGGTGCTTGAAGGAAGGAGGAGGGGCCACTAGAGGGCATGGGTGGAAGCTGGAGGGGAAGATTCAGGGAGAAAGGAGGAAGTGCTACTTCACTGAGAGGGTGGTGGAGCCATGGAATGCACTGCCCAGGGGCTGGTGGAGGCAGAGATGGTGGAGGGGTTCAAGAAGGGGTGGGACAGGTACAGGGGAAGTGTTCTGGAAGCAAAATCCAATGCAGCGAGAATATCCAGAACTGGGAAGGGAGAAGCCAGAGAAGGCGAGGGGGGGCAGCAATGTCAGCTCCTAGGGTGGGGGCTGACCAAACGAGCAGACGCGAAAGACCGTTAGGCCTATTCTGCTGGCATTTTAGTATGTTAGTATGTTAGCTGTCAAGCCTGTGACGCGCTTTAGCTATGACTCACCTGGGAGGCCAATGGATTTGCCTCTCAATGTTGTCCACAAGGGTGTTTACATTTCCAAGAGCTCACTGCCAAAACTGAGCATGTCTGCCACTTCTGAGTTGGTTGTTCTTCCCTCCGAACATGATCCCCCTGCCCCATCTAGCCCTAAGTTAGCGGATAAGGTTGGGCTCCCATCTATGTTATTCAAGGTGCAAGAAACTATTACGTGAATAAGTATAATAATAATTGTGTAGTTCGTGGTAAACTCAGTATTGAATGTATAAAAAATGCAAAGCTGATGTCATTATAAATATAGTATATAAATAGAAAACACTAAATAAGTGCAGTAATGTGATAAGTTTATGTTTTACTGATGCATCAGTCATTATATGGTAGTGTGCAGTAATGTCATGTGTATAATGTATAGTATATTGTCTTCTCCCATGCTATTGTGGTATAGAACTGACGCGGACGCCAAGTTCTTTCCAGGTGGGAAGGGTGTAACCCTCACAAATGGGGTTCTCAAAAGTCTTCCTTGGGATTGTCTAAATGCCCACTGCCAGGCTGGTGTTCTGTGTCTTAGTGATTTAAAAGTGTTTGCATGTGAGTGCCCAGTTAGCCTCCATGACTGTCTCTTAAGAGCTGCCTATTTTGTGGTGTGGAATTAATCTGGGTAGGGCCGAGTGGTTTCAGGCTCGAGTCCCGCCCTGGCTGCAGTGTTATTGTCTGCTCTGCCATTGCTATTTGTGGAGACGGAGTCCTGCTAGAAACTGTGACTGTTTACCTGTTATAATCAATGTGATATCGTAGTTTGTCTAACCTGCCTTCTTTGCAGCATAGCCATTTCTGTTTATCACCATCATCTTTGTCCTGGACTGCCAGAATGGACCAATCAGTACCTCTGGGAATCTAAAATGGAGCCTATCCCTAGGGGTCTTGTGGGAGTGAATTTCTGTAGAAATTGTAGTTTTGCGACTTTGGCACCGAAATGCACTAATGGATCAACCAACCAAAACATTTTGGACCGAGGGGGAATTCCCAAGTTGTCTGCTGCAGAGACAGTCTGTGTGGGGAGTTGAGAGAGTAAACAGCTCGAGAGATTCAAGCAGCTGCTCCTGTGTAGTTTGCACAAAAAATTAGTAAAAAGGCTAAGTTTGGCCTGTCTGCCTGCTGTCCCTCGAGAGGGAGCCTCTAAAGACACCAGATTATATCCAAATTTAAGTGTGACAAAGCCACTAAATTGTGACCAGACTTAATCCTGAAGAAGACCGAAGATTTGCTGTATGTGATCGGCCAGTACAGGACATTCATTCACCACAGAACTCCCGGTTTTGCTCAGAGACACTGATATTGCTGCCAGACTGCTATCCGCATTGTGGTATGGTGATTGGTTTAATATAAATGTGCTGTATGCTGTTAGTGGGTTGCAGTTTGGTTCCCTACTGTTTAATTGTTCCATGTTTGCTAAAAGCTGCATCCAGCCTTCCTGGACTGATATCCAAACTGTTTCACCCGGACTGGGCCCCTGCCACACTGGCCTAGCCAGTTACTTCAGATGCAGAGAACACCATCAACGAAAGACTCACCCAGGGATCAGCCCCCTGCTCAACGTCTCAGACAGAAACAACACCTCTGTGATTTGTGTGGACCCTGCTTCTCCTGGCATACCAGTTGTCAACCTGCAGTCTCCATTTCATCCCTCCTGTGTCTCATATTGGGTAGCATGAGTAACAATCAGGGTAGCTCCCTGCAACATCAGCTAAATCGCAAGTATTGTCATCTGATTGCATTGTTGTTTTCCTTTCATGAACTGAGCCTCCCGGCTCCAAATTACAAATTGTGTGGAGTTGTGCATGCCTTTTCTTTTCATCAAAGCGCTCCAACCAGCTGCGATGCCAGCCTACCCTGGGCAATGCATCAGACTAGCCTATCTAACCAACTGGGTACCCAGAGTGTGTGACTGGTTAAGGACTAAAAAGTGCATGCATAATTGCCTGACTAGATCAGTTATAGAATCAATCAACCTGATAACACCCCTCCCTTGTTCAAGTCCCCTAAATAAATCAGATCTAACTCTTTTTGCATCTAATTTGACTGTGGTTCTAGTTTGTACCAAAAGCGCTGTACTGTTGTTATTTGCTGTGCATAACCTTGTTTTACAGGGGGTCTCCAGGGTCAAACTGGTGAAACCAGCCCTGGTGGTAAGTGTAAACCATGTGGGGATTTGTATACTAAATAGGGGCTACTGTAAAGGTGTTTGTTGCATATTGTCTAGGCCTCTAGAGGGAAAAGGGGGGGGGGTTACAGTGTCCCAGAGGGCTGTACCCAGGTTAGCTTAGCTACTAACAACCCTGTCCTCCTCTGGGTGGAGGCACCCATTTTAGTACCCAGGCCCCTTAACCTGCAACTAGCCAAGCTGAAAGGGGTAGTAGCCCTTGTGATAGCACCACCTAGGGGTTACATACGCTACAACAAAGTCTCAGAAAAAAATGATGGCATTCTAAAGACAAGCTGGTCACTGTTAAAAAAATCTGATAATGGGGAAAAAATGTCGGTCATGCCCCACGAATTATCTTTTATAAATTAAAACATTTTGCAAACTTAAACCCACAGCCATTTTGAAGATACTGAGAAACCTGTACAATGGTTCTCCCCAAAACATTTTTTTTCTTTGCAAATGGGGTAATTACTCTGTAAATACACAACAAATGCAAAATCTTTCAAGATTATAATAGACATCGAGGTGTGTGTATATATATATATATATATATATATATACACACACATATATATATTCTATGCAAAAAAATGCATTAATGCATCAGTTAAGGTTGAAGCGACAAAAGTCAGGAAATTTAATGTTAAGGGTGAGCAACTCCCACACTCCCATCCTCCACAGAATGACAGACACCGTGATGTGGCATGGGGTCATGAGACCCAACTGTCACCCCATTCCATGTGTAACCAGGCTTACATGGTACAGTAAAGGGGACTGGGGTGACAGTTAGGCCTCATGACCCCATGCCACACCACGGCGTCTGTCAGTCTGTTGAGGATGGGAGTGTGGGTTGGGGGTGCTCACCCCTAAAGCTGAATTTCCTGACTTTTGTCGCTTCAACCCTAACTGATGCATTAACGCAGTTTTTTACATAGAATTTCCTTACTTTTTGAAAAAGTGTAATATAAGTAGTAAAAAACATGTATTGGTGTATTTCATGCAACCTACGAAAAAAATTCCACTGCAGGTTACTCTATGTTTTAACATCTTCAGCTCTGCGCTACCACCAACTTGTACATTTCTGCATAACATCAGAATATAAGTACTGAATCACATGTATTAGGGCCCCACGCTCCCACTGCATTGCCCAGCACTGCATAACAATATACTTCTGCCGTGCCTTTTGAGAGGGCCCTGCGTTCCCACCACATTGCCCAGCACTGCATAACAATATACTTCTGCCATACCTTTTGAGCTGTCCTATACCTTAGAACAGGGGTTCTCAAATGGTGAGGCCAGCCTCCCTAGGGAGGCCCCAACCTGTTCCAAGGGAGGCTCAAGCAAGTCTCGAAAAAGTATTCTATTTCACTTTTGAACTTTATAGATTTTGTGTGAAGGAATAAGGCAAACTGAAAGAGGATAATAGTAGGTGAATTTATGTATGTATTCACAAGTCTGTGACCTGGGAAGCTACTGTACACTGAGCCATGGCTTATATCAGGTGTACCCAGGAAGAGTAGAGAGAGAATACAATTCAAGATGTAACTGCAAAACACTCAAGCAATACAAAATGAATAAAAGTGCAACTAAATTAAGAATAAAAAACCAACAATGCGAGGCACAATTGATCAATTAGACTGGCAGCAGAACTGTCCAAATATAAGAGTTAACCATACAGGTACTAGGAATAAGAGCAGGAGGGAGCAAAATTATCCCTGAGAAGTTGCTTAAGAGTAGGAGGGGGGAGGCAGAGGTTATCAGGAAGGTTATTCCAGTTAGAGGAGAAACAGAAAAACAGTCTGATCCATGAAGGTATGGCAGTAAGTAAGTAACAATGGTTGAGAGTCAAAATATTGGAGCAAGTAGGTTGTCCTGTTGGGGTGGGGTTACAATAGCTTAATAACATGAGAGCCAGCAATGCAAAGAGGTTTCAATTTATTCCTGATGTACCTGTGAAAAGTGGGCTATTTTTCTTTGGGGAGGCCCGAAAATATTTCAGTATTTTGGGGGAGGCTCAAGATCTTTTCCGTGACTTAGGGGAGGCTCACTATGACAAAGTTTGAGAACTGTTGCCTTAGAATGAGATCTTCCTGTGCACCCAAAAATTTGTTCACCGTGGTTTTCACAATGCACATATATACTTCCTCATTAAGTATAATGAACATGCACCACAATTCACCAACTGTAACTGCCACCACCATGAAAATTTTCACAATCAAAGATCTATGATTAATCTTTCTACATTCCAAATTTCGGGCAAATCGGACACACGGTTCAAAAGTTATTAACACAGAATTAACCAAATGTTCATTCATTGTAGTGGCAAAATTCTGCACCTGTTTAAGTTTTACACACCAAACCACTGAAATGCACATCTGTGGCACTGGGGCTACCTACCCTATAAATTTCAAGCCAATAGCACCATGCATAAGCCTATGGGCAAAATGTTAAGTACATCACTCAATATCTCCACAACAAATTAATTTTCCAACACCTAAACAGCATCAGTCACATCTCTAGGTCATCCCTTCAACCCTCCAAATTTCAAGTAAAAAGACCAAAGCGTTTCAGAGATATTTAATTTTAAAGTTTTACCACCTTTAAAAATTCTTTGGTTGCAAGAATCGGCTGTGACCTCATGACCTAAGATCATTTTTGGCTGTCAAAGGACATCTGGTCATGAAATTTGGGCTATCTGGTCCCTCCCAGGGAGATCTGGTCCAGAAAAAACCTGGACATCTGGTTAGGAAGTCATGAAAGAAGCTTGCGAACAAAAACGATCTTGAGACCAAAGAATTTGGAAGCTCGCGATCAAAGGTCGTTAACAAGCCACGACCAAAGAATTTCAATCTTCAAAACTCAATTTTTTGACACAACACCTATTCAACATCTTCATTAGTGACCTCGCAGATGGACTAGAGGGTAAGGCTTGTCTGTTTGCAGATGACACCAAGATCTGCAACAGAGTAGATGATCCAGATGGGGTGGGCAGAATGAGAAGAGATCTGGATAAACTAGCAGAATGGTCAGAAGAGTGGCAACTGGGATTTAATGCAAAGAAGTGCAAAATCATGCACATAGGAAGAGAAACCTGAAGCCACTTATAGGCTGGGAGGAGTTGCTAGCAGTCACAAAGGAAGAAAGAGACTTGGGCATCATCATCACTGATGACCTAAAATCATCAAACAGACCTCTAAAGCAGTAGGTAAGGCTAGGGGGTGTTAGGGTGTATTAGTAGAGGGTATCACAGTAGTAAGAGGAGGTAATAATCACTCTGTACAAGACATTGGTTAGGCCCCATCTGGAGTACTGCGTGCAGTATTGGAGGCCACACCTTCACAAGGACATTAACAAATTGAGGCAGTCCAAGAAGGGCAGCAAAATGGTGCAGGGACTGCATCAGAAGACATATAAGGACAGATTAACGGAGCTCAATATGTATACCCTTGAGCAAAGGAGGAGAGAGGTGATATGATCGAGACATTTAAACACCTTATGGGCATAAACAAGGTGAAAGAGTCTAACATGTTTAAATATAAGAAAAAATAGCAGGACAAGAGGACACAGCATGAGATTAGAGGGAGGCCGATTAAGGGGAATGTGAGGAAATTCTTTTTCACAGAAAGGTGGTAGATGCATGGAATGGCTTACCACAAGAAGTGGTGGCTATGAATACAGTGCAGGGCTTCAAACAGGCATGGGATAGGCATAAGGGAGCAATACAAATGACTATGAATAGATAGGTCACTGACAGAGCAAAGGCCGATGGTACATTTATAAGGTAGAAAAAGAAATGGGCAGACTGGATGGGCCTTGCGGTCCTTATCTGCCGTCAACTTCTATGTAACTAAATTAAACCACACACATGGGTCAATAGAGGGAAGCCCCCTTAGCAAAACCCATCCTAGTTTTACTTCACATGTCACACCTGGGCTGAGATATTTGTTTTTTTCCTACCCCAAACTGAAAACAAAATGGTGCCATCACGAATGATAAATTTCTCACGATCAAAGATTCTTTGATCGTGAGCCTGCAAATTCTTTGATCGTGAGGAGTGACCAGATAGCCAAAACCCCATTCTTCTTTCGCAAAATAACCATGTAAATTTTCCCGTAGACTTATAATGGGAGCTAAAAACTTTAATATCTTTTGACTAGATTAATATTTTTTCACCAAACCAAATGTGGCATGTTTCTTTACCCAGGCTCTTTCTATGTGCCAAGTTACAGACTGGCAGGCCACATGGTGGCTGCGCAGCGCCACAGACAAAATCTGAAAAACTGCATACAAAAGTGGAGAAAAGTGCATTTGTGAGCATTTCGCTGCGCAAAAACCATAAGTCTGACCACAATGCAACTTGGCATCAAGAGATCTACCATGCTCCACAGTGCATACCAAGTTTCATGCAAATCTGTTGAACAGGTCCAAAGTTATTAACGCACAGCATTTCAAGTTTAACATTAAAGTGCCTTCTCAACCCTAACTATAGGGGTGCGACCACGCCCCTATATATATATATATATATATTACAATATGTGCTTTGGGATACATGTACTGATACAAAGTAGTATCCCAGTCAGGCAGTGAAGATATCACTGATATCGCCATGTTCCTATACGTCATAGTGATATCTCCATGTTCCTATACATCATGGTGATATCTCTATGTTCCTGTATGTCATACAATGGAAAATGAAAGTATTTCACTTTCCATTGTGAGTTTCTGTATGTAATACAAGCCCCCAACCCCCCACACATACAAAAGTATCTGTCATCTGGTTGATCCAGCAGTATTTTTTTAGGTACATAATGATTTAAAACACTTATCTGGTTGACTCTGACACTTTGCTCTTTGGTAAACATAATAATACTTTCACTTTCCCCCAGAAATGTAGCTTGACCGAGCGGTAGTAAAAGACTCCCATAACTTGCTCCCAGACCTTCACAGTAGAACAGTCTCCATGTGCCAAGTAAGAAAAAAGTCTGTTTAGGGTTGCCACCTTTGGATGAGGCAAAAGCCGGATCCTAAGCTCCGCCCCTAGCCCCTCCCCTTGTCATGACTCATCATGCACTGTTCCTCCAATAAAAGACAACACTTAAAGCAGTAGTTAAATACTGTGCCTGTTAAAGTTACTTTCCTAGGTTATTTATTTACTTATGTATTAATTTGTTTATTGACATTGGTTAACCAGATAAACATACAGAGATAAAAGAAATCTCATTTAAAGATATGACCTGGGGGGAGACAAGGGAAATACTGTAAATAGCATACAACAGTATAAATACTTTATATCTTTTTCTGCCTCCATTTCCTGTTCTTGTCCACAATACTATTTCAAAGCCAAAGAAGCGACCATACTTTTTTCTTGAGAAAAAAAAATATAATTTATAACATTTAAAGATTCCTAAATTCAGTTAGAGATGAAAATGTTTATCAGCAAATGAAAGTGGAGGACAACTGGCTCTGTTACTGTTACAAAAGTGGGGGCAGCTGTGCTGCTATGCCACTTTAAGATGCAGTGGAAAGATTAGGTTAAGTAAGTGCTAATGGGGTTAATGGCCATACTTTACACCTCCCAGGGTGACTGCATTCACAAACAAAAGGCTACACTGACAACAGAACTTGTTTGTAACCTGGACATGTAGCTGAAACAAAGAGTGATATGACAAAATTTGTTTCAAAAGTATGTGAGCACTCAAAATGGCTCAAAAACCTGACCAGCACACAGAGCAAAACCGGATTACCTGATAGGGACCCTGAAAACCTGATCACCAGGTAAAAAAACCTGACAGGTGGCAACCCTATCTGTACTTCTGGTAATTTTAACTAAATTTCTCCACAAAAAGGTGCCGACTGTACCGAGAATACAAAGAGCGAGTCAGCAGCTTCAGAGCAGCAGAAGGTAGCAACACGCGCTCATGCTTCCTTCGGGCTGCTCTGAAGCTGCTGACTTGCTCTCTCTCTCTCTCTCTCTATTCTCAGTACAGTTGGCAGCTTCTTGTGGAGAAATTCAGTTAAAATTACCAGAACTACAGATTTTTTTCTTACTTAGCTCATGCAGACTGCTTTACTGCAAAGATCTGGGAGCAAGCTATGGAAGCCTTCTACGTCACGTTACATTTCTGGGGGAAAGTGAAAGCATTATTATGCTTACTGAAATGCAGAGTGGCAGGATCAACCAGGTAAGTGTTTTAAATCAGTATTTACCTAAAAAATACGGCAGGATCAACTTAATTTTCTTTAATGAAACATGTTATCAGTTCTGTTGGAGGGGAGTAATTCAGGAAAACAGTGAAACTACCAATATGGCTACTAGTGGGCTATCAAACCTCAGAGGGACAAGATCAACCAGATACATTTTAAATGCTTATTTAAATCATTATTTATGCAAAAATAATTGCAGGATCAACCAGATAAATTTCTTTAAAACTGCAAAAATCCACCAAATAATTATTTTCCAAAAAAAACATTACTGTATGTCATCTTTTGTGTTGGAGGGGGGTATTGGGAACTGTGTTTGAGGAGATTGTATCACATGTGGCCCAACACACATATTGTATAAACAGAACATGACATGGCCTGACTGAAGATGTCATATTTATCTGCACTCGAGGCCAATGACATCAAGATATCATTGGCCTCTTGTGAAGATAAAATGATGGCCCAGATATTCAAAAGGTTGCGTCTACGCGAACAGGGTTGGCGAGACGCGCGAAGTCCCACATTGCCACCATTCCGCGATATTCGCAGGAGGCAGTTGCGCCACTGAAAACAGGTTGAGCAACAGCGCAATGCAAATGAATGCATGCTCAACAGGAGAGGAGCAACATGCATAAACTGCGCAACCCGATATTCGAGTCAGTACAGCTCTGCTCATTCCTCAGTCGGCGGCCGGCCGTGGTGGTGTGAGGAGGGCTGAGCCGGTCGCTGGCTCCATCTGTGGCTGCTGGGTGGATGTGGGAGGGGCGCTGCTGGGGGGGCTGCTAGACTACCAGGGATCTCTGTGAAATTACGGGGATTGGGGTCAGGAAACGTACTTGGGGGGCCACTAGACTACCAGGGATCTCTGTGAAATTACAGGGATCGGGGTCAGGAAACATACTGGGGCACCACTAGACTACCAGGGATATATGTGAAAGTACAGGGATCGGGGTCAGGAAACATACTGGGGGGCACCACTAGACTACCAGGGATATATGTGAAAGTATGGGGATCGGGGTCAGGAAACATGCTGGGGGGGCACCACTAGACTACCAGGGTGTGCAACAGGCACACATGGCAACAGGGAGTGGGACCATGATGACAGGGCAGACAGCCTGGCCCAGCCAGTCTGCCCAGGTCCCTACTTATGGATATGCTGCACACCCTAGTAGTCTACAGCATATGTCCATCCACCCCCACCAGGCGTGCCTTATGCTTGTCCCATGCATTCGTGGGTCCTCCCACTGTGTTCTACCAACACCTGCTGTTGGGTGCCTGTGTTGTTGGGGGGGCATCTACAAGGGCACATATGGCCAGTGGACATGTGTGTGACTATCTCCCCCTCTCTCTCTCTCCCTCTCCCTCTCTCTATATATATATATATATATCTATCTATCTATCTATCTATCTATCTATCTATCTATCTATCTATATCTATATAGATATATATATGCCTATGTGTGTGTATATCAGTTGTATATCTAGCTATGTGATGCATAGGTATCACTCCCTCCGTGTCTCTCTCTCCCTATATTCATACCTTGTGTTGTACAGCTTGCAGTGCTGCATGGGCAGGATGTCTGCTCTGTTTGTGCCTGCCAGCACACAGTTCCTGCTGCTTCCCGCCTGTACTTCCCTGCCGACCAACAGGGGACGCTGTGGGCATGCCTTGGCCTGCTGCATTCAGCTTGTACTACCATTCCGACCAATAGGTTGCGCTGTGTGCTCCATGCAGTAGCACTGGCAACTGTGGTACTGACTGCTAAGCAGCAGATAATGAGATGCAAATGTACTTGTTTGCCCACGGATTACCTAAGTAGGCTCATTTGCATGGGAGCTTTGAATATGGCTCCCATTTGCCCCGGCTATTCAAGCTTGCACTGGCTAATGCTTAGCACTGTGTACCCAGGTTAGCATGGCAAACCTTACGCCAGCATAGCACAGTTCTGCAGTGGTGGCTTACATTGTTGTTTGCAGTGGATGTGAGACATCTCTGTGCAGTCGCACACAATGCTCTCCACCTGCAACACTAGCTTTCTTCAGTGTCTAATGGGCTGCAGTGGCACTGCACTTCCCTGTTGCTATATTCAGTGCTATCTTATTCCTGGGCTATTTTTGCCCTGCACTCCAGGCCCTGTTTGCCCAACTTCCTTTGTTTGCTATATTCAGCAGGTTTTGCTCCGGGCTATTCCTTTTGAATATAGCTTGCTTTTTGCTCCAGGCTATGTTTGCCTGCTGGGCAGTGATACTTTAGCCCCGGAGCACAGTTTTGAATATCTGGCCCCTCTATGTCATATTTTTGCATATTAAGTTCACAGATGTTTAATTCTCAAATGTATAGCAGTCTATGTACAAACTATGAGAATTAACTTGTATCAAACTATATGAAACCTACACTTTGTTAATGTTTCAATGGATTGGGAATTTATCCTGTAACCTATATGCACTAAGAAAACTTTGGCACCACTAAATAACTGTTAATTCTCATAGTTTGTATGTAGGCTGCTATACTTTTGAGAATTAAAACTCTGTGAATTTATATGCAGAAATATTTAATATAATCTTCTTTAACATTGTGTAGTATGTAGTTAGTCATTGCACTTTCAAATATAATTTTAAATAATGTATATATTTAACATGGTAATAAACTAAAAGCAATTGAATTTGTATTGGAAAAGGAACTTGGTATTTATTTTAAATATTTTCTTCAGTTTATCATATTTATATACCTTTTCCATGCACTTATTAAGTCTTGCATATCAAAATGTATAATAGAGTGCAATAACTGTATTTAGCCAAAGTGTTGCTGTAATGTCATGAATCCAATGCCTGTTTTCAGGGGCAATCTGGGAGCACGGGGGTGGTTAAGTGACTTGCTCAGAGTCACACAGCATGCAAGTAAAGGTTGTGGGAATCAAACCTAGGTCTGCTGGATGTACCAACCTGATTCACAGCTCGTTACTCTAACCTCAGGCTATACCAGCAGCATCATAACTATGTCAGTCTGTTTCTAGCCAGTCCAGTCCTCCCACTCAGAATTGTGACCCAGTGACCCAGTCCTGCTTGAAGTCTATCAGTCCACCATTCCCAATAAGCGAGGGGGACTATTGAGAGGTGGAGGCAGGATTTAATGCCACTGAGGGGTGGGCTCCTTCCAACTTAAAAGAGGACCTGCTCCACACTGCACTTGGACTTCCAACAGCATCAGAACTATGTCAGAACTGTGATCTGGTCCCACTTAAAGTCTATTAGCCCACAAGTCCTGGTAAGTGAGGGGGTCTAGCAGGAGGGGAGGCAGGACCTGACATCACTTATGGGCAGGCTCCATCTGACTTAAAAGTGGATCTGCTCCATGTTGTACTTGGACTTCCAACAGCACCAGAATTGTGTAAGCCTGTTTCAAGCCTGCCCAGCTCTCTCACCTAGAACTGTGACCCAGTCCCACTTTAAGTCTAGCAGCCCACCAGTCCTGGTAAGTGAGGGGGGCTACCAGGAGATGGAGAAAGGACCTGCTGTCACTTGAGGGTGGGCCCCTTCTGGCTTAAAGGCAGAGCCACTCTAGCAGCTGCTCGCATGAGTGGCTCCCAATGGGAGTCACCAGTGGGAGTCAGAGTTGAGAGGCTGTTCTAAATTATTTTTTTAGCTTTTTTTTTGAGTAGTATACAGCCCTGCTAGTTTTAAAAAGGGTGTTCTTATTGAAAAATTATGTAACTGTTCTTTATACTGTTGTGGTTTTAGAGGACAGCCATCTTGATATTATATTGAACTTAGGGTAGTCAAGTATCTGAACAGACTAAAGAAGAAGAAGTGTTTATATAGTACTTTTCATACATGGCTTTAAGTTTAAAAATATAATTAAAAAAACAATTATGCTATAGTACTGCATTCGTTGGCAGTGAATACACAAAGTCTCTTTTACAGCTATTGAGAAAGTTGTATTAGGACCGGGGGGGGGAGGGACACAAAGAAGTTAGCTGGACATCGAGAAAGCTATTGGATCTTTAAATTGAAAGCCAGGGAAGGGTATGGTATGGCCTGAATGACAATATTGGTTTGTCAACCTTTCTACATTAATTTTTCTATGCAGCCTGACAGGAATGTAATCCTGTTATAGGAGTGTGGTAGCGCCCCTATAGGTAGGGATGAGTAGCCAGTTTAATGTTAAACCTAAAGGTTTTCACATTAATATCTTTGGCTTCATTTGACGAAATGAGCTGAAATTTTGTATGTGTTGTTTAGGAGGCAAGGTCTTGATGTGAGGAGATTTTTGTGATGGCAGCTTGTGTGGTTTCTGAGATCCACATGTATCATTTTTAGTAAAAAACTAACTTTTTTCCCTATACATAACATGTTTGGCTTTTTTTGCTCTCACCCACAGCCTACATGGAATGGAATTTTTTCCCCAAACTTGCAGGGGACATGTGTTATGTCCCAAGGTAGTGCCTTTGACAGGTCTGGTGAAAAAATATCAAAGGTTCCCTAGTTATAAGTGTTTAAATTTTAGTGTTTTCTGACCTGCATGCCCAGTAGGGTGTTTCAGATAATGTTCTGTGGCGAAAGTAAAAATTTGATTCTGCAAATGCCCATTTTTTCCTTTGTGCCACTTGATTGGCAGGGCACCAAACTTTTTTTGTGTTGTGCCAACTGCCATCTTGTTGATCTTTTTCAGGAAACAACAAATGTGGAAAATACATAAGTAATGCTTGGATTTCAAAAAACAAACATCAAAACCTAGCTAAAGGGGTCCCATTTAGCTAGATTCTGATGTTTGTTTTCTAATAGCTTGCCCACAAATACTTTTCCTGGGCACCCAAAATCCTGGATCACTATGGTCGGGTTGGGCTGCAGCAGGGCAGATGGACAGACATAGGGACAGCCTAGGCAAAGTGCTGCCACTCCCCTGGAGGACAGAAGGGTGGTCGACCGCAGGGACATGCCAACAGCTCTCAACAGTGGCACTGCACTGGCTGGCTCTGAGGAGTGAGAGGGGAGAGTCAGGCTGGGGGCCCAACTGAAGCAGCAGGACAATCCGGTGGTCTGCTTGTCAGTACAGTAACTGACTCGTGTAAGAGGTGAGTTGGTGAGCAAGCAGTGAGCTGTGATAAAGTGAAGTTTGTCTTGTTCTTGCTCCCCCACATCATTGAGCAAACTGGTTAACTGAAAAAGAAATATACACAGTAGCACTTCATGTCAAGGAGGGAAGAGGAAGAAGGGGCTAGCATCAGTCTGTACCCTCCCCCCCCCCTTCGTTTATGCGAGTGAGACAATCTCTAGATTGTCCTAATGGTTATGACAGTTGCCCTGAAGATGTGATTGTTAACTGCTATTATGAATATATCACTTTGTTGGGGGGGTAATTTTTTCAGGGGGGCACCAGTTGCAAGGTCGCCTAGGGGTGCCACATTCCCTTAGGCTGGCCCTGACAGTACTGAGCTGTATCTATACACCATGACACACTTTAGCTCTCTGGATCCTGTCAAGAGAAAATGAGATGTCATTTTTTTTATTATTATAATATTAAAACTAGTTTATTAAAATGGCATGTTAGTAGTAATGAAAAGCAAAGC
The DNA here is from genome assembly GCA_016271365.2 of Neoceratodus forsteri. Lineage (NCBI taxonomy): Eukaryota > Metazoa > Chordata > Ceratodontiformes > Ceratodontidae > Neoceratodus > Neoceratodus forsteri. The sequence continues at coordinate 22,601,227 of CM057459.1, forward strand.
GAGATAACAGGAAGCCACTGACTCAGTAGAGATTTAGTTAGAAAACTATATTCGGGATACCTGATTGTATTCAAATTTGAGTGAAAGTATCTGTAGGTGGGTGGGTGGGTGCTGATATAAGCCTTTAATACAGTGTTCTCATTGAAAAAAAGGAACAAGGGGATCCCTCATAAGACAGTTACATAGGAAATATGTAAGAAAAATTTTTTTTACACGATGAGGAGCTGTGTCCCGCTTCATATTTATAGTGGCTTAAAGGTAAAGCTGTGACCCTGGCTCAGATAAGTGGATTGAAAGTGTCCCATTCATACCAGACCCATTGCTGAAATTGGAAGGGGGGAGCTTGGAGCGCCACGCTACACTGAGCCCCCCGAAGCTCATGCTATTTAGATCCAATGAAATCCTATAGCTCTCAAAGCTCATAAAGTATCATCACAGCACTGGTTTAGGTGTCCTTAAAGGGAGGCGTGACACTGGCTGAAGCTGCATGGCACCACGCTCCACATGTGCATTCATGCTTGTATATCACAGCCACTGACATCTCAAGGGAGGGGGTACAAAAACATAAAAATGGCCCGGCACCCAAATATGATGGACCTAAGTATATCCAGTTCCTGCTCTGCTGCCACACCAGCTCCTGGTGATGAACTGCTATTGGGGTTAAATCTCCCTCACCCCAGCTCCATCTGTGGGGTCAACCAAGGCTCCATGGATGGTCAGCGATCTCAGGTAGGCAGGTGCATGGCTAACTTGGGAGAGCCTGAGAGAGTGAGGTTTTGTGGCCAGATGGAGGAGCATAAAAAATTACAAAAAAAAAAAAAAGGAAATGAAATATAAGTTGGGCTATTTATAAATGCAATGTTTTTTCGGTCTTCTCGGAGGTGTTTGCCACTCATTAAGTGAACCAGCAGTCAGTGTAAAGGTTTTAGAAGGGCATTATATGCTGCTGCTGATTATTAGATTATTACAGTTTGTGTGGTCTGGTTAAGAATACATCATAGATGTTGTGCCTCCAGCCATCAGTGGAGAGTTATAGTAGTGCCGCACATTTATTCTGTAGTCGGAGGAACCACAGGGCTGGCTCCCACCACTTTTTTACACCCAAACAGAACATACTTTTCAAGCCACTGAAGCATCAAGTATCACTAGCAAAAGGCGGGAGGTGATGATGCCATTGTATAAGACACTAGTGTGGCCTCACCTAGAGTACTGTGTTCAGTTCTGGAGGCCACACCTTTGCAAGGACACTGACAGGGTGGAGGCAGTCCTGAGAAGGTCAACCAAGATGGTACAGGGATTGCACCTCAAAACATATGAGGAGAGATTAAAGGACCTCAATATGTATCAGCTGGAGGAGAGGAGAGATCGGGGGACATGATAGAAACATTCAAGTACCTCAAGGGCATAAACAAAGTGTAGGGGGGAGACATCTTCCAATGTAGAAGAAGTACAAGAATGAGGGGGCATGATATGAAACTGGAGGGGGGCAGAATAAGAGGAAAAGTGAGGAAGTTTTTCTTCATGGAGAGGGTGGTGGACACATGGAATAGTCTGCCAAAGGAGGTGGTGGGAGCGAGCACAGTGGAGGGATTTAAGCATGCCTGGGACAGGCAGCACAAAGGAACCCTGAGGTGGGGAGGAGTGATGAAAAGCCACTGACCAGATAGGGTCAGAGGCTGCAAACAAATACAGGGTTTACAGACAGACTGGATGGGCCTAGCAGTCCTTATCTGCCAGCATTTTCTCTGTTTCTAAGTCCTCATTTAATCCCCCTGCCCCACATTTTAAGCTCTAAATTGCCTTTCATTTCAAACATCCACCCGCTCCACTGTTTCCGGTATTCTGACACCTCAGCTGACGCCTAGCTTTTCCTGACTCTCTGCATAAAAGAACAATATTTATTTCAGCTTAGTGGCATGCATGTATAAGCTGCCACAGAGAGTATAGACCTTCTCAAGTAATGAGGATCCTTTATTTTTCTTGGAGACCCACGCAACCTCTTTCATACCTGAAACCCCCAGCTGCAAGACCAGGCAGCCAAGTCAAGATCAGTCCCCTTTTAAATTATTTTACTAACTGGGAAATGCTGGGAATTGTAAGGCTTGTGAGCTCTATGAAATACGATAAAATGCTTTAATTTCATAACATGCAGACAAATGTTTTGCAGTGATACGTACACGTCTCTGAGGAAATACAACCGTTCTATTTTCAATTCCTGCTTATGCTGCATGAAAAAAAAAAACATAGTTGACCACCCACTTTGCTACATCAGTATTTCATGTTTCTGTCCCGAGGTATTAACTTGTATATTTTGGCAGCAATAAAGCAATATTATACAACAAACTAAATAAAGTTTCTTTTTAAAGTCAATTACAGACACAAGTACAGGACCTGGTATAACTGCAACCAGTTAATAGAAATGGCTCTCTAAGAATTAATTATATACATTATTCTACAGTGGAGGTGCCCTCCTAAATGAATACCTTTACCTGTGGAACCATGTATTACTATTTCTGTGTCCTAATTATCATTGTATTCTATTTTTTCTGGCTTTCCCTGGTGTCTAGTGGCACCCCTCACCCTCTCATTGCAGGCAAAACATGACATTTGCCCAAATCTGAAGTAAAAAAATGGTTCCTTGATGTATTTTTTTACACCTTTAAAAAAGGGTCCCTTGCCACTCAGCCCTCCCACCCCCACTCACCCACCTCCCCACCCCCAGTACACCCCCACACCCTCACTCACCTGAACAGGTCCCAGGTTCAGATCCACTCTCCCATCAAAGACGTGTCTTGATGCTGGAACCAGCGACTGCGATATGAGAAACTAAGGTAAATGCGGTTCAAAGTATTTCAATGGGGTTTCAACTTTTATTCATAACTCAGACATTATTTGACATTTTGGCACCAAATTTTCAACATAGCCATTTGGAGACCCCACCTCATAAACAATATGACTGTTATTATGCAACTCCCACCTGAAAGGTGATGTCACAGTTGCTTAGTGAATTCCCCTTTCTGGCAGGATTTGCTAATGACAGTCACAGTGTTCATGAGGGTGGGTCATAAAAACTATGTTGAAAATTAGAATCCATCATAAAATGACAAAGTTATGACCATTCATTGCAATTTCGCTACGCATGGTTGTAACTTTGGAAATTTTCAATATTTCGACTCCAGATTTTCAACATAGCCTTCTTATTACCCCACCTCATAAATGTCACAGCTGTTATTTTTTGGCACAGGGTCAAAATGTTGCATGCCAGAATGCTGTGTGACTTAATCGCGTTGAGCGATTTCTAGATTTATTTTGTTCTGTGGGGGGCTCTGCCACCACACCCCCCATTACGTGTCCACAGCCCACATGGTTTGTCTGTTCAGTCTAAAATGTTTAGGGAAGATGCAGCCTTGGTCACTGATGTGCCTTTTGAAGAGTTGGTGAAAAAATATTAAACCATTCAAAAGTTATTCAAAAAACAAATTTCCCATTATACTCAATGGAAAAGTTAACAAAAATCACAAAACTTTCACAAATGCCTGTTTTTACTTTCGCAAATGGCCCTTTTACTTTCGTGATTCGGCCATCTTGTTTTCAGTTAGTGACACAGAAAAATGCCCGGTGTTTAAAATTGGGACCCTCTAGATAAACACTGATTGTTGTGTTTACCTAATGGGGTCCTGAGGATGCTAGCCCTATCTTTCTTGGGGGGTTAAACCCCCAAGAAATGCCTTTGCCAACTTCAAGGAAAAAGTACTTTCACAAAAGACATTTGAAAATATGAAAGTTTTGTGATTTTTTGCAAAACTTTCGAGATTTGCGAAACTAATTTGTGAAAGTATTCTCAAAAATGACTGCAAATTGTTGCCATCCTCCTGCAACAAAACGGTTGGGTCTTTTGGGCTGAAATTTGCAGGGTGGCAAGCCCTGGTCCCACAGATGTGCCTTTTGGTTGTTTGGTGCCAAAACATTACAGTGGCCCAAAGTTACAGCATTCCAAAGCTCAGAAAATTTCCCATAGGATAACATTGCGGAGCCTGTGACGCCTTTCGGGCCTGTATCTCGAAAACAGTTCAAGAAAGCCATAAATAACATGAAATTTGAATTTTGTTTCTACCTTGTAAGATTAATGAGATATTTGGGAATTAGTGTTACAATTGCTCATTTTCATGTCCGAAGCCAGCTATTACACCCACAGAGTTAGCATTCACAGCGCTTTTTGCTGCCCGTATCTCAGAAATGATGTGAGATATGGATTCGGTCAACTTATGTTGCGAGAACTAGTCACTCTCATGATTACAACCACACTTGAATTTTTTTTTCTACCTGCTACGGTTCCCGAGATATTGGCAAATTTGTGTTACAAGGCTTCCTTAGCCTATATGGCTGCTGTATGGCTCCGTGCTTATGTGTAAGTGGGAGCGCAGGGCCCAGAGGGCCTGCACTCCCACAAACACATATCATTATGTAGAAATGGGCAGCTTGGAGGGAGCGTGGTGCCCAAAGGGCCCCACACTCCCACCAACACATACCATTTACTATTTATATTACACTTTCTCAAAAAGAAGGGAAATTAATTGCACAAAACTCTGTTAATGCATCAGTTAGGGTTGTTTCCACAGTGACAAAAGTATGGAAATGCGGTGTTAGGTTTCAAAACCCTAACTCCGCATTACACACACACACACACACACACACACACACACACACACACACATATACAAGTAGGGGAAGGACCAAGGCAACACAACCAATCAGAGACAACCAGCAGCAGGAAACAGAAATAACATACAACTATATAAACATACTACAAGACACATCTATCATGTTATAGTGCTACATTACCTACACATACTCCTTAGCAAGATATGATGGTTAACTGTATTTGTAACACACAAATGCTTACTGTGGTCCATCACCCATGGTTGCCCAGCATGCATGTGGATCCCCAAGGCACTCGGATGGCAGCAGAACTCATACAGTTGGTGGACCATGATGATGGATGTGTCGTGTAGTACGTTTATAGAGTTTTGAACCCTAACCCCACATTTCCACACTTTTGTCACTGTGGAAACAACCCTAAGTGATGCATTAATGGCGTTTTTGCAATGACTATATATATATATATATATATATATATATATATATATATATATATATATATATTATAGCTGCATTGGTGGTGCAGCTATAGTTAGAGTTGCTCGACCACTTCTATGTTAAAACCAAACCTTTGCACTTTAATAACTTTGCAACAGGTATAACAGATTTGCCTGAAATTTTGCATGTTCAGTGTGGCTCCATGGGTCTCTGAATCTAGTAAGTTTTGTAATCGTCGGATGAGCGGTTGTGAAGCTGCGGAGTGCCAACAAAAGCTAAAAAATGGGGTTTTTGCTTGTTTCTTTGCTCAGGGCTAAGGCTCAAATGATTTGTCTGTCTGGTCTGAAATCTTCAGGGAAGATGCAGTCTGGGTCACTGATCTGCCTTTTGAAGATTTGGTGAAAATATATTAATCTGTTCAAAACTTATTCAAATTTTAGTTTTCCCATAATAATCAATGGAAAAAAAATATATATGTGCCTCATGAAAGCTGCCACCAGTACATTTTACTGTTGCAAATGGCCCTTTTGCTGTCATGCTGCTGCCATCTTGTTTCATTTAGTGGTGAAGAAAAACATCTATAATTCAAATTCTTCTGCCCCTAGGTAAACACTGACAGTTGTGTTTACCTAGACAGGGCCTGAGGCACACAATGGTGCCATCAGTTTGTTTCCCTACCGGGTCAAAATGTCGCACACTCTACAGCATGTGACATGACCGCAAGGTAGGAACAGTACGGTATGTAAGATGGAAAGGATGCAAAACCATGAAAGGAAGTATGCATGATAGTGCACCCCCTCACTCTTCCCAATGCAGGATAAGAATTCTGCTGGGACAGGAGTCCACCGAGCAGCTGCTGTTATTTGATGGGATGAGCCACCATCCGCAAGGGAGGCAGGCAGTGCATCTGGGACCACGTTTTGAATTCCGGTCCCAGATGCATGGAATTCGATTTTTTTCACACTTTGTGTGATATTTACTGACAAACCCTCCCTGGAGTTAGATAATTTTGTTGGGTGGGTTCGGGGGCACAGCCACCTGTAATGGGGGGTGCAGAGGGCAGAGAAACATGCCATTTGCAATATATCTTGCTGTATTGGTAGTGCGGTATAGTGCTATGGCATAATGTCTTGCAACATTATGACCCTGTGCCATTTTTTTCTAGGATCCCTATAAATACCTTTTTTAAAATCAGGTCCCCCATAGTGTCGCAAGTCATGACAGTACATTTGCGACACTTTTGCAAATGATGACACTGTCACATCTGTACTGCCACAATTTGTGACACTACTGCACCAAAAAATATCATTTCTTTGCCACACCACTGCACCTAAACGGTTAGAGCTTTTTAGCTGAACTTTGCAGGGTGGTAAGCCCTGGCCAACAGATATGCTTTTTGGTGGCTTGGTAAAAAAATTAAAATGGTTACAAAGTTACAGTGCTCTGAAGTTGGGAAATGTCCCATAGGCTAACATTGGGGCACCTGTTGAGCCTTTTGGTGCCCATATCTCGAAAACGATTCGAGATACAGATTTTTCGCTACCCGCAGGTGTGAAAGCCAAAAGGTGAACTAAGCTTGCATGGAGGTTTCAAAGTCATGATTACAACTGCAGTGGAATTTTTTTCATAGTTGCTACGGTTACTGAGATATTGCCAAATAAGTGTTACAAGAGTTCCTGTTCAGTACTATGGGGCTGCTGTATAACTCCGTACTTATGTGTAAGTGGGAGCACAGGGTCTAGAGGGCCCAAGCTCCCACATATACATTCCATTACATAAAAAATGGGCAATGTGAAGGGAGCGCAGGGCCTGGAGGACCCGCGCTTCCACAAACACATGCCAGTTACCAGTTACATCACACTTTCTCAAAAGAAGGGAAATTCATTGCAAAAAAACTACGTTAATGCATCAGTTAGGGTTGATAGCACAGTGACAAAAGTATGGAAATGTGATGTTAGAATTACCACCCCACCTCCACCCTTCCACCCTCTACACACCAACAGATGTTGGGGTGTGCCATGGGGTCATAAGGCCTAACTCTCACCCCATTCTCCTATACTGTAGCATGTCAATTTGTTTACACATGGAATGGGGTGAGGGTTGGCCTAGTGATCCCTGGCACACCCCAATGTCTGTTGATGTGTGAGGTGGAGGGGTGGGGTGGTAACCCTAACATCACATTTCCATACTTTTGTCGCTGTGCTATAAACCTAATGCGTATAACAAGTTTTACAAAGAGGTGTGTGTATATATATATATATATATATCACACACACACACACACACACACACACACACATATATATATATATATATATATATATATATATATATTTATAGAGAGAGAGAGGCATAGTGGTTCCCCTATAGTTAAGGTTGAGTAGGCACTTTAATTTTAAACCTCAAATTTTGTGCGTTAATAACTTTGCAACCGTTCAACGGATTTGCACAAAAATTAGAATGTGCAGTCTGGTATGGTAGATCTCTTGATTTACTAAGTTGTGTTTTGGTCGGACATATGTTTTCTGCACAGCGAAATGCCAAACAATGCACGTTTCACCAGTTTTGATGCATTTTTTGCCCATGTACTGCAACCACACCATGTGGTCCTTTGGTCTGAAATTTGGAACATAGAATGAGTTTGGGTCAAGGAATAATCCAGCATTGGTTTTGTAAAAAAATATTAATCTATTCAAAAGTTATTTCATTTTTAATTTTTGAGTTCTGAGCATGCTCAATTCACTCAAATATTTATATGTATATTTTGCCACCTAAGAATTGTCTCACAGTCAAGGATTTTGCTACCTCACAAAAGAAAATCCTAGTCCATCAGAAAACTTCCTTGTCTGTGAGCCGCCATCTTGTTTTCAGTTTTTCAGCCAAACAAAATGTCGTAGCTTTGTCAATGGGTGACTTTTGAGTCAAATGAGGCATGGGTTTTGTTTAGGGTGATGCCCTCTACAAAGCCATGCCTTTGGTTTGATTTGTTTTTGTCAAAAAATAGCTTTTTAAAAATTACAAATTCTTCTTTCATGACTTGCTAACAATTCTAGTCCATGAGCCTGCAAAAATCCTGATCCATGAGACGATCCTGGTCCATGAGCTTTGTCCATCGGGGATGACTAGATAGCCGGAATTTCACAACCAGATGTTCCTGGGGACGACCAGCTGTCCCTGATGGTGAGACCAGATGGCCCCTCATGGACTAGAATTTTGCTAGCTCACGGACTAGGATTGATCTGGTGGCCTAGGATTTTCCTATCTCATGAATGAAGAATTTTTAAAGGTGTAAAAACTTTAGAATTGCATAGCTCATTAACGGTTTAGTCTTTTTACTTGAAATTTACAGAGTGTTGAGGGGATGCTCTACAGGTGTGAATTATGCTGTTTAGGTGTTGGGAAATTAAGTGGTTCCATAGATATGCCATCACAAAGTTGAGATTTTCCCCATAGGATTACATTGCGGGTCTGTCACTCCTTTGGCGCCCTTATCTCAAAAATGAAGTGAGATACAGAATTTTTCACTACTAGCAGCTTAGATCACCTTTAGGTGATCTATGCTGCAGGAACAAGATTTTAAACTATAGAGGAAGCCTGCAGTGGAATTATTTCTGTGGATTGCACGGTTAATGAGATATTGTCAAATTTGTGTTACAAGGGTTCCTTGCTATATTGCTGCTGTATGGCTCTGTAGCTATGCGTAAGTGGGAGATCAGACCCGGAGATGCATATTGTTATGCAGAAATGGGCAACTTGGTGGCTTTGCACTCCCACCAATACATGTTTTTTACTAGTTATATTACACTTTTTCAAAAAGTAAGGAAATTCATGGCAAAAAAATGCATTTAATGCATTGGTTAGCGTTAAAGCGACAAAAGTGAGGAAATTAAATGTTAGGGTTGTGCCACTAACCCCCTCCACATAACCCACACACCCATCCTCCACAGACTGACAGATGCCAGGGTGTGCCATGGGGCCATGAGGCTTAACTACCACTCCATTTTCTTTTACTGTAGCATGTCAACCTGCTTACACATGGAATGAGTGAGAGAGTTGGGCCTGATGATCCCATGGCACACCTGGTGTCTATCAGTCTGTGAAGATATGCGTTAAGTTATGTGGGGTTAGGAACTCAACCCAACATTTAATTCCTCACTTATGTCGCTTTTAACCCTAACTGAGCATTAAATGCAGTTTTTGCTCATGAATACATATATATATATATATATATATATGTATTTATATGTTAATCTATAAATGCTGGTATGAATTTGCATGCCTTAAAAATATTGATTTAGGTATGCTTTACCCCCCAAAAAATAAAGTATGTGGGCGTGGAGGAAAATAATATACATGAAGGCATGAGCAATACAGATGTATAATTGACAGGTCTGTGTACTATGAGATGAGGTTGTTTATATGCTGCTGCTATGGTCGAGGATTTTGGATAACAACATTTTTGTGTGATTCTTAAAGAACTGTACGTACATCATGATTTTGTTTTTAATTTATGAAGAGACAGATAGTTTTTCATAATATGTAATGTTTCACATATACTCTGTGGCACGTGAAAATGTGACTATGGGGTTAAAATGAGTGTAACAGGGGGCAGTGTGGTGTGTGATATCACCTCTGACTAAGCCAATACATTTTGGAGAAACATTAGGTGACACTGTTCATTCTCGCTATTGTGTTCGCACTCATAGTTTTATAATATAGCACTTTGGAATGGCACTTTTCAATAAATTAAAAAGTGGAGATTGGAGCTTTTCATCATTTGAGTCTCCATGCTTGGGTGCACAGACTTCTTTTACTCATTCCCAAATGCTGGAATTGTGATGTGACCCATCTATAAGGACGTTGCTACAACCAGTCTTAGGGAAAATGTCTATTAAGGAGCATTGCCCCAGATTTTTCATTGTTTGCCTTAAAGCCAGATGCTTTTCCATATTCCTCTAAAATATGTCTCATTGGAGGGAGCCTTACCTCATGCTCTTGCAAGAACAGGATGGTATCATCTGCATAGAGGGCTATGTGTACTTCTTCTCCCACAGTTCCTATGGCCTTTATATCAGGAGCTGCCTGTATAAGAGCAGCCAATGGCTCTATACTCAGTGAAGAGAAGTAGGGATGGGGGTAGCCCTGCCTTGAACCTCATGCAATTGGAATCTTATGGGACAATACCCCATTAACTCTGACTTTAGCTGTAGGCTCCTAGTATAGTGCTCAAACCCAGTTTTTAAAACTTTCACCTATCCCAAAGGCTTCTAATGTGCTCTCCAGTAATTGCCAGTCTAGGTGATTAAACACCTTTTTCAGCATCAATTGCCTGGAGCATGTTAAGTGTATTCATTCATTTCATAACCGCTATAACATTAAGCAGTTTCCTGGTGTTATCATGCAGGTGTGTCTGCTGTAAGAAACCCAGCTGGTCAGGGTAGACCACAGATGCCACCACTTGCTGCAATCTATTCACCAAGACTTTTGCAAAGATTTTTACATCTGGTTAAGTAAGGATATGGGTCTATATGAACTGCTAGGGGGGTCATTTCCAGGTTTTAGTAATACAGAAATGTAAGCTTCCTGCCAGGTATGTGGGGTATCCCTGAGCTCTTTGATGTTATTAAACAACTCTTTCTGGAAGTGGACTAACTCTGACATAACTGTTTAAAAAAAACTGACCTGAACCCATCCAGGCCAGGAGCTTTATTATTGGACAAATCCTTGACCACCTACACTCTCTCATCCCCTGAGATAGGCCTGTGGAGCATCCCCTTGTGTTCCTGTGTTCCTGTGACATTTGGGGCAGATGGGTTTCTGCAGGAAGTTAGCTTTAATTGTTTCTGCATTCTCTGGCCTTTCCCTTCTATAAAGCTGCTTATGAAATGCCTCAAATTCTACCACAATATTTTTTGGCAGGGAATGAATCACTATGAGGTTATCATTACTTTTTAGTCTTGCTATGTATCAATCATTTTCTCTTTTCTTTAGACAAAAGACCAATAACCTACTGGTTCTGTTGCCAAATTCAAAGTACTTCTGGTTCAGATACCTTAGCTGGGCTTCAGCCTTGCTTTGAATTGAGTTATTTAGTTGTGTACAAATTTCCTTTACGTGCTTTAAGAGATGTTGTGACCCCTTGACTTTATGCTCCAATTCTAGCCACTTTAGCTCAGCTGTCAATATCTCTTGTTTCTCTTTTCTTTGTTTATTTTTATAGAAGCATGCACTATTATATGGCCTCTGATAACTAATTTTTAATCTGTCCCATATGCATTTATGAGATGAGTCCTGAGGGGTGTTTAGCTGCAGGTAAACCATAATTTCTTCCTTGACCTTGTTAATAAAAATATTATCGCTCAGTAGATGGGGGTTCAATCTCCAGACCAAATCTGTGTCCCCTGCACCTAGTTTATGTTGCAGTTTGGTAAGACCATGATCAAGTAATCTAATTGGTAAAACATCCACCCCTTGAACCAATGCCACATGTGTTTTATGTATATGAAATCTATCCATCCTAAAATAGCTCTGATTGGGAATGGAGAAAAAGGAGTAGTTTCTTTGCTATGGATGCAGTTCCCTCCAGGGGTCCATGAGCCCTGATTCCTGTCTCATATTTTTCATACACTGCCTCCCTGCCCTGCTTGTCAGCCTAACACCTGAGGAGTGATCCATGACTGGGTTCTCCACCAAATTCCAGTCCACCCATCACCAAGATCCTATTAGGGAGGATGGCCACTTTCTGAAATACTTGTCAGAAGAACCCAGTATTAGCTGGGGTGGGACTATACTCATTCACAGAGTGAATTATTTGGGAGCCTGCCAGCAATGTCATGTATCAGAATCAACCCTCTTTATCTGCCCATTTATTAATGAGCTGCAAGGTTAAGCCCCTTAATCAATATAGCCACCCCCACAAAATGCTTTCCCTTGTTGGAGGCAGACACCACATTGCCTACCCACTACCTTTGGAGTGTAGCTTACAGTTAAGTATGGGGCTAACATAGCTGCCGCCCCTTTAACAGAACAGATAATGTGATACAATCGACATGAAATTGGTGGCAGTTGCTTTGGATGAGTTGGTGGTATCCATCATCAAGATCTTTAACAAGTCACTCACCCTGCAAAATTTCCTGTGACCTGGAAGGTAGCTCTCATCACCCCAGTTCTAAAAAGTGGGGACCGGTGCAGCACTGCTAATTATAGACCAATCTCTATCCTCTCCCCCCTCTCAAAAGCACTAGAAGGGATCGTGGCAGACCAGATCATGGAGTATATCAGAAGTACAGCCTACAGTGCCCACAACAGCATGGATTCTGTGAGTGCCATAGCACAGCAACAGCCTTAGTTGAATTCACAGACTACATCCACAAGGCCTTGGATGGAGGCAATCTGGTGGGATCTCTCTTCATAGATCTCACCAAAGCCTTTGACACTGTCAACCACCACATCTTGCTCAATCAGCTACTGTACCTCGGGCTAGTCTCTGAAGCCATCCTCTGGTTCCAGATTTACTTATCCTGTAGAGTCCAGAGTGTAAAAATTGGGATAGCTATTGCCTCATCTAGGGATATTGTACTGGGTGTCTCACAAGGGTCTATACTGGGTCCCCTCCTTTTTAGTCTGTTCATCAACAGACTACCTGAGGCATTCAGTAACAAGATTATTCTCTATGCAGATGATGCAGTCATCCTTAGTAGTAAGGCCCAGTTTCAGCACTTACAGAATGATCTGCAGTGCTCATTTTGCAGCTTGGAGGACTGGTTCAGCTCACAGAAATTGCTTCTTAACTATAAAAAGATGAAGATGATGCTGATAACCAGTCACCAGCACAAGAAATCTCTTCCGGCCCTTACCATCACTAATAACAAGGCTGATCCACTCAAGCAGGTCTACTCTTTTAAATACTTGGGCATAATCATTGATGACACCTTCTCTTATATGCAGCACATTGATCATGTCATAAAAATAGTGAACACCAAACTCTGAGTTCTTTACAGGCACATGCACTACCTAACTCCAGATGCCCTCTTTTTCTTTAGGGGGACTAATTCCAAGTACTTTGTATAGTACCTTGTGAAGACTGACTGCATAAACCAGATCAATCTGCTGGAGGGAATTCTAACAAAAAGTTAGGGTTGGTTTCATGGAATTTTTCCGATCTAACAAACAAATTAGCAGATAGCAAGTGGTTGGATTTTATTTCTAGTTTTGATATAATCTGTCTTCAGGAAACGTGGCACTGCAAAGATTCAGATATTTTCCTTAATGGTTATAGCATGTTTCACTCTAGTGGGGACAAAAAAACAAGTAAAGGAAGAATGGCAGGTGGGTTAATCATTTGGATTAAAATAGAGGGAAACACAGAAGTAAAATGTTTATGTTCTAATAATAATATCTTGATTATACAAGTTAAGCAGAAAGGTTTTTCATTCTGCTTAGCAAACATTTATACTACTCCCCCAAATTCAAAATATTATGATCACTCAATTTGGGATCATTTAGAAGACATGCTTCATAAAAGCTGGGTACTCTCCGACTTTGAGGAACTCCTAATTTGCGGTGATTTTAATGTAAGAATAGGTAGTTGTGACGGTTACGCTGACAGTGAGTACCATAACTGGGTTTATAAAGAGTCTACTAATCATGTGAGGAGTTCAAGGGATACAAGAATTAACAGGATGGGAAAGAATCTAATCAAGATCCTAGACACATTCAATTTAGTTCCATTAAATGGTCGCCTTTTGGATGACAAAGCTGGTAATCATTCCCATTTTTCATTGAGAGGGCCATCCCTAATAGATTATTTATTTTGGAATGGGGACGTGTCAATATGGGAAACTTTAATAATTACAGATAAAGTGGATAGTGATCATTTCCCACTATCGTTAACATCTAAATAGATAAATCATGGCTCTAATGACAATCACTTTCAACCACCAACCCTAGAGATACGTTATAATAAAATCAAATGGAATGATGCAGTAGCTGATAAGATTCAAAATGTTATAACACATAGATTGGATAATGCATTAAAACACATTTATGATAGTGAAATTATTATTCAGCATGTTACTCAATGTCTGGAAGAAATCAGATCCTTATTAAGCAAGCCACACACTAAACAATCCAGATTGGATACAGAAGCAAAAATTTGGTTTGATAAAGATTGTCATAAAGAAAAAAAGATACTTAATAACATCTTAAGAGGTGTTAAAGCACAAAGAGATGGTATTACCTTCAAAGATTTGAATAAACATAGAGAAAAGTACAAGGCCCTTTTACTCAAAAAAAAGAGTGACTTTCAACAGAAGCAATGGCAAGAAATGTTAAGGGTCATAAATCAAAAATATTATAAATCATTCTGGCTCTCAGTAGCGAAAGGTACAAATAAAGTTACATTTGAAACTGACACATACATTAAAATGGAGTCCTGGACTCTATATTATTCAAATAAATTCTATAGTAAAGAATGTGACGATTCTCAGATAGCTTTAAATTATGATGCGAATCAATTTGTGCCTTTCAATTTTGAGGAGGTTTACCAGGCAATTGTATTGCTAAAATTGCATAAAGCTCCAGGGCCAGATCAAATCCCTTTGGAGGGCGATCTGAACTCCTCTGCAACATGGGCTAAGAGTCTTACAGTATCATTCAATGTATGTGGCAAAGAATTACACCTACCAGCATCTTGGAAAGGAGCTATAATTATTTCAATTCATAAAAAAGGCAATAGGTCTGATCCAGTAATGTACAGACCAATCTCTCTCTTAGACCATTTGGGCAAAATCTTTGCCAGATTAATTTTAAGCTGGTTAAGAGACCAGATGTCTAAAGTGGGTGACTTATCAGATGCCCAAGCAAGATTTCAGCTAGGTTATTCAACTATTGATAACTGTTTTGTGATTTGGCATCTATTCGAAAAATATGTTATAGTAAGAAAACAAAAACTCTACACAGCTTTTATAGATTTCAGTGCCACTTTTGATACTATATCCCATAATAAGTTATGGGAAATAATGATAAAAAAAGGACTCTCACAAGGGTTAATTGCCATTATCAGAGAACTCTATTCCCATACTTGGGTACAAGTAAAAATAGGTACATCAGAACAACTATCTGCCCCTTTCCCAACAAACAGGGGTGTCAAACAAGGTTGTGTCTTGGCACCAACCTTGTTTTGCATCTATATTGACGTATTGTTTAATAAACTGGAGAACTCTAAAACAGACTCTCCAAAAATCCTAGCGAAAGTTTGTGCATCTCTTGCTTATGCAGATGACCTGGTGCTATTTTCACTCACCCACTCAGGTTTACAGGCCAAATTGAATATTTTGGATAATTTTTCCAAAGACTATGACTTAAAAATCAATGAACTAAAAAGTCAAGTTTTATCCTTTGGAGCTAAAGACTGTTCATTTAAATGGAAGATCGTGGAAACAATACTGGACAAAGTCAAAGAATACACATATTTAGGCCTCCAGCTTTCTAATGAAGGGAAATGGGTAAAGCATACAGATAAACTGACTTCCAACGTTAAAAAAACAGCAAACTCACTACACAGGTTTAATAAAAAATATGGAAAGAATTCAATCAATCCCCTCATAAAAGCTATTGAGGTGAAGTATAATGCACAGGCATTATTCAATGGGGAAGTATGGCAACCAAGAGATGTAAACAAAATAGAAATACCAATAAATAAAGTCCTACATTCAAGTTTGGGTTAGGGAAGTCTGTTCCTATGTGTATTGTAAGGACAGAGTTAGGATTAATATCTCTAGGTGCATACTTTGCAGTTAGAAAAGTTAACTACTGGATAAAAATACAACATCATAAACCCCATAGATTAATTTATTGTCAGAAGGAAAAGCATAACTGGTTAAACCTTGGGCATCTAAAATCAGGTTGGTTGAACTCTGTATATCAAACTCTGCAGGATATTGGTTTAGAGTCTCTAAGGAAAAATGAGGAAAAAGGCATCACAACAAGTCTCAGTTATCAACCCTATATCACTGCCAGATTGCTGGAACTTTACAAACTTAGGGACTTGGAAAACATTTTTAAGTTAAGAATCTCTCCCTGGTTTAGAACAAATGATGTCAATCATTTTTTTTTTAGATATCATTATGAGATTCTTACTGACCTAAGTCAAAGGAACTTGTACACAATATACAAGTTAGAATTGTTTTCCAGTAATGTTATGGATGCAAGATATAGGGGGGGAGAAACAGAGGAATGCCAAACTGTGTTCCTGTACAAAAACCTGTTTTGAAAATCTTAAACATGTTATCTTTGATTTTCAATGGTATAAAGCCTAGAGCTAAATGGATTACACCAATCTGTAAAACCATTCTATCTGATGATCAGGATCGTTTATTGAAATTATTGTTCACAATGAATGACAAAATAATTATCAAATCCACTGTAAGGTATTTGGTAAATATTGTAAATATTCAAAGGAGGATTAAAAGCAAAGAAGTAGCAGAAAAAAATGTATAAATCGAAGCATTTTATGATTTTTACAAAATGGTATATGAAATAATGACAGTTGCAATATAACTATATTAATAATACCAAACATCTGTTATTATTAAGCTGTGCACAAATGCTGGTTTATGACCATATTTATCTGTTAAATTGTAATTTTAAATTATATATATTTATAGAGTGTGGCAACAATTTTGGAGAGATTGTACTGTAAAGATATGTTTTAAGTAATTTTCTAAAATGTAAGCATGACTATTTTAATTGTCAAGGTCTATGACCAGTCAATAAACTTTTACCTACCTACCTAAAAAAAAATACTTTGTAAGTTAGTCCACAAAAACAAGAATGTGTTTGTTGCCAGAGTCAGAGCATGTGGGTAAAGGCCCAAGAATGTCTGCGCTGACTCTTTGGAATGGTTCAGTGGCTACAGGCATTGGAATGATGTGTGCCTTTGTTGGTTTGGCAAGAGGCTTTCTTTGGGATCAGGGCTGGCAGGATTTAACAAATCAGACAATGTCCTTGTTCATGCGAGGCCAGAAGAAGTGAAGTCTTGTCTTTTTGAGAGTTCTCTGAATTCCACCTCCAGAAAGTGGAGAGGCATGAGTGGATTGAAGAACCTTGTTGACTAGCGAGGCTGGCACGACTAGCTGTACGTGAGTTCTATCCGTGCGATGTCCCTTGCCTTCCTTGGTCCAAATGTGGAAAAGCCCACCGTCATTGAGGAAGTATTGTGAAGCAAGGAAAAGTACATTCTGGGCATTGTTGATTTTGTTGTGCTAATGTTCCAGTCTCTAAGTAAGAGATTATATCTGTGAATTGAGGATCAGTTCTTTGTTGCATTTTGACCATCTCCAGGGAGACATCAGTAGTAGAGGAGGTAAGAAGCTCTTTGGCTGCTTGCAGTAAGGGAGGATTGGTGCTTTTCTCTGTAGAAGCAGTTGGTAGCAACAAGGCAACTTGAGATGCTGTAAGAGTGTCTAAAAGGAATACATCTGTGGAGTGGAAAGGAAGAGCTTGTAATCAGGATTCTTCATCTGTTGAGGATGACGCCAGAAGGATACCATCTTTGGCTTACAGCATCAGCATTAGAGTGAACACGACCTGGTCAGTACTGAATTTCAAAGTTGTAGCATTGCAATATGGTAATCTATCAGGTGAACTTGCCTACTGGCACCTTCATTTTGAACAACCATCTGAGGGCAGAGTGATCAACAATAGCTGTGAAGGAGGAGTAGTGAAGGTAGCAGTCAAGTTTCTTTACAGCAAATACCATGGCTAGTCATTCTTTTTCTGAGATGCCATAGTTTTCTTCAGCTGAGGAAATAGAGAGCAGAGCACAGGAGACAAGTCATTCTGTTCCATCTTGGAGCTGACACAGCACAGTGCCCACTGCAAAGGAACTAACATCTGAGTAGAGTTTGAAGGGGTTGGTCGAACCTTGGGTAGGCCAATACTGAAGAAGATATTAGGTTTGTTTTCAAGGTTTCAAAGGCCTCTTTACATATGGAAGTCCAAGCATAGTCACATCCCTTTTTGGTGAGAGTGTACAGTGGAGCTGCAATCTTGGCATAGCTGCAAATGAACTTTTGGTGGTAGTCAGACAAGCCCAGGAAAGCTCTAAAGTCCTTGAGATTAGTAGGTTCTGGATAGTCTTTTACTGCTGGAAGCTTATCTGGGTCTGGAGAGATGCCTTGAGAACTAACCACATGTCCCAGGTAATGAATTTGATGCTGTGCAAAACAACACTTCTCTGGGCAAAGCTTGAGATTGGCTTGTCTGAGATGTTTAAACACCTCTTTGAGATGTTGGAGGTGCATTGGGAAAGTTCTGCTGAAGATGATAACATCATCCAAGTAGACTAGGCAAGATTTCCAAGACAGTTCATGTAATACGGCTTCCATGACATGTTAAAAAATGGCAGAACTGTTCTGAAGTCCCATAGGCAGTCATTTGAATTGAAAAAGTCCTAAGTGGCAGCACCAGACTGTACATGGGTGAGAAGCTGGATCAATAGTAACTAGGTAGAATCCACTCTGAAGGTCTAGAGTGGTGAAGTAAGCTGGGCTGGGTGCACTAAGGCATCTTCAGTTGTAGGTAAGGGATAAACATCCTGCACAGTGTAGGCATTGAGCTTTCTGTAATCCACCATGAAATGCTACCCTTTGTCTTTCTTTACCAACAGCAAGCAAGGTGCACCCCAAGGACTTGTAGATTCTCCGATAATGTCCTGGTCAAGCATGTCCTTGATTATGTCCTCCAGGACTTGTTTCTGTTTGTGTCCCACCTTGTAGGCTCGCTGACAGATTGGCTGCTGGTTGGGCTGCTCCTCAATTTTATGTTGTAGGATATCACAGCATCCAAGTTTGTTATCTGGACCAACAAAGACATCCGGGTAGTTCTCCAGGAATTCCAAAAGTTGCTGTTTCTCTGTTTGACAGGTTGGAAGTTTTGAAGTGGATAGTTGCTGACTGAGAGGTATCTCTGTGGAAGCTGGAGTGGTTGTGATGGTACTGACAGGATAAGGGTTGGTGGAACCAGGTTGAGGCTCTTGCAGGAGGTGGAGCTGGGCCCCTGAAGACAAGCAAACAAACTTTCCGATGTTGGTACCCTTTGAGATGACCACTGGCTCATCTGTGAAGTTGCAGCATTTTTGGAAGGCTGCGCCACTATGCAATGCAGACAAGGTGCTCCCAGGAAGAAGACCTGCTGAATGCAGAGTGGGGGATCCCGTGATGATGCCAACAACACCTAGTGGAAGTGGTTCACCCCGAATCTTGCCAATCAAAACCATCTCTGACTTAGAAGGCACAGTGACTGAGCCTATAGCTGCGAGTTGCCTCCGAGGATCTAGTGACAGTTTTTCTGATGCAAAGTCTAGGATGGCTTTGTGAGCTTTGAGGAAGTCAAGGCCAAGAACCACCACTGGTTGTAGATCAAGCACTAGGTAGAACTTGACAGTAGCTTGCTGTGAGCCAAAATGGAGCTTGAGATGGACCATGCCTGTGATAGGTTCTGTAGTGGTACTTGCTGTGATAATGTACTTTAGGTTGGTGGGAGAGACATTAGATATGTGACAAATAGCTGAATTGTCTAGCATACTGCTATGAATAACTGAGATTTCTGCTCCAGAGTCAACCAAGGCATGCGTGGACCAATCTCCAATGGTTACAGGGACATAGTTTGCTAGGAGAGTTGACCTGACTCTTGTGCGAATAGTGCAGCTTGGATTGTGTCCATTCAGGTTGGTTTCTGCTGGATTACATACAGGTGGAGTTGAGGAAGAAGTCCCTGTACAAGGTTATGATTTGCTCTTTCTCAGTCTTCTGCAGGCATTTGCATCATGAATCAATGTCCACTATAAATGCTTCTAGAGACTCAGATGGTGCGTTCCCACAGCTGTTGTTCCAATATCCAGGGAGGATGTGCTTGGAGAAAATGGTCTTTTAAAGTTATATACAGGGTGGCAGTGTCCCGTTTGACTTGTTGTGGAAGTGCTTTGAACCAGGAAATGGCAGTCCTCTTCAGAAACAAGTGCAAGGCATTGGAAATGTGCAAAGGATCAGTCCAACCATGTAAGGAAATGCAGGCTTTGAATCACTTGAGCCAGTTGACAGTGTCTTTGTGAGGCAGTGCTGAGAAGGGGACTGGCTGTAGGCTAGTATGGACCGTGGACTGAGATGAGAGAGCTTTAATGTAGGCCAGGTCATCTTGAATGGCTTGCATAGCTCTTGCTCCTTGAGCTGAGATGGAAGACTGAATGTCATGCAGGATGGCTTCAATTTTGTAGCCCCACGCCCTTGAGGTGGGTGAAGATAGCTCTCTGGATGCTCCGGTGCCCATATCAGTGTCTTCATTAGACACTGTGGTTGGAGATGAGCGTTGTTTCACTGAATGAAGGTTGTAAGGATGAGAAGGAGTTGCCATCATGCAGAAGATGAGACGTCATGGAGTATATGAAATGCCGAGAAGAAAATATTTTTGTACACAAAAGTACAATTATTTGTAAGCATTTTCTATCAAATGATGTCTTAATAAACAATTCCCACTCAGTTCTGTGTTGTCAGTTATTTAAACAAAGTTTTTGTTGCAAAAATCAGGTACGTGGTGTAGTGTCCATTTATTTCAATAGGTTTTCCATTTATTCCTATGGAGTGAGGTCATTTGGTGCCCTTCACAAGATGGCTGCTGAACTTTGACATGCAGTACCAGGTTGCTTGACTGTAGTAAGATGGCCACCCCGGGGGTGGGGGGTTAAGGGTTGCTGCTTTTGTTATTGTAGCAACACAAGATGGAGGCTGCTTGCCATGAGGATGCTGTGCTGGAGAGAAAATGGCGATTTCCACATTGCTGGCATTCTTTCTCACTGAAAATTAGGCAGGTTTTTACTTTGGTGAGTGACAGAATGGGGAACTTCAGTATTGATTTGATTGCTGTGCTTGTTTATAGTGCTGCCTTTCATTTTATATATTTTTTTCTCTTTTTATTTTCTGAAGTCTAGCTTTGTACAGTAATTATTTGTTCTTCCCCAGGTTTTATTTACTTGTTTTGCCCCTGATAGTTATACTGTGCCCTGTTGAATTTCATGGAGCGCTTTGCTGTTCTCTGCTCTGATTTATTTAGTTAGTGTCTCTGCTCCCGGTATTTCTTTTCATGCGCCCAACGTTTTATTTATTTTTGTTGCTGTGGCCAAGCGGGGAGTGGATTGCTCCATTTTCTCAGTCCCAATGTATTTATTTTATTGTTGTTTTTACTGATTTGTTGTGGGCCGTTTTGAGCATGGCCAAGTGGGACCTGAGGCTCTGTGTGGCTGCCCTGATAAGGAGAAGCTGCAGCTGTAAGCGGTGCCCTCTAGAAAGACAGCAGTGGAGAAACAAGGAGCGGATCACTGTGTTGCAGGCCTGATGCATTTATTTTTATTTATTCATTTGTTCTGTGGCTGTTTTGAAGCATGGCTGAGCGAGGAGAGGATCATTCCATGTGGCAGGAGTTGCAGTCCAGGAGGAGCGGAGAAAGGCTTTTGTGTTGGCGGGTGGACAGACTGCGGTGCATCCTTGAGTTGTGGTGTTTGTTTGGGCAGGGAGGCTGATGCTGAGTGAGGGAAGGCAGAGAAGTGGTGCATGCACGTGGTGGTCTTGCTTTGTCACCTCCCTTGCCTTGTCCTGTGAGAGTCCATATCATCTGCTGCACCTCCTTTCCATATGCCTCCTCTAGTTGTTCTGGTATTGGTATGCCATGTGTTGCGAGCAACTTCCTTACGCACTACATTGGACAGACTTTCACACCTAATTACTCATGAACCAAAAGCTTAGTGGGGTACCTTATCTGCACTTTAAGTTGTTTTTCTGTGAGCTACTTTATCATGCCCAACACCAGTTTCTCTTTCATTCGTTCTGGTGGGAAGTCTTGGTCTACATATATTCTCTTCCCTTTGAAATTTAAGCCAGTTGTACCTTCCTCAAGATAGCTTCCTTTACAGGGACTTTTAAAAAACTTGACCAGGATGGATCAGGGAGGAGCACCAGGTTTGAGCTTAGGCCCCAAAGCATGAGGTGCACTCTTAATCTCTATTTTGAATCCATCAGGAAGGTTCAGTTCCTGCTGCAGCCATACCTCCATAAAACAATTTATGTCTGGGTGCTCTGAGTCCTCAGGAAACCCCCAAATCTGAATTGTTTTCCTGCTGCCTCTTGCTTCAGCATCCTCTTCCCATTCTGTTGATTCATGTTCCTATTTGCATGGAAACATCACTGCTGTGCTTAAGCACCCACCCTTTTCCCTCAGCTCAGTCACTGCATCCTCCGTTAGTCCCAGTCTCTGAACTAACTTCTTTACATCTCATTTAATTTCTCTGGAGGGTTTTCAATGTCATGTGCTCCCTTTGCTAACTGAAGAGCTTGTTGTGGAATTTCTATTATAGTCTATGACGATTGAGCTGACTGTGTAGTCAGATGTCTGCTGGGGCGAATTACGTAAGATCCTTCTGCAGGTCCTGGAGTTCTGTTGTTTATACATTGAGGAGCTTATTTTTGCAATCCTTTGGGCTGCTCCATAGTCAAAAAAAAAACCCCTCCTGGAGCATTTTGGAAAATAAACCATCTAATGAGATAGGATTATAATCAATTAACACTGGATCAGGTCAAGAGCTCTCAGCTAGCTTGCCATGTTAGTTGGGGGAAGAACTGAAAGTCTGTGGCAGCATTTTTAGATCTCACCAAGACTTTTGGTAAACCATGGTCACTTACTATCCAAACTGAGAAACTTCAGCTTATCAACTGATGTTGTTTACTGGTTTTCCGGTTACTTAGACAGCAGAATTCAGAGAACCAGATTTAATTATGTTTACTTGTCCTTTGTTAGTATTGATTAAGGAGTCCCACAGAAATCAAGTTTAAGGCCTTTATTGTTTAGTTTTTGCATTTATGGCTTACTAGATACTCGTCAACTTGTAAACATAGCATTGTATATTGACAATGATGTTGTGCTTTTTGGGGGGGTGAATATACAGACTTTGAATAATGATGTACAACAGAATTTTTTCTATTGACACATAACTGTCTGTTAGTTAACAGGCTCATTCTGAAAGTCAATTAAATTAAGTCAGTGTTATTTCAAAGTATTGGGTCATCTGGAATAAAACCCCATACTCTGATGATCAGAACTGTAGACCATGAGGTAACTGAAAATGTTACTAACTAAAAAACCAGTTCATACAATTGTCCAGGCTATGAGCGTGTGTTGATGTGAAATATGGCCGCCACTACACGTTCAGTCACTTCACTACCAGTCTAGCATTGCTTATAAAGCTCTTTGGCATACATTGTGTATGGAAAGTGCTATATAAATGCTGATTATTCTTCTTCTACTGTACAATACTTGAGAGTAACTCTGGATGGTGCTCTATGTTTTGCAGACCTTTTAGATTTGTTGGTAAAAGTTGTCTACTTTTGTTTTGTTTTTTGTTTTTTTTACATAGAATTTGAAGAAATGTTACTTTGTAGACAAGGAAGCTGGTTGCTCAAGGCTTACTTGTCTCACTAATTGGCTATGGTTTAATTATCTACTCAGCTGTAATTGACAGCACTATTGAGGATTCAGGTGTTTAAATTTAATTATTGTTTTATTTCAAAGCCTTTGAGACAAACTCATTGTAATTTGTATACTAATTTGAATTGGCTTCATCTTGATTATCGTAAAAAACATCATACGGGTTCAACTGTGAGAAATATTGGATTTGATAACAAGGTTCTGGTTTAAATAACACGTCCTGCTTTTCTTCTACATATCATACAAGGTCAAATGAGCTTGAACTTTTAAAAGTTCCCTTTATGAGAACTGTACAAGGCCAGAGGTCTTATAAATTTATTGCACCTCAATACTAGAATGCCATACCTCCTGTTTTGCACAATATGAATCAGCTTCTCTTTCAAAAGAACACTGAAGGAGATATTTAGTGAATCAAGTGCGTTGTAAATGTAATATTTAAAGCAGCAGTGCAACAAAAGTGGGCAAAAAATAGGACCCTACCTTTTGTTTCACTATAAAAGATTCCAGGCATCTTCCAGTTTTATTTGGTGACAAAATGTTCTAGTTCCACCAAAATTTGAGTATTTTATAAATGTTTCAGTTTAATTTTTGTCTCGAAAAAAAACAAACACCTGACACATTTGGCTTAGAATTACCATTGCAAGACTGATAAAGGTTAGGATCGGAAGAGTACCAACAAAAAAAAAAACCTTATGGTGTGCAGCATGGGACGTACCTAGATAATTAAATTTGACAGGCTGGCTAATACTTTTAATAATTGTAGCTGAAACTAGCTTTTTGGGAAAAACATTTTTCATTGCACTGCTGCTTGTATGTATTGTGTGTCTGTTTTTCTGTCAGATCATCCTTGAAAATGGGCTATTGCTGTTCTTGGATCAACTCAGTAAACAAATGAAATGAAAATTAAATTAATATAAACATGAGTAGGCTCCAACATTCCTTTCATACTCCAAAGCTAAATGTCTGAGCTGTGATCAGAGTCATAAGTCCACTCCTAATTAACATGTCTTCTGTAAGGGGGACAGAAGCAAGAAACATGCCCCAGGTTGTTTCAGACATCGCTGTCTGACCCTTTAATTCATAAGTTAGTCTTTCCAGGACTAACACCTTAGGCAAGATTTCTTTACACTGCTGTGTGGTGGGGGGTGCTACAGTACACACCCAGCTGTTGTGTATGCACTAGCGGGTTAACACCTGTGTAATTCTTATATTTCTGCTACTTGCATCCAGTGAAGTACATTAAACAAGTGCTCACACTTTATATGCTCAAGACCTTCTCTACATCCATGGAGATCACAAGTGACCCCATGGAAGCTAAGAGCCACAATGGACAACATTTAGGATCCTTTACATATTGTGGTAGGAGAGACAACCCTTTAAAAACCCAGTCTTATCCAGGTGGCTCATCAAATGCTGCCCTAACTTCAAATGTGAGAACTGTTCTATCTCTGCCATCATTTTAGCCAGTAATTTTATGTCACACTTCAGGAAGCAAGATAAGGTAGTACAATCCAGATAGTGCAGGCTCCTTCCTGCTTTGACATAACACATGTACAGTAAGTGTCCCCTCTGCACTAGCCTCAGTCAACATCTTTGCTAGAGGCACTCCACTGTAGTTCTTAAAAAAATGTGACTGTGAAGCCATCAGGGCTGCTTGCCTTGGTTTGTTAAATATCTTAAGAAGTATATACATCCCCAGGTGAACTTCAACCCCTATCTTTGAATAACATATTATCAACTGGAAACATATAACAATACATTGAAAATGTGAACCTTAATATATGTATAAACATAAGGACAAAACACATAGATTCTCTTTTGTAACCTCTTTGGGTAAATTACCCAGTAGCTGTGAATTGTTAGATCACTTTAAATAGGGTGCATCCAAGTGATCTGCTCTCTTTTCTCAGTGAGCCAGCAATCTCCTACCAGCTGCCCCAATCCACACTCTCACACACTTCCTGAGCAATACACGGAGTAACTGTATATAACTTTCAACATGCTATTAACTGAACCATGGGAGAAGAGAAAAAGCAACTGAAATGTATACAGTACATACAATGCACTTTAGGATTTCATAGCCCAAAAGGGGGGGAATGTGGAGGTAGAGTTTTTCAACCACAATGCCCAACCCCTCCCCCAGCCCCTTGTGTCATGACCAAAGGCCAACTATAGGTCCAGAGCCATACCCCAAGGGTCTGCTGCGTCAAGTTACAGGTCTTGGCCTGTGCCCAACAAATCTGCTGCTCCATGTAGGACCAACAGGATCAGTCCTAACTTTCATCCCACAGGGCCCTTTAGGGCCTGCATGTAGCATGAGACCAGACACAAATGTGTATACACTACACAAAACAGGAGATCACACATAACTTTCTTTGTGCAGGCTTTGTGTGAAGAACAAAGTAATTCATAACCCTTCTTCATGAAGAAGATCACTCATAACTTTATTGGCAATATGCACTGTAGGCTGTGCCTGAAGCAGAAGACAAGTCATCACTTTCATTGCACAGGGTTCCTGACATATAATTTTAAGCAGCAGACCCATAGGGCATGGCCCCAAACCCATAGTTTGGCCTTGAGTCATGAGGTTAGGGTCGGGAGTTAGGGTTGAGAAATTCTAAAGCCATATGCCTCTCACTCTGTGGCGAAGGAACCCTATAAATGCATTAATGTAGATTTTTGCAATGAATTTCCTTACTTTTTTAAGAAAGTAGAATCAGAGAGTTGGACCCTATGCTAAACAGGAGCTAAGTCCTAATTTGCTTCCAATGGGGGCCAAAGAGCTCTACACAAAGGAAGGCACACAGGGCCCAAAGGTCCCTGTCTAAAACAGTAGCTGAGTCCTAATTTGTTTCATGAACTGCACATGAGTCTGAACTTACTTTAGGACTTAAATGTTTCCAGATCATTTTGGTGCTTTAAATATTTTGTACATCTTTGGGATAAGGTTAAACACCCTGAAAATAGAGTACGTTGCAATTACCTTCAGTTTGTTGGATTCCCAGAGGGCTGCGAGAGGACCAACACCAGTGCATTCTAACAGAAAGTCCTGCCTGAAATTCTTGGGGAGCAGTATCCAAAAAATATTTAGCTGGACAGATCCCCCCACTGTCTGGCCTACTCCCCAAGCCTGGAGCCCACCTGAGGCCTATCCTGATGACATTTATGCATTTCACAAATAAGGAAAATATGATGGCTTGGGCAAGGCAAAGGGGAGGGGGGATTGTGATCAAGTGGCATGGTCACACTATTAAAGCCTTTTCCAACTTCTCAAAAGAACTCTCTGTTCTGAGAAAGCCCTTCACTCTAGCTTGGAGGACACTGATGGACCCTGGGGATTCCGCACAGCATCTGTTATCTTACCACACTATGGATAACTAGAAACAGGATCTCCAAACAGTTCAACACACCCAAGGGGGTGGAGGCATACATTACCCAAACCTGGCTGCAAACCAACTGGGCTCAGTATCATCAGTGAGATGGTGCCAGGGGCCCCAACACACAAAATATGGATACAGCCCCACCTCCTGAGAGCTCATATGCACCTTCTGCCCAACATAGTCTACCCCTCTGGTCACCCAAAGTGGACCCAGACCCCTGGCTCCCAGTCCAAAAGAAATGCCATAATCGAAAGCAAAAAGTGGCAGGAGGTCACTGACAAGACCAACCATCTCAACCTAGAAGCCGCAATTGCAGTGGTAGCAGAGATTTACCATTCTCCTCAGAAGTAATCTCACCTTTTCTGGGGGGGGGGTTAACCAGTCTGGTCCACTTCTTCAAGCTACTCTGACTGATGAGCCCACCTCCTCTATAGTTCCTACCCTGCTGGCTGCAGGCCTAGATCTGCAAGACATTGCAAATCCTAGCGGAAGCCATAAGACTTGTCGCAGCCGTCATGAAGCTTCCCTCTGAAGACTCCCTCAGCACTAATGATCAGTGTGGCCAACCCCAAGGCCTGGACTTCCCAATGGGGGTGCTGCACAGCAAAGTGCAGTGATGCAGCATAACCTGGTGACTGGATCGGCTGCCATCTCACATGCAAGTGACTATAAAACATGATTGTCTTGCCTCTTTTTCCTTTCAAATAGACTGACACCTGCAGCTATCCTAGCCTATCAGGACACCCAGTTAATTAAGCAGGAGATGCTCTTAACAGGGTAGTGCCTGCCCTAGATATGTCCTTGTATATTGACTTGAATAACTCTGCATCTTCCCCTTTATCTCACTCCACAGATCTTCTACTGATATAGCTGTGACTGTCCTGGCATTCTCTTCAGGGTGGTTTTAGGGCCCCAGTCATTTCACTACACAATAGGCATTGTGTTATCTATGTGCCCCCCCATTTCCTTCAGTCTAGGGTCCCATGCTTCAAGTCAGATACAGTGAGGTGTCCTGCTGTCATTAGCACTTGCTTTGTCATAGCACCATGAAAGCATGCATGTCATGAGGTTGAGGAGATATCACACCTCACTTTGAGGGGGTACTTCCCCCACCAGTGGTTCTGGGCTCTTACTGCTGCTGGTATCCTTCAGATTGTAGAGGGGGATATACATAGGCACCCCACATCATGCACTTAACTCATCTGACCAGCATAACCGGTGACCCTCACCCCCTGACTGGCCATACCTGTCTACAGACTGGGCCATTTCAGGTAAACGAGAACTTATGCACTATACCTGTGGTCAGCGGCTCTACCAGGCAATCAGCCTTCTTCTCCCCCCTAGGCTCACTGTGGGTATAGATCTAGCAAGGCACACAATACTTAAAATGGAGTGAGTCTATAACAGTGCTGTTTCAAAGGCATGGCCACAGTTTCAAGTACCATGTCAAAACAGCGATTTTTCCAGGGGCGACCCGTGAAGAGGGCGCAACTCCCGCAGCATGACAGATTACAACAAAGACTGTTTTTTTGTGGGGAGGCTTTGCCCCCACACCCTTTATTTATTTATTAACTAACTCTGGGGGGGGCATACCTCAGGGATGGTGAGAACCACTGGTCACCTGAAAGCGTTGGCGCTGTGGTTCCCTCACCCTCTTCATGGGTCACCTTTGTAAAATCACCGTTTTGATGTGATACCCAATTTCACCATAAGGCAGGGGATGGGATGATTGGTGCTGTAAACATTTTATCCTCAGCAGAACCAACAGCATTAAACTCCTATATTCCTCCTC
The DNA here is from genome assembly GCA_016271365.2 of Neoceratodus forsteri. Lineage (NCBI taxonomy): Eukaryota > Metazoa > Chordata > Ceratodontiformes > Ceratodontidae > Neoceratodus > Neoceratodus forsteri. The sequence goes on from CM057459.1 coordinate 22,630,027, forward strand.
AGCTGCCCTCTGGATGGCATACATACTATTCTCACCTCACTCTCAATATGGACTTATACGGTGACGTACTGAATAACAGCTTTTGTCCCAGGCCACCTACATATTTATTGAAGTATTTTCTGATTGTATTTATTATAGCTATCTTATTAACACTTACATTTATTGATATGTTGTTTTATTTATTCTTTAATTGTGTTTTTATGTACAGCGTCCAGAGCCAATGGGATTGGGCATCTTAAAATAAAATTTGCTTGCCTTTCCTCCAAGATGTATCAGCCTAGATGCTGAAGTCTTGATTGCTTGCTCTAGGAGGCTACAGTGTACACTAGAGCTTTATATCTGATAGGGGCTGGCAGCAGTAGACTTTCCAGGTACCTTTTGCCACTCGAGTATATCACCACGACTCCCCATTAGGCACAGCTGGGACTTTGGTTAGCTGAGGGGATTGAGCAGCTACTTTACCTCACTGTTCCCTATCTTTTTTGCACTTGGGTCCAGCTGGGCCTGTGTGCAGTGGTATGGACTGGGAACTACAGGAAATGGGAGGGACTATGGGTGGTGGGTGGTGGGTGGGGTTTTTCAGACTGGGACATTGTAATGATCAGCTGGCACTTGCTGGACTATCTTTATTGTTTATTGTATACCTGAAGCTACTGTGTTTGCATATATACTGTATTCTCTATGTTAACCAACAGCGTGCTCTTTCCCGGGCATGATACATCACTGGTTTTAATATCTCATTGTACTCTGCTAGGCACTGCTACGTACTTGCCATATGCCATCAAAAAACATCACATAAGGGGTCTCCTATACAGTCAAATGGCTGACATAACAGCCATCACCTGGAATGTAAGGTGTCTGAATTCCCCAATTAAAAGAAAAAGTACTAACATATGGCCCTTGTGGAAGTACTAAAGTAACACGCTCTGTTGAACATGTGGCACGTGCAACATCCCTCTGACAGGGACTTTGCCTACTTCTCCACAGTACACGCCACCTCTAGCACAATTGACATATGGTTCACCTTCCCCCAAATCACCCAGAACACCATAAACATTAAAATCCACCCCATTGTTATTGCAGGCCATGCTCCTCTAGCCCTGACAATGCTCTGGGGCTCCTTCATCATAAAAAAATGGAATTTGATAGCAGATGAGGACCGCTTGGCCTATCCAGTCTAACCATTTCTCCTAATTTCCACTTTCACTGCCTCTCATCTCACTCATGGTTTACCCCCACCCACAGCTGACTCCCCTCAGTGACTCAAAATTGAGCAAGAGTTAGGGGACATCCGCACTCTAAATGCTGGAAATTGGATTGCTAATACCACAAAATTCAAAGACAGGGTGAAGGCAGAGACGTAAGCCTACATGGCAACCAATGACACAGGGGAAGTGTCAAAAGAGACACTCTGGGAAGCCTACAAGGCCTCCATGCGAGGTTATTCAGCTAATAGGCACAAGGAGTGGGAGGCTAAACTAAAAAAAAAATGGAGAATGAACTGTGGACCTTAGAGGGACTATATAAACAGCAATATCATCCACCACCACCAGACTTGCTGGCCAAGCTCATCAGCACCAGTATCAAATTAAGTGAGCTCTGTAACCATAAAGCTGAGCATGCTCTATTTCATCTAAAACAGGCCTATTGAGAGGGAGGCAAAAAGACCTGCAAACGGTTGACCTTTGCATAATGAAGCAACAAGCTGAAAAACATATTCCAGGGCTGAAAGCCTCCAGCAGGCAAGTGCAAATTGACCCAAGGGCAGTCAATAACACCATGTAGGTCTCCTATTTGAGCCTATATTCCTCCTGCAATCTGCCTACGGTCAACACTATCTCTAGCTTCTTGCATGGAATCCTGATTCCCCAGATTGCACCAACTGGGACCTCCAAACTGGATAAGCCCCTCTCATTGCAGGAGCTCCACAACTCCATACAAGCCCTAAATAAAAGTAAAGACCCTGGAGGTGATGGCTTCTCAATAGATTTTTACTTGCTAGTTAAGGATGACATTGGCTCCACCCATTAGAAGTCTTCCAAGCAGCATTGGAGACAGGGACCCTCCCCTTCCCCATTAAATGGAATACGGTTATTGCTGAACTTCCATAAAAAGGGAAGGATGGAACACATCCAGGAAATTATAGGTCCATCTTGATTATCAATATGGATGCCAAAATGTTGGCCAATATTCTAGCAATCAGACTGGAGGACGTTCAGCCAGGCCTCATCCATCCAGCCCAAGTAGGGTTTGTTAGAGGGCAACAGAGTTCAATAATCTCTGCACCCTACTAAACCTCCCCCATGTGGTTAAGTATATGCCTCACCCTGCCAAAGCCACAGCAGTTTATTTTGAAAAGGCCTTTGACTCCATGAAGTGGTCTTACTTATTCAACACCATGGAACTCATGGGTATGGGCCTTAATTTACTCAACTGAGACAAAACACTGTGCAGCTCCCACTCAGCAAGTGTACTGATAAATGGACTACATTCCCAATCCTTCAGGCTACAAAAGGTCACCAGGCAGGGGTGCCCTCTTTCCCCACCACTTTTATTTATAATGGACACCGAACCACTAGCCATCGCTATTTGAATTCATCCTCATCTGTGGGGCATCCAGACAGGGGACCAAGAACATTGGGCCCTATTGTACATGGATGACCTCCTGATTTACAAGCTGATGGAGCATCCACACTGGACCCCCTGCTCACCCTCCAAGGAAAATTCTCTATGGTCTCTTGCCTCTAGGTCAATCAAACCAAGACTGAAGTCCTCCCCTACACAGCACCTGACAGGCAGAACTGTTCACTATAAAGGGCCAGACGTGAGCCCAGAACAGACTGAAATATTTCGGGGCCTCTGTACCTCAATCAAGCACCAAGATGGTGAACCTGAACTTGACCTCATTGCTAGAAATTGCCAGAACCAAGTCAGACAGATGTAAACTTTTAAATTTCTCCTTGGCAGGGAAACTAGCACCCCTCTAAATTATGATGGTGCCCAAATTTACCCAACATCTTTGCCCACCTACCAGTTTGGATCCCAGAGAACTGGTTCACTAAAATGGAAAAGAATTATTGGAAGCTTCCTCCAGGAGGGCCAAAGGCTGTGATACAGTGAGGCAAAGCTCTACAGCCATTGGAGCAGAGGGGGCTAGGGACTCCTATGGTTCAAGGGGTGCCACACAGCTTTCATTGCATCTCAGCTTTGCTCATGGTTCACCCTGGCCACAGCTAGCAACATATGTTTTGTCAGCAGAAAAGGACCTTTAGACCCAACCAGTCTGCCCCTTGTCCCTGACTATTCCATCACCACTGACCCTAGTTGGTCATAAGTGTAAGTCCCTCCTCCATTCCTTTATCTAATATGCCCCTGTGCCTATCCCATGTATTCTTGAAGCTCCCCACAGTTTTGGCCCCCACTACCTCCTCTGGGAGGCTATTCCAGCCATCCACCACCCTTTCTGTGAAGAAGTATTTCCACACATCTCTCTTAAACTTCCTCCTCTTAGCTTCATTGCATGCCCCCTTGTTCTAGTGCCTTCTTTTCTCTGAAACAGACCCTCCATTTGCCACTGTTCACTCCTGTGAAGGTACTTGTGGGTTTCAATCATGTCCCCTCTCACTCTCCTCTCATCCAGGAAGTACATGTTTAGTTCCTGAAATCTTTCCTCATATGGCTTCTCTTACAACCCCTCACCATTTTGGTTGCCCTCCTCTGTACTGCTTCCACTCTTTCAATATCCTTGCAGAGGTGTGGCCTCCAGAACTGAGCACAGTACTCCAGGTGGGACCTCACCAGTGAGCGATGCAACGGCAGCACCACCCCCTTCCTCCTGGTAGAAATCCCTCTCCCAATGCACCCCAGCATCCTACTAGCCTTTCCCACTGCTTTGTCACACTGCCCAGCTACTCTGAGGTTATCAGATATGATGACCCCCCGGTCTCTTTCTTGCTTGGTGACTGTAAGCTCCAATCCACTACCTTAAACACAGCCCCTGGATTCCACAGCCCTAAGTGCATAATCTTGCACTTTGTGGCATTGAAATCCAGCTGCCACCCCACTCGACTATTCCTCTAGTTTCCTCAGATCCCTTTGCATTTTTTCCACCCCTTCCTGAGTGTCAATCCTGTTGCAGATTTTTGTATCATCTGCAAAGAGACACATCTTACCCAGAAACTCCTCCGTAATATTGCTTATGAAGACATTAAAGAGGACCAGTCCCAGCACTGAACCTTGTGGCACCCCACTAGGCACTTTCCTATCACCTGAGTGGATACCTTTTACTAGCACCCTTTCCCTTCTATCCCTTAACCAGTTTGATACCCTGCTTGTCACTTTCTCTCCCACCCACAGGCTGCTTAGTTTCTTAACTAGCCTCCTGTGCAGGATAGTGTTGAAAGCCTTACTGAAGTCTAGAAGGCCATGTCTACTGCTCTCCCTTGATTCACCTCCCTGGTAACCCAGTGAAAGAAATCTATGAGATTAGTTTGACATGACCTCCCTACTGTGAAACCATGCTGCTGGTGGTCCTGCAGCCTTTTGCCTCTAGGTGCTCCTTGAGCTTCTCCTTCAGCAGTGTCTTCATTAACTTCCCCACCACTGATGTGAGACTGACTGGCCTGTAGTTGCTAGCATCCTTCCTACTGCCATTTTGTGCAGAGGGACCACATCGGCTTTCCTCCAGTCCTCTGGAACTTCCCCCATCTCCAGTAAGGTGCTAAAAAGCGCTGCCAGAGTGGTGGCCAGCACCATGCTCAGTTCCTTTTGGCCCTTGGATGAATCTCATATGGCCCCATCACCTTATTCTCCTTTAAGGCTTCCAATTCCTTCTGGACCCTCTCCACTGAGAATGGACTTGTGGCCACTTCCCCTTCTCCCTGTTGCTTACTGCAGCATATTGGTCCACCCCACCCTCAACCATGAAGACTGAGCAGAAGTAATCATTCAGTATTTCCACTTTCTCTTGATCTTCCTCTAAGCAGCCCCCCACCCTCCTGTTTCTTACTATCCCTCCCCTTGTCTTCCTCTTTTCCTCCACATACCTGAAGGTTTTATCCCCTTTTTTGACATCCTTAGCTATCCTCTCCTTTGTTAGTGCTTTAGTTGCCCTCACCCTCCTTCCTGCCTCCCTTTGCTTTGCCAGATATACCTCTCTGTCGTCATCCTTCTGGGTCTCCTTGTACTTTCTAAATGCTGTTTTCTTCTCCTTCATTGCCTTTGTCACCTCCTTAGAGAATCATAGTGGCCTCTTCCTTTAAACCTCCAAACACCATGCCATTGCCTGGGCTATACCCTCCTTAATTTTTCTCCATTGAGTCTCCACTCCCCTTCTGCCCCCCAGAGGCATTCTCTGAGGCAGTTTCCCACTTCTTTAAAATCTGCCCTCCAGAAGGCCAGGACCTCATCTTACTGTGTTTTTCTCCCCTGTCTTATCCATACGCCAAGCCACACTGTATGGTGATCACTTCTACCCAGGGGACTACCTACTGTGATGTCAGCCATGCTGTCTCTGTTTGTAAGTACCAGGTTCAGCACTGACCCATCCCTAGTGGATTCCAAACCAGCTGCCTGAGAAATGCCCCTTGTATGGAGTTGAGGATGGCCCTGCTTTTGGTATAGCTGTGGCGAGATTGCCCCAATCTACATCCGGCAGATTAAAGTCCCCCATTATCAAAACTTCACCCTTGCTGGCCATTTTGCTAATGGCTTCCCCTAGGGCTTTGTCTAAATCCTCCCCCTGTGTCAGAGGACTGTACACTACCCCCATATGAATAATGGTCCCTGACCCCATCTCTAGGCTGACCCCTAGTTCCTTCAGCTCTACTCTGTCCCCATGTTGCCCCTGTATCTCAGTAGCTTTTATGCCCTCCTTCACATATAAAACAACCCCTCCACCTTTCCTCCTTGGCCTGTCCTTCCAGGACATGATGTAGCCTGGGATGGCCACTTCCCAGCTGTGGTTTTCCATGCACCATGATTCTGTTATGGCCACCAGATTTAGGTCTGCCTCTGCAATGGTGGCCTCAAGGACAGGAATTTTGTTTCCCAGACTCCTTGCATTGGCACACATGGCTCTCCATTCTCTTTGTCTCTCTCTTCCTCTAACCTGCCTCCCTTTCCTGCTTCCTCCTTAGCCTCTCTGTTACCATGGTCCTACCCTTCCCTGTTACATTGTCTTCCTGCCTTGCCTCCTTCCACTCTCATCCAACTGAAGTTCCCCCCTCCAGACTTGCCTTCCCTGCCCTTCTCTTTGCTTCCTTCAATCTCCAGGGAATTGTTTCTCATTGGGTTAACCTTCCTTGTTGCACTAGTCTCTGGGAGGACAATCTCTGCCTCCCTCAGTCTTGCTGTCTGCCCCCTTGGCTAGTTTAAATGCTCATCCAAGTAGCATTTAAGCCTTCCACCCAGGACTGCCATTCCCCTCGTGGATGGATGGAGGCCATCTCCCTTGTACAGGCCTTCATCCCCCCAGGTGTGACCCCCAGTCCCTGATGTAGCTGAAGCCCTCCTCCCTGCACCATGCCTTCAACCACTTGTTGAAGGACCAGGTGCAAAGTTCTCTGGTCTTCCCCTGACCATGCACAAGTAGCACCTCAGTGAAGGCCACTGTGCAGAGCTACATGCTTCAGGCCCCTTCCCAGCTCCCTAAACCTATCCTGTACTATGCCTACAGCTTTGTTTGCCAGATCATTCATCCCCAGGTGGACAACAACATCCAGCTACCTCTCTACCCCTCTTCTCTGGCAATCTTCAAGATCTGCCCTCCAGTCCTCCCCACCAAAGTGCCTGGAATGCACTGTACTACCCTGTCCTTCCCATCCCCTTCCCCGAACTCAATCCCCTTGACTAGGGAGTCTCCCACCAGCAACTGCCTCTTCCTTTGCTAGGGAACTCTTCCACCCTCTTTGGGACCTGCTGCCTTAAGAACCCCCACCTCCTCTCTTACTCCTGCCTCAGGAGCCTCCTCTTGGCTTCCCTGTCCTACAATTTCAGGAATGTCCCAGGATTGCATATACCTGCACACCCCTCAGGAGCTCTCTGGCTAGTAGCTATAAGTGTTGTTGCCAAAGGCTGATCCTGTGCAAATTGCACTCCTCAGACTCCCCTAGAACCTCTGAATGGCTCAATGCTGTGGGACAGCTAGTCTCCCTGGAGATGTTCACTCACCTCAATATGGGCACTCTTCAAGCATTCAAAGACATATGAGGGCCGTATCCGGATTTTGAATTCTGCCACAATACTTCACCACATGACCACCAACTGGGCACTCTCTCCATTTCCTCAAACATATCTTTGCCATAGGCTGTACACTCCTGCCTGAGGGGGAGATGGGCCCACACACGAGTTGAGAGGCCCCCGCTCATGGTACCTCTTGCAGTGCACTGATAGCCCAGAGAGCTCTCCATGTATTTCATGCATTTTACCCTCCTCCCTGGGGTCATACTAACCACATGCAAGGAGGACCTGTTGTTGTCATGGAACTTGTTAACCTATAACCTAGTGCTTTGATGTATGTACTTCCCCTTTATGGGTTCTGTATTTTCAGAATCATTACTGTTCTTTTTCTTATGTTTTGCCTCTTTTTTCTTTACTATTTCTCTTGATGTTACTGAGGTTATATAATTTCTCAATGTCAACACCTCCTGCAAGATTTACTCTGCTGAAGAACAGGTTGTTCTGTTGATGTATTACTGTGTATGTTCTTTGAATTTTCAATAAAAAGATTAACTGAAGAAAGTAAATAAAAACAAAAACCATCAATACTGATAAAAAGAACTGAAAGGTGGATAGGAAAGCAGTAAAATATTCAGATGGGGCTCACTGATTAAAAACTGGAGAATGTTTTGCCTCACTATTACATTGGTAGCATGGTAGTTAACATGAAGATGGTATGAAAACTACACAGCCTCTTAACACTGGACCTTAATCTGCTCTTCAGTCATTTCCACAAGCGTTAATCAACAAAAGAAACTGCCAAATTATTAAAAACTGAACATTCCTCAGTGGACAATACTACTATTTTTCTTCCTATTTCTCTCCATGCATTCTTTTCTCCCCCCCTTTAATTTCTCTTCTTACTTCTTTGCATTCTCTCAACAAGCAAGTCTTAATGTCTTAGTGCACAGAATATTGGATTTCAGTTATTGTTACAGCATCGCTTTTAAATCACTCCTGTCTTTCTTTCTCAGCATGTGTGGGATGCAGTCCATTAGAAGATAAGTTTATACAACAAGCGTGGTGCATGAAGGACCCAGATAAAAATGCTATCCACAGTGATGAGGAACCAGATTCATAATATTCAACCACCTTGACTTCTCTGAACACGTTAATGCCATATGTAAAAAACTCCACCCTAAATTGGGAGCATTGTACCACCACCGCGGCTGTATCCGTTCCCAGCCCATAGAGTTGTCATACAGAACATGATCCTCCCCATGTTCGACTATGGTGACATAGTCTACATCTCTGCCCCCAAATCTACCCTTTCCAAACTGGACTCTCTTTAACTCATTCTGTCACTTTGCTTTGGACAGCCATACACGTACTCATCACTGTACTCTTTATATGTCCCTCTCCTTTCCCTCCCTTGAAGCTAGGTGTATGGCACACTGCTTCTCATTTATTGCCAAGTATTGGTTTGGCTCCCTCCCTTCCTACCTGTCCTCTACACTCTTCCTGCCTCACCCCAACTCCTATGCCCTTCGCAGCTCCCACTCCCGCTCCCTTGCAGTCCATCCTAGATCCTCCACAGCTGGCCAGTCTGCCTTCTCCTTACCACTTCCCTAAGCTCTGAAACTCCCTTCCTCTTCCAGTCCAGTCAGCCACCTCTCCCTACTCTCTATCCTCCCTCCTGTATAGCCTCTCCTCCCACACCTGCAACTGTAACCTGTAACCTCACCTAATTTCTCCCCTATATCCAATCTACCATCTCTTCCCCATCTCTTCCCCTCCTTGCTTTCTCTATACCACTCCCTCTCTTCCATGTTCCTCCTCCCCTCCTCTCACAACCCTGTCCATCCCCAATCCCATTCCCTCTATTATCTCACCCTACCCCCCTTCTCTCTGCCTACCTTTCCCTACCCCACCCCTTCTCCTCTCCTTTCTGCCTCCACCTCCTCTCGTAACCCTTTCCTTACTCCTAATCTTTACATTCATCTATCTCTTCCTCCCCACACTAAACCCGACTTTCTTAGTCCTTGACCATAGCTCTGTTTCTTTGTTCCCCCCTGAAGCCTGCTTTCTCCCTCACTCCCCCCCCCACTGTAACATGTATTGTTCTACTACTAACCGGTGCTGGCACACATTCAGCTTTAGCAGCTATAATTTTCAATGCAGTGGTGCGTGGTTTACGAGTTCTCACACTGTTTGATAATCTATTTATTTGCATAGGCTAAATCCATGCACAGTACACAATTTACTGTACATGGTTGCTTTCGTATTTATTTCTCTGCTGTTTACAGTTGTAACATGTTGTTTTCGACTTTATGTATTTTCAAGTATACTCCCCTTTCCCTTCCCTTCCCCCCAGGATTCATCCCTAAATTAGCTCTTGTTAGTTCAGTATGTCTTTCCTGGTGAAACTTTTTTAAATAAATAAATAAATATAAGATAGCAATTCTATCTTATGAATCTGGTTCCTCACACCTGCTATCTCCACACTCCGATTCATCATAATCACGGACCAACTGTACCAATCCAACACAATCCGAAGGAGCATCTGCTGAATGGTGAAGAGTGATTGTTGCACTGACACAAAGAACTTGAAAAAAATCTATCAATCTGGTGCTTTTATGCAACACACTAGTTGTGTAAACCAGACATGGTATATGTGAGAGTGCCATATGGTTTTTATCTTCATTCGAGATCTGTGACCTCTTGATCCCTCACTCATGGCTACGCAACTCATGAGGGGTCAGAAGGTCACAGACCTCTCATGAAGATAAAAACCATATCACACGCTCACCCGTACCATATCCTCTATATCTCACATTCTGCACTGTGTGTATTGCTCCACCTTCTTGCCTCTGTGACTAAATTCTTTCTATCCTTGGGACAGCTTTTGCTGATATTGCATGGGGGTGGAGAATAGAGTAGGGGGATGAAGGACTTATGTGGGACTGGCTGCTGGGTCAGGTGTTGGTTCCTACTTTGGGTTTGTTGACAATACCTGGTGGGGATGGCAGGGAGAGGGGTTTTTGGATAAACAGAAAAAATAGAAAGACATATCATAAGCACAATTATTACTAGCCAGGCAATCACATTGTTTTATACATACTGATACTGAATAAAATAAATGGAATTATGCTGCTGTCTTGAACTGTTAAGGGACTTCAAGACATGGTAAAACTGAGCAAAGTTATTAATTATATAGATAGAAAAAAAACAGACTGAGTGGGCCTGGCAGTCCTTTTCTGCTGACAAATTCTATGTTTATTTCTTCAGGAAACACACTTCATTGAAAAATAATATTTTGGGGGGAGGGACTGGATCATTCTACCAGCCTACTGCTAGGGGGTGGCAACACTAATTTAAAAAATGCTCACTTAACATAGGAAAACCTTTGTAAACACAAATGGGTGCTATGTAATGTAAGAGCTTATTACTGTGGGTCAGAGTTTAACTTTAGGTTACATACTATGTATGGATGAAATGATAATAACCCAGAATTTTTATTGATTTCTTTTTAGAATAGATCACTTTCCACTCACCATATGTTAGAGCAGGGGGTCATAATTGCAATTATTTATTTATTTATGTCAGGAGTTTCACTAAGAAAAACATACTGAGCTAAGAGCTCATTAACAGATGTGTCCGGAGGGGGACAGGGATGTGAGTGCAGCAGTAAGTTACAGCAGTAATGTTACAGTTATAAACAATTATAATAATAAAAGTAAAAAGTATGTTGTAGATAATTGAGAAGAAACACAGAGTAAGTAGTTTAGAGTGTAGCACATTAGTAGCATATCAATAGCAACAGTTCTACAAAGTGAAACTGGCAGCAAAATGAGGGTGGGAAGGGAGACTGCGAGTACAATGGGGGACTAGTCATAGGGAAAAGTGGACCAATAAACCAGGACAGCAGGGAGAGGGAGTAGTATTGAAGGAGGTGCAGTGGGATTAGCCTAGGATCAGCAGCAACTGCAGAAGTGAGTAGTGAAGTCACAGAGGAGGGATTTTAGTGATAGAGAAGAGGGAGCATTATGAATAGCAACAGGGAGGGTTCTCCAAAGTTTGGGAAAGCAGAAAGAAGGCAAGTTGACAAGCAGATGATTTTACTGGGGGAGAATGAGAGAGCAGGTGTCAGAGCTGCAGAGGGAGTAGAAGGAGGAAGGAGAGGAGGAGACAAGGGAGGAAAGGTTGGGGGGAAGGAGCCCAGCCAGAATTTGGAGACAAAGTGGCAAAAGGAGCAGGATGCTTGGCATCAAGGAAGGGCAGCCATATAATATGACTCTCAATGGCTTTTTGGACAGGTTTGAACCAGCTACGATGATGCCACTGCCTGTGGTTAGAACTTTTAAAGGTGAAAGTTTTTTACACCTCTAGCTGCCCCGTTGTCCTTTTAGTGTCTATCCAATATTATGATATGTTTTTGACCTTTTTTGTTAAATAATCCAATTTTGTTGCCTTTGTAACTGCCTTGAATCCTTCTCTCAATGGAAGTTGCTGCTTTCTCTTTTCATACTGCCTGAACATTCTATGACAGCAATAACACCATTCCAGGCCATTCAGATGAATAGCATGGAATGGTGTTACTGATGTCATAGAATGTCTTAGAAATATGAAAAGAAAGAGCACTATCTGGTGAGGAGCATATAACTCTATGTGGATTTGAGGGCACCCCAAAGCTAGATCATTTATTTATCAAACATTGGTCAAAACATATCAGAATACATAAATGGCATGGAAAGGAAGATGGAAGGGCAGTTACCTGTGTAAAAATAATTTCCTATCTCCTTTAAAAACTTCATGGGAGATATGAATTCAGTGGATGTCGGGTGACACTTTAATCCCAAATCAACTGAATATTTTTTTTTCTTTGCAGTCTATCAGTCTCATTCAAGGATAGATTTATTTGTCACATCAGCAGAATCTTTACATCAAATCCCACAAATTAACTACCACAGTATTTTAATATCAGCTCACTTACCAATGACTATGACACTAAGATTAACAACAAGAAAATACATCAGACCTTGGAGAATGAATCCATTCTTAGCTACTTATGAGGAACTTTTACAGATTCTGAAGATGAAAATCCCTAGCTTCTTTTAAAACAATTCAAGTCTTGACATATTACTTACTATTGTATGGGACTACTTTAACGTTTGCTTTAACTTTTTGTATATATCTTACTTTACAAAAATATAAGGAACTCAGTTTTGAAAAGAACCATTTAGAAAATTAAATGAAATTAAATTAATGGAAACAGATTATAATGTGCACTTTGCTAATGCAAATGTAAACATTATTGCACAGTTAAAGCATATTCATTAACTTAGAATGAAAAAAGTGGAAAAATCAAATCCTTAACTCTAAATCTCTGTGCTATAATCTGAGTGATAAACTAAATAGGCTGATGGCCCTTCAAATTAAAAAATAAATGTTGATATGCATATAAATTGCATTAAAGACCCTAACAGGATAAGTCCTGAAGAAATCAGTGATCTTTTTCTTCACTTTTTCTCTGTCTTATGCTCATCAGAAAGTCATAATTCACCAACCAGAATGGAAAACTTCCTGAAGGGAACCCACCTTCCTTCTTCTGATACTGCTATGGTACAAACATTAGAGCAGACAATAGCTGCTGATGAAGTTAACCATGCTATTAAATCACTAGCATCTGGCAAAATTCCAGGGCCAGATGGGATTCCATTGGATATGCATAAAAGATTTGACAATACAGTAACCCCATATCTCATGTCTGTTTTTAATAGATTGCTGAATTTAGAAGCTCTACTAGACTCATTTTATGATGCCCATGCCATGCTATTCCTGAAAAAAAGTAAGCATTCCATGATCTGTTCATCATATCATCCAGTATCACTTCTCAATTCAGACTTTAAAATATGGGCTAAAATGTTGTCCACCTAAATAGAAATGTTCTGACTTCTGGACTTATTAAAGGAAGAAACACGAGTTCTAATATTAGATGAGCTATCAGTTTTATTGTTCAATGGGTGTACACAACTTGGTGAGGAGTTATGCTAAGGTATTTGAATGAATGTGTTGTTTGACAACTACATGTGGATACTTTGCCCATTCACACTTTCTGTCCTATGGGGCACTACCACCCTGTCAGTGTACCATGAAAAAAAGAACCCTCTTGAGGAGGAATGCACCCCTAGAGGTGCTACAGGAACATAATCCCTTAGAGCTAAAAGTACTATAGAAAAGGAGCCCGCAAGTACTGTGCAACAGGTGGTGAACACAGAGACTGAGTGGAGTACTGACTGACAGCAACTGCTGGTGACTGAGAACAGACATATACTGATTTGAGCAATGACTGACAGCAATTGGTGATGACTGATGACAAAGACTGATTTATTTATTTATTTATTCAAGCATTTAACTAGAAAGGCATACTGAGCAGGCTACTGCTTGATTCCAGATGCGTCCTGCGGGAGGGGGTACATACAATTGAGGTAGGTAAAACAATGTATCATACATAGTACATAGTGCAAACACCTAGGTAAGGACAGACCCAATACAATAGGTACCAAATATAGAGGCATAGAGTAAACATGAGAGAACAAGTTGATACTGACACAAACAGGCACAGTTTAAATACATACATTAAATATATTATGAGTAGGTAGGCAAACATTCTGACAGCAACTAGTAACTGATAGCAGACAGAGTCATGACTTCCATAAGAAGAACTTGAATGGCAGGATTGAAGGATAAGAGAGCCACCATTCAACCCCAGCTCACAGTGGAAACCTACTACTAGAGTAAACGTTATACTTAAATGCAAACTTATACATGCACATTTAATACATAATGATATTCAGCACTCAGGAGAGAAAAATAACCCTGTGGAGGAAATCTCTGGAGATCCATAGCCTTGACCACAATCTCTCCTGGCATGGGAACTTATTATTGTGACAGCACAGAATGTTAATTTGGAGTTTGAAATTCAGGGGAAAATGTTTGGGGGGATGACTCTCTCTCTATCCCTCTGAGAAGATAACATTGTGGAGTACCACAAGTTGATCTCTGTAGCTAAAGAAAGTTCCCTGCAAAGGAGGTCCACCCATCACAGCAAGAAATGAGGACAGAAGCAACTGCTGAAAGGCTATCACCCAGCCTCAAGACCATGAGGAGACCTATCCTTGAATGGAAATTAAAGGAAGGGGATACATAATGAGTCTAGGTGGACCTTAGGCAGACAGAGAGAGAATAGCTTTCAGAGGTACTGCTGATGTGGTCTGCACAGATAAAGGAACCCCTATGAGCTTAGGCACCACTCTCTGGCAGCTGAAGTCTTAAATACTACACCTTCAGGTGCAGCCTACTTAAGGTCAACATGGTTAGAACTTCCCCAGAGCATTGGACCTAACCACTGAGTGAGACTGCTGGGAAGCACCACAGGAGACAAGCAACCTAAAGGAAAGGACCCACACTCAAGATGAGAGACTCACCCTCAAGATGTAGACTTCAAGAGGAGCAAGAGCTGACTACCCATAGAGAGAACTCTGAGGGCAAGATTTTAACTAAATAATGCCTGCTGAATGGAATGACTGATATTGATGGAAAATACAATGACTGAAAGACACTGAAGTTTTAATGTACATCAAGGTCAAAATGAGAGGTAAACCCCAGTCTCAGCAGGGAAAGTTGGAAGCTGCAAACACACTAACACTAGGTTGGTAAATGGCAAAATGTTGAACAGAGTGACTAAATAAACTAATTAAATAACAAAACAGAAATGGCAGCTGACTTGCTAGGAAGCCAGGTGAGAGAAATTGAGGAATGCAGTTAAACAGAGAAATTTGCAAATGGCCTGATATGTGCAGCAGAATGGAAAGCCTGAAAATATTAAATGCCAAAACAGCAGACTGACATAGACAGAACATGCAGTGGAAACTGGCAAGCACACAAAGAACCAAAACAGAATGAAACACAGGAGTCACATGAGAACAAGAGTGCAGCAGGAGTAGTTGGCTGAGGAAAAACAAGGAAGCATAGGCTGCAGCCGGGGAAAGATGGAAAAAACAAAATACTGACCTTGAAAGTCACTGAAAACACAACCTGAACAGAAAGCCCAAAAGCACAAATAGGAAATGGCAGACAAACATGGGAAGGAAAAAAGGGTGGGGGTGGTCAGAGCCCCAGCAGAGCCTCTGGCTGCATCAAAGAAAGTGATTCTGAATGAGGCTGGGGGAAGCTGGCTTAAATAGTTCAGGATGGGGAGTAGTTGGTAGGTTCTGCCCATTGAACTGCAGACATAGCCTTTGGGATACGTAGAAGAACTCAAATGCTATTTTACTGACCTAGGGCACCAAGAAGGTGTTTGATCACAATTGCATGGGGAGACAGATTTCTAGTAAGAGAAAGGAAGTGGCATTGCCAATGTATTGCACAGTAGTGAGACTCCACTTGGAGCACTGTGTTCAGTTCTGTAGTCCACACCTCTGCAAGGACATTGACAGAGTGGAAGCAGCAGAGGAGAGTTGCCAAAATGGTGCAGGGGCTGCAAGAAAAAACATATGAGGATAAACTGCAGGGGCTCAACATACACTCCCTGGAGGAGAGGAGAGCAAGAAGAGGCATGATTGAGACCTACAAGTACCTCATGGGGTGAACAAGGTGCAGGAGGGGAGCCTCTTTCAAGGAGGAGGAGCACAAGAACATGGAGGTGTGATATGAAGCTTGGGACAGGGAGTTTAAGAGGTATGTGAAAATGCTTCATAACAGAAAGTGGTGGACACCTGAAACAGCCTGCCAGAAGAGGTGGTGGGGGTGAAGACAGTGGGGGCTGTCAAGCAAGCATGGGATTGGCCCATGGGTCAGTTTAATCACTCATAATACCCCTGAGCATAAATATAAAGGTTGTTACCAGAATAAAATATTTTGGTATCATGTTATTCAGAGATCATGGTGGCCTAGATCAACTTAGTTTTCTTCCAGTATTACAGAACATTACTTTTGATCTGGATAAATGGGTGTCCTTACCCTGGACATTAATCAGATGAGTCACTATGATTAAAATGTTCATATTACTGAAGCTGCTTTTCGTATTTCAAACTGTCTTATAAAATAGATAGAGAAATTACTGTGTCCTGATTTGTCAGCAGCTGTGCAATGTCAGAGTACGGCCACTGGTTAAAAAAGTGCTGGTAGTCAGGACACAACACAGTCATGTAGCAATGCCTTTTGTAAACAATTCCTGACTGCCATTACAAACATGGCCACCACCTTTACTCTCACTAAAATAGTCAGCTAGGTCCTAAGAATGAAACTCCCTCAATACATAATATATGTAAAAACAAAAAAAGGGCACTGCATCAGCATGTGGTCTAAAAGCAAAACAAAAGGGTTATAGTAAATGCACGCTGAAAATAGAAAATAGAGTTAAAAATCTCTGTTTAACTCTATTTTCTATTTTCAACATGCATTAATATAACCTTTTGTTTTATTACATATATATATATATATATATATATATATATATATATGTTCTTTCCCTTTATAATGTCTGTTTTACATAACATACAGCAATTAAAAAATCAAGTACTACTCATAGTCATACTTTTTGAGTTTTTTTCCAGACCATCAGAAAACCCTTCCTATCCTTACCTGCCTACCATGAAAAAATGCTGTTTAGAGCTCCTAGTGTCATTGACAGCTGAGCTTCCTTGTTGGCTGGTGAATTTAATCTTTTCTGTATGTAAAATCTTAAAAAAAGACAAAAGAAAATCCCTGTGTATCTGTGTGTATGTATTTTAAGTCCTTAGGACTGTCTGGCTTACTAGGAGCCATTGTTGTTTTCACTGGATTGTGGGCCAGTGGAGGTATCCTCTCAGTCCTCCACTACCCCTCTTTTCACTCCAACCATAGGAACCTTCTGGGCAACACTTTTTAATACAGCTATCTTATAGTGTGGGATGTGGTCTGCTTTATCAGTGACAGTAGCAGTTTTTATTGCTTTTAAATAATTTCAACACTAGCACCAAACTTGAAGTCCCCCGGCACACATTGTTTTATGAGACTAAAGTTCACTGACTTGTGAGTGTCAGCGAGCATGTGGCAGAGGCAATGCTCAGGCAGAAGCAAGCACATCTGCCTCCATCTGCTGAGGAAGGCAAGGGAGGCAGCCAGACCCCTTAACAGTTGTTTTATCTGCAGTTTGTTATCTGTGTCTAGTAAGTGCTCTTATAATTTTTGTTAACTTAGAATACATTCAAATATGGATCCCACAGGGAACATTTTAGAGTTACTATGTGACTAGGGTTCAATCATGAAATATAATTGTTGCTTAATGTATGCTTTTACTACACCCGCTGTGAACAGTGTTTTATTTGCGAAAAATGAACTAAGTAGAATTCTTTAATAAAGGAAAACTTAAATGTGAGCTTACCAAGTTAAATGAAATTAACAAAAGTGAATGTTTCATTAAGTCAACTGGAGCAGAAAACCAGTTAATGCTTAAAAAGTGCACAGATAATAAGAAAAGATCTAGGGAACAATCAGAAGGGTCACCAAACTCTAGTGTTGCTGAATGAACCCCAGAAAGAGGTAGAGGGGAAAATGTGAGTGACTGCAATGAGGGTTGGTGTGTGGTCATAAGAAGTAGGCACAAAAATTGGAGGAGAGCAATATCCACCTCCGAGGTCCTTATCACTCTTGCCAACAAATACGGCTCACTGGCAGAGTTTGAATATGATTCTAATCCCTCTGCCAACACAAATAGCCACCAATTAAACAATCAGTGAGAACATGAAGCTTTATTATCTTAAAGAGCTGGTGATGCATTCAGGAGAACTTTAACAAAACATAATATTTAGACAAAGTTCAGCTTGTATTTCCCATTAGTTCTATATTCCTCCTTGTCATATTTATTTCTGAGCTCATTTGCATGAAAACATGACCTTTGCTCCTGAAGAGTTAATCTATTTCTGCTGCTTTCTCCCTACCTGATGTCATAATGCACTGCTTGTGAAATCACAGTTATTCCCACGGCAACAGACTGTGATGTCACAACAGAGGATTATGACTTGGATTAGGGAGTAAGCTACAGAGGCAGATGAACTCAAAAAGAACTATAAGGGATAAAGATCATATATTTAAACACATTTCCTTCATAATAAATTATGGGGAGGAGAAATATATAAACTATAAATGGAATACAAGCAGAATTGTATGTAATTATTGTGTTTTTTAAAGTTTTCTTTGAGGTGCCAGTAGCTCTTTAAGCCATAACTTTTCATAGATAGCACCGCCTAGTAATTGGACATTCCATCATATGCTACACAGATAGTTATATTTGCAAGTCCAAAAAGTTATTGACCACAGTGTCATGTTTTCCTAGCGCTAAAATATCCAATATTAATAACAGGATCAACAAGCTAGTTGTTCATAGTAATTCTGCTGTAATTCTTCATGTAGGGACTAATGATGTGGGTACATATCACAAAAAGAACATGTGCACTGAACTTATGTCACTGAGCAAAAAGGTTAAAGAAAAGGATTGTAAAGTTACCATTTCAAGCATCCTTCCAACAACCCATGTATATGTGGGTGAAAAAAAATCACACTATCCCACACTAAATGATCTGAAGAGTGGCAAATGAGGTTCGGTGCAAAGCAATGCAAGATTATGCACCTGGGATGCGGAAACCCAGGAGAGAGCTACAGGAAGGGGCGTTGCTATAGGTCACCAGGGAAGAAAGGGATCTGGGAGTGATCATCTCAGATGACCTAAAGGTGGCCAAGCAGAGTACAAAGGTTGTAGGGAGGGCCAGTGGCATTTTGGGGTACATAACCTCATCTGGAATACTGTGTACAGTTCTGGAGGCCGCATCTTCATAAGGACATAGACAGGGTGGAGACAGTTCAGAGAAAGGTGACAAAGATGATACAGGGCTTGCAACAGAGGATGTATGAGGAAAGATTGAAAGACCTCAACATGTATACACTTGAAGGAGGAGGGAATGGGGAGACATGACTGAAACCTTCAAGTATCTTCAGTGCATAAACAAGGTGCAAGTGGGCAACATCTTTCAGTACAGGAAATGTACTAGAACGAGGAGGGCATGATATGAGATCAGAAGGGGGCAGGATAAGAGGAAATATGAGGGAGCTTTTCTTCATGGAAAGGGTGGTGGATGCATGGACTAGACTGCCCCAAGAGGTGGTGGGGGCAAGCACAGTTTGGGGGGGGGATTCAAACATGCATGGGATAGGCACAAAGGAACCCTAGAGGTGGGAAGGAGAGGATAAAACCGATGACCAAGTAGGATCAGTGGCTGCTAATAGAGGTAGGGTAAAAGGGCAGACTAGATGGGCCTAGCAGTCCTTCTCTGCCATCAATTACTATGTTAATATATTACTATGTTACTATCTCAAGACACTAAGGCTAGGCAATCAAACTGGAGAAAGAGTGAGGGTATTAGTTTCATTGATCACTAGGACAAATTTTCTGGGAGCAAATCGTTATACTCCAGAGATGGACTTCATTTAGATAAACCTGGTACTTAAGACTTTGGGGTTAAGTCTTAAATCCACTCTCCATACTATGTGTTTAAACTGATAAATGGGGGGATATGTAATACAGAATTCACCATCATACTATTCAACTAACATACACACACACAGCAAATCTACAAATTAAAAAAGCCAAGTATTTACTATTGAATGCCAGGGGCCAGTTATTCAAAAAGTTGCCTAATGGGCAAAGTGATTGTGTTCCGTTTGTCCAGGGTTTATGCCCAAGCTCAATATTCAAAAGGAGCAGTTGCATGCACTAAAAGGGTAGCACACACTAAAAATAATGCATGCAATGGGCAAAGGGAGGGGTGGGGACATGTAGTCAGGTGCAGCACAATATTCAGCCTGGTAGTGCAGCACAAAATGAATAGTGCAGGCCACCTTGTGTTGTGCAGTTACTGCAAAGAAGAAGCCTAACATACTCCAGACAGTCTTAGCAGCCAGCAGAGCCACTTCAGGCAACTATGTGGGTGGTTGGTGGAGCACACCTGCTTCCTTGTGGCTAGTGGCAACCCCAGCCCTCCAGACCCCATCCCCATAAAAATTACATTCTGGCCTGGTGTTCAGTGGTCCCTCCTCCTCCTATCCCCATCCCTGTTGAAAGAAAATTATTCACATGTATCCAGTGGTCCCCCCACCCTCTGATCCCTGATCCTGTTGATATAAAAATATTTCCTGGTGTTCAGCAGCCCCCACAACTGATACCTGGCCCTGTTGATATAAAATTATTTCCTAGTGTCCAGTGGTCTCGACACCCTCCAATCCCTGGCCCCATTAATATAGAATTATTCCCTGGTGTCTATTGGTCCCCTACCCTCCAATTCATGTCCCCATTCAGTATACATTATTCCCTGCTGTCTAGAGGTTCCCCACCCTCTGCTCCATGGCCCTGTTCAATATACATTATTCCCTGATGTCTAGTTGTCACCCCTCCAATCCCTGGCTCTGGTAGACAGACATTCCTCCTCAGTGTCAAGTGGCACCCCCACCCTCCGAGCGCTCCCCACAGTTCTGTAGATGAAGTCCCTGGCACCTAGCATCCCCACCACAGCAACCCTATGAAATGACAGGGTGCACGCATCCTGCATACTGTACAGGGGGCATGCATGCTGTCTACTGTAGACAGTATATGTGCTCCCTGTACAATATGCTGGACATGTGCACCCTGTCATTGCATATAACGGGTGGCCAAGGTGGTGAGAGGAGGGCTGTGCAAGTCAATGTATGGGCTCCCTGAAGTGCTGGCGATTAAGGTAAGGGGGTGGCAGGGTGGTGTACCCAGTGCTGGCAGTGTGGGAGGACTACTAGAAGCCAGGGACTTCATTTTTGGAACTGCATCGAGTGCTTGGAGTCTGGGGATTGCTACTGGACACCAAGGAGGGGTTTCTGTCTACCAGGGCTGGGGATCAGATGCCAGGGTGACCACTAGACACCAGGGAATAATGTATATTGAATGGGGCTGGGGATTGGAGGGTGGGACTGCTGGACATCAGGGAATAATTTTCTTTAAACAGGAATGGGCATCGGGGGGGGGAGACCAGTGAACATCAGGGAATAATTTTCTTTCAACAGGGATGAGAACTGGAAGATGGGGTGACAACTGGACACCAGGAAATTATTTTCTTTTTATTGTGTAGGAGATCAGAGTGGGTGGGGCCGGCCACAGGAGGGGTGCAAACCTGCCGTCACTTCTCATGCAAATGAAACCATAATGGACATGCATATGGCCCCTTAGCACCTTGTATGTTCAATGGGATCATTTGCATGGTGCCAGCTAAATATCATGCCAGAGGTTCCCAATACTATCAGGTCTGGGGATGTTGCTCCCTGCACTTCCAGGATCCATGCTGGGGCAGTGCTACTTGACTTAGTGATGCACTGACATGCCGCTATATTTGGTTGAATAGTACTGGTGTGCTATCTGACCAAATATAGCATTCTTGGGGTTGAGCAATGGGCAAGTGCAGCACAAGCCTTTGTGTTCTGCTTTGCCCTTTTTACAGGGCCCCAAGAATCTAAATAATAAATCTGATGAACTTTTGTCTCTAATTTCTAACAATAAATGAGACATAATAGCTATCAAAGAGGCTTGGTGGTCAAATAATGGTGAGTAAGGTAGGAACATTTTGGGTTGTGATCTATTCTACTTTAACAGAATAAACCAAAAGGGTGGATGTATTGCCCTGTATGTTTATTTTTACTTTGGATTTTTTGAAGTCACCAAGAAAATTAGGAAAACTACAGTAACAGAATCCTTGTGGGTCAAACTTTTTGGTCTTTGTTACCATCCTCCCAATTACAAAGCCAAAAGAACAGCTGAAATTAATAAAGAAACTGAGTTAGCATGGAGTTAGGAGACATCATCCTAATGAGAAATCTAAATCTAGGGGATGCTGTTTGGAGAAAACACTCTGCCTCATCAGTAGTTGGAAATTCATTTGTCTCCACTTGTGAGCAGCTTCATATGACTTAATATGTTTTTAATCCAGAGGCTCTAATATTTTAGGTACTGACCTCATAACAAAGAACATTGACATCAGAAACTGCAACATTGATCCCCCTCTAGGAAGCAGTGATCATTATTTTATTAAGTTTGAAGTGGATTTCTCTTACACTAATGCTGATGGGGTGACATAGGTCTTTCAATATAAAAAAGCAAATACAATGCAAATTGAAAATGAGCTAGCAAATTTACAATAAACTGGGATATGTTACTTAATAACTGTGACATTGATAACATGTGGAACATAATCAAAAACACAGTTCTTTATATCAGCAAGGAGTACATTCTGAAAGTTACAAAATATTGGAATAATAAATTAAGACCAAAATGGCTGTCTAACAAAATAAGAAGACTTATAAATAAAAAAAAAACAAAAACAAACATAAACTCTAATTGTCTATTAAAACTCCAGGCAGGTGAGAAGCTTTCAAAAAGGCACAAAAGACGTGTAAACAAGAAATTAGACAAACTAAGGTTAAAATGGAGAACAATATAGCACAAACTGCAACTAAACACAATAGCAAAGCCTTTTCAAAATACAGTAACTCACTCAAAAAATGCAGTGTAAGGTATGAACTCTCACTGTTAATGACTCTAGTGTCAGTAAACCAGTAGATATGGCCAAAACATTCAATAATAATTTCTGCAAGGCATTTGCAACGAAAACAAAAACACTGCTAATATTGATATTAGCACAACACAGTGTGTTGAAATCTCACTTGAGGAAATTAATAAGATCAAAAATGTTAAAGCTGACTCCTCCCCTAGCCCAGACCAGATAACAGACAAAATTATTAAAATTATGGGTGGGTAGGCTGGCCCAGTGGTGTGGAGAGCTGAGGCATCATGCCTTACCTCCTACAATGCTCGTGACCTTTGTTCACAGTGCAAGTGGGTTGTTGGGGGTTGACTGGGGAGGGAGAGGACTGAGCATCTGGAGGACATCTTTCCTCTCCCAGGGAGGGTAGTTTGGCAGTCCTGCTGAATGACTGTCCCCAGGTATAGGCCTGAGGGTAGAACAGGATGGGGACGCCAAAGAAGGGAGGGTGCTGTGGAACTCCCACAACATGCACACACCTCCACATACATGTGTTGACATGTCACACCCCAGCAATGGGGAGGGAATGGGAGAAAACCAGGAAAAACTCCCTAGGTGGTGGGATGAAGATTGGGCCCCCCCAGCAGGCTCTGCACCAGTGGTTGGGCGCAGCCATGGCCCTGTGGCAGAGGACACAGTCAAAGGTAAGTCCCAGAAGAGCCAGGTGATGGGGCTGGGGGGGATTGATCGGATGGGGTTGCCAGGGCGAACAAGGAGAGAAAAATGAATATAAATAAAGAATTATGGGCAGGCACTTAGTATACCCATTAAATTTACTATACGAAAAAAACATCAACTTTGCTAACATTCCCCATGACTGAAAAATTGTTAATGTGATACCACTCTTTAAAAAAGAATTATAAATAAAATGTATCAAATTACTGACCTATCGGTCTGACACCTATTCTCTGCATAATCATGAAAGTTATAATTAAGGGTATAATTTTGGTTTGTTTGGGAGAATTTGACTGGTATCAACTTGGGTTTTCCAAAGGAAGATCTTGAACCTCAAATCTTTTGTGTTTTTATGAAAAAAATCATTAACCACCTGGATAATAAAATGCCATGTGATGTAATTTTTCTATATTTTACTAAAGCGTTTGACCTGTTTCCACACAAGGCTGTAACTGCAAAAATGAAAAACGCTATTATTAATCCATGATTTATTAAATGGATTTTAAACTGGCTAGATAGAAGACCACAGAGGACATTAATTAACAGAGATCTGTCGGATTCAGGAACTGTGTCCAGTGGGGTACCACAGGACTCCGTTCTGGGATCTTTTGAGTTTCATATTTTCATCTCTGACCTAACTAAATATCTAAAAGGTTGGTCTGTGAAATACACAGATGACTCAAAAACTGATGGTCAACATGCAACAGCAGTTGACATCTCTAGATTACAGGAATATCTGAATTTCATCTCAGCTTGTTCTATGGAGCGAAAATGCATTTTAACCTTGATAAGTGTAAAGTGATGCACTGTGGTACAAAAAAACACAAAACATTGTTATTACTTGTGTGGGAAATTACTTTGGGAAACTTTATACAAAAGGGATTTGGGAATTATAATCTCCAGTGATTTAATAGTACAAAACAAATGAGGCCATTTCTAAGGCTAATAAGATCTCTTGGGCTAGAAGGAATAATATCAAATCCAGAGATCTGGCTGCTATAGAACATTTGTACAGTGCGTATATTCTTCCTCACTTGCAGTACTCCTCTCGGGTATGGTGCCCATTTAGAAAGGGGGGTGATAATAAGCGGGTGGAAAAGATATAAAAGACAATAACCAAACAAATCACACTGGACTAAATGACCTTGATTATCAAGATAGGGTATTTGAATTGGGTATAATTTCACTTGAAAATAGATGCCTCAGGGATAACTTATTATTAATGTGGGATATTGTGAATGATCCTTATCTGATGAACGAGATGGGGTTTGAATTTAAGCAAGGATCTGTTGACACAACAGGTTATCCATGCCACGTGAAAGGCAAAAAGTTCAATACTATGAAACAAAAACATACTTTTTTTACTCAAAAGGGTGGTAAACCTCTGGAACTCCCTTCCTTTTGATACTATTATTGGTGAAGCAAAAACATATTTAAAAGATAAATTAGGTCAATTAATTCTCATGGGAGTCAGTCTGTCTTATTATGGGTAAATGACAGGAGTATTTTATGAACAGTTGTCTTTTGCTGCTGCACATACCATAGTATGTAATCTTTGCTGCTTGACCTTGCTCCGTTAAAATGTAATCCCTGGCTTTATTGAGGCTTTCAGTGTGTTTGTGTGGGAAGAGGCATACACTCTGCCAGTGGGCTTCTTCAGAAGTTTGAATTCCTGCATTATATGATAATCAAACAGTCCATCTACAGAGTAGGTGGAAAGGCAGATGACAGACAGGTGGGAATGGACTACTTTGTACTAGTCACTTTTAGCAAAAGAAAATACTTGTCTCTAAATTTAAAAAGCTGGCTTTTTTAAGATTTCTGTTTCCCCATTTTATAAGTGCAATAAAATACATCAGGGTGTGCCTAGTTATGTGATAACTGCACTTCCAGTTGCTGATGGCACTTGATGTAATTGCCTCATGCTTTACGATGCACCTGAGTGTGCATTTATTACATAACTACCCACAACCTGTTGTGTCTTATGACATACCCAATTCCACTTTCCAATAGTTTTTTTAAATCTTCAAATAAATCCATTATTAATTTTTCTGGAAACCCCAAACAAACAGAATTACTATGAATAAATGAACCCTGCGTAACTCTGAAAGTGGCCTTAGTATGACCAATTTTCAATATTATTACTTAATAGGGCAACTCAGCTTTAAAATTGATTCAAACAATCAGAATCAGTAAGCTATACCTTAGACTTAATCAATACTTACTACCATGCACTTGAAAGCACCCTATATGTGTACCTGCAAAAAAATAAAAATAAAACCATTTTGCCCTCCATGGCCTCATCCTGTCAACTTTGGACCAAAGTGCACTCAATTATGGTATAGGGTGGAAAAATGCGACTTCCTTATACTCCACTATATATGTAAATTATAAATACCCACCCTCTAGCGGAACATTGGATTATAAATGATGGCACTCTAGGGGTCTATTTCCATTTTCCCAGTGCTTTAATAATAGAAATATTTAATTTGTTCTCAACTAAGGGATGAATTTTTCCTACCTAAACATCGCTTTGTTAGACAGCTGCAATTTAGGAACTTTGTCTTCAAAAATGCAGACTCCACATACTGGTGTTCTCTCACCAGTCCCCAGTTGTGGCTCTGTTACAACTTGGCTTCTCAAGTAAAAATAATAATAATATTATCTAAATTGTATTATGCTATTCTGTCTATGTCTTGGAAGGATCTATCAATGCTTCACAACAAGTGGGAACAAGACTTAGATGATTAATGTTTAGATTATATGTGGAGAAAATTAATGATCTCTCCATTTGATGGTATAATTTCTGTTAAATTACAACAGATCTAGCCCAATATACTCCATCAAGCCTATTTTACTCTAGTTAGATTGAATAAACTCAATCCCAATATTGTGGATAACTGTCCCCAATGTCATAACATACCAGGGACCTTAATCAATATTTTTGACTCCTGCCCAACATTAAAACCTTAGTGGGACAAAATCGCCACTTCTTTAGCTAGGGCTCGGAAAATATAGGTAAAGCTGAATGATCTTACAGTTTATGTTTGGCATCTAGAACAGTAGTGAACTATCCACACCAGAGACTTACTTGCTACATTTAGCCATCATCAATGCTAATAATTGCATATTACTGAAATAGGAGGATAATAACACTCCTGTCTATCAAGCATGGCTCAGCTGTTAGATCTAATAAAGACTGGAAAAAAAACATAGAATCTGTTGGCAGAAAGAGACCAATGGTCAACCAAGTCTGTCATCTTATATTAAAATGAAAAAAAATAATTTTAGGGGAACTGCAGTCAAAATTTACAACAACAAAATTGTTGTGCAGTGTATTTTTTGATTTGTGGGTGTATCCTTAGTGTGTCCATGGAGTCTGCTCAAACTACACTAAAAAAAATTGTTGAAGATGAATTGCAGTCAAAATCTACTAAAACATATGTTTTGCAGAGCATTTTGATTTATGGGTCTAGTCCTAGGGTGTCCTTCCCTTTGTTTGCAGATAGGAGTTTTTTCTACATTTGCTTACTAGTTTTGTCACCCCCGGAGATCTCCATGTTTGATGTTTTTTATCACTTTTCTTTTTCCCAAAATGCCTCCTGTCCCACCTGACAGTGATGAATACATGACCCTAAATTCAACAAGTGCTGGTTTAGTATCAAGTGACCTGCAATAAATTTGTGATTTTAAGTGCTAGTTATCCCTCAGGCATTTGCTGGCTGTGAATGTACCCCTTATTAGTGCTCACAGAATAAGGAGAGGCACTTAAACTTACAGCTCTACTGATGAAAACTTGACATTAAACCAGCACTTGCTGAATCTATGTTCATGTATGCATCACTGTCACATGGGAGAGGAGGCATTGTAGGAAGGAGAAAAGTGATAAAAAAAATTCCAACATGAAGATCCCCTGAGGCTATAAAACTAGTAGGCAAATTTAGAAAAAACCCTAATAGCATACAAAGGGAAGGACACACTAGGATTGCACCCACAAATCAATGCACTCTATGCATTTTTTTTTGAGGGGGGGTTTTGACTGTTGTTCCCTTTAAAGATTCAGTAATACATTTCAACAAAAAAAGGTTTTTCTACAAAACAAATTAGCTGGAACCCCTCAAAGTCTGTTTTTGCTTCTGGCATTATGCACAGAGCAAGCACTGCTTGTGTATGAAACTATGAAGCCTCATCATTATTTGTCTTGGGTTCTTGCCTTTGGTTGCTTGCCTTGGGGGGGTTATGTTAGGGCTTGTTGTATATGATCTAATTTAATTTCTTCCATATGCAGTCCAGATCTAGAACTTTTAGTAGCCACTTCTCAACAAAAATTACTGGAACCATTCCCTCTCTGCCCCTGGGAGGCCCTGTATTCCCAAGTTGTTATGGTTGTTTACATTTTCTTGCCTGTCTATCATTTCTTTGAAGGTCTGGCTCACTCTCCTGCCTCTTCATTTTATTTGGGAGCATCTCCTTTGATCATTGCTGTCTGATACATGTTCCTTTATGGCCCCCAGTCTTGTAGTATGCCCTGCTGTTTTCTTTTTCGGGGTCGCCAGTTTGGCAGGCACTTAATCTACATTAAGTCTCAAAGTTACTTGCACTGGTGCAGAGATCGAGAGGTCAACTGCTGCCATAGAAACTTAGAATCTGTTGGCAGATAAGGACTACTTGGCCCACCTAGTCTGCCCACTTTTCTGTGCCTGTACTGTCACCATAGACTCCACCTGATCTCCAGCTACCCCCTACTTCCCAACCAGAATTCCCCTGTGCCTATCCCTTGCATGCCTGAAGCCCACCATAGTTTTTGCCTCCACTGCCTCTCCTAGAAGACTGTTCCAGGCATCCACCACTCTTTCAGTGAAGGAGTACTTCTTCACATCCCTCCTAAATTCCCCCCTTCCAGCTTCATTGCATGCCCTCTTGTTCTTGTGCACTTTCTCCTTTGAAAAATACTCCCCTCTTGTACCTTATTCACACTGTGAGGTATTTATAAGTCTCTATCATGCTCCCCTCCAGTCTCTCCTCAAAGGGCTTCTGATGCAGCACCTGCATTATTTTAGTTGCCCTCCTCTGGACAGTCTCTACCCAGTCTATGTCCTTCCTGAGATGTGGTTTCCAGAACTAGACACAGTACTTCAGCTGAAGTCTCACCAATGGTCTATGCAGTGGTGACACCACCTCCCTCTTTCTGCTGATGATACCCCTCCCTATGCACCACAGCATCCTGTTGGCAATACCACCTGTCTTGTTGCAGTGGCTCACCACCTTGAATTCATCAGATATGATTACTTCAAGGTTCCTTTCCTATTTTGTGACTGTCAATACCTCATCCCACATTTTATACTCCATCTCCGGGTTTTTGTGCCCATGGGCTATGATTCTGAATGTGTTCACATTGAAATCCAGCTGCTATGCCCTTGACCATGCCTCAAGTTTTCTCAGATCTCTGCACAGTCTCTCCACCCCCTCTGGAGTGTCAACCCTACTGCAGATTTTGGTACCATCTGCGAAGATGCATACCTTCCCTTTCAGCTCTTCTGCAATGTCACATATAAAGATACTGAATAAGACTGGTCTCAGTATGGAGCCCTGAGTGAGAGCCATTTACCACTACCCTACACCTACACATTAACCAATTTTGTGCCCAGTTTACCACCTTAAGACCCACACCCAGACTGCACCATTTCATTATGAGCCTATGTGATACAGTGTCAAAGGCCCTGCTGATGTCTAAGTAGGACATATCCACCACCCCTCCCTGATCTATACTTCTGGTCATGCAACCAAAAAAATCAATCAGGTTCATCTAGCATGGCTTCCCCACCATTAATCCATGCTGTATCAGGTCTTGTAACCCCCTGGATTCAAGATACTCCACAAGCATTTCCTTTAGAAGCATCTCCATTGATTTTCTGCCACTGACATCAGACTAATTGGCCTATAGTTGTCATCTTCCTCCCTGCTGCCACTTTTATAAAGTGGGACTACATCTGTCCTTCAGTCTTCTGGGACCACTCCTGTTTCTAGTGAGTTGTTGAATAGGGCCATCAAAGGTATAGCCAGAACATCATTGAGCTTCATCAGTACCCTTCAGTGTACCCCATCCTACCCCACTGCTTTGTCTAGTTTCAGATTCACAAGTCATTCAGGATGTTCTCCTCTATGAATGGACTTGTGTCACCCTCTCTCCTTCCCCCCAGTGTTCCTGCTGCTTGTATCTGGTCCATCCCCCTTCCCTTCCACTGTGAAGAAGTATCAAAGTAATAAGAACAACTCCAGACAGAATGTTTTCAACAAATCAGTGCTTTCTCAGCTCTTTATTTTAGCCAGGTAATCAGGCCAGGACCCCTGCGCTTCGGCATTCTTGCCTTCAAAAGAGGGTATAGCTTGGTTGAGCAACAGGCTCATATATATATATATATATATATATATATATATATATATATATATATAACAACTGTGACATCATTAAGTGACATTACAAAAGATCCGTGTCTCATACTGTGTTCAAATAATACAAAGACACCATTAAGTACACATATGATGATGATAAAAGTGAAAATGAATGTAAAAAACAGAAAAAAGAAAAATAGTACAAAATCTTAACATTTTAAACATTTTAAACAATTATGCATCAGTAAGTGATTATTGTACATTTTCAAACCTAAATGATCTTGTCTCACTGTCCACCTCAAATATGGTATTTTATTTACTAAAAAATATTACTTTATGGGGACTAGATCAAAAGCATTCTGCATATCTACTCTTCAATATTTTACACTTTACACAATATGAGTTTCACCCACAAAACTGATCCAGACAGCATAGAATTCCTAGACCTCACTGTAAGAAGACCTGTTTTTCCTGAAAAGGACATAACTACAAAAAACTGCAAGAAACCCACGGCCACCAATAACCTTCTCAGGGCAGACAGTGCACACCCTAAAAAACTCAAGGAATTAATCCCTTATGGACAATTCCTACATTTACGCAGGAACTGCACAAAAGATTCTGATATCTGGGCCCAAGCAGAGGAATTATGAAACAGACTTGAGAGCAGAGGTTACAGGGATGAGTTGATGGCACAGGCTGTGAACAAAGCTTATGGTATGAGAAGAGAGGATCTATTAAAAGAGAAAACAATAGATGCATCCTTTAATTTTAACTGCGTAACCTTCGTTACTGAGTTTAACAATTGGTCTGGCCAAATAGGAAATGTTATTTACAGGAACTGGCACATCTTGCACTCTGACAAGAATTTGAGTAATGCAGTGGGTGAAAAACCTCACATTGCAGTCTCAAGGGGACCCAACCTCAAAAGTGGTTAGTCAAAAGCAGAGTAACCAGACCAGTCAAAAGTACCTGTCTGGGTACAAAACCCATAGGAAATTTTAAATGCCAGAGATGCAACATTTGCAGTTACTGTAACACAGGCACTGATTTCATATATCCCACAACAGGAAATAAATATGAGATGAGATAATTCATAAATTGTGATACGACATTCATAATTTATGTCTTATGGTGTGGATGTAAACAGATGTATATTTATTTATTTATTTATTTAAGAGATTTACCAGGAAGGCATGCTGAGCAGCGTACTGCTCGATTTCAGATGCGCCCTGGGGTAGGGAGTTACAATGGTATAGTAGTACAGAAGAAACAAAAACATGCTTACAAGTGTTTAGTACAACAAAGGATGAGGCAGTCATAATACAAATAGAGCAGGTACATATTCGTTTGCATTTTTAAAACATTAGGTGCAGACCGAAAAAAAATAGAAGACCAGACAGGTGATAACCGCTGGTAGGTAGGAGATGGGGTTCAATGGGGGGAGGGACAGGAGCAGGTGGTAGAGAAGTGCATTTTAAGAAGGGCATTCCGTTGAGGAGTACTTGTGGTGTGTCTGATATCCGCTGCCAGGGAGTTCCATAATTTGGGCAACCTGAAGCTGAAAGCTGCCTGGCTTGACCGGGTGGATCTGTGTGGAATGTGCAGGAGCCTAGAGTCTATATTTCTGAGAGCGTAGGCAGGTGGGGAGAGGGTGGTTAGGGAGGACGACAGGTGGGGGAGCATCTGCAACCAGAACTTGGCAGCGGTTCTAGCACAGTGAAGCAATTGTCGGTTTTGGAGTGAGGGGAGGTCCACGGACTGGTAGAGGTCGCAGTGATGGGTATTGGGAGGAAAGTCCAATAAGAACCGGCAGAAGGAGTTGTAAAGGGGATCAAGCCTAGCTAAGGACGTTTGGGGGGCGGCACAGTAGACAACATCCCCGTAATCCATAATCGGGAGGATAATTTTTTGGACTATAGCTAGCCTGGTTTGTAGAGCAATGCAATTCTTGTTCCAGTAGAGGGCTCCCAGCATGAGATGTAAATTTTTGTGTAGAGCATCTATATGCGCTGAGAAGTCAAGGTACTGATCAAGCCAGATGCCGAGATAAAGATATGAGGTGCAGGCCTCAAGTGGGGATCTGTCCAGAGTGTAGAATGTGGGTGGTGCGCTAAGCCGGGTTAGTTTGGCCTGAGAGCCAAAGGTGAGGGAGACTGTTTTTTTTGTGTTTAAGAATAGTTGGTTAGAGAGGAACCAACGGTGGATGGAGTCGAAGTCCTTCTGTAGACAGGCTGTCATGGTGCTTGCGGATGGGCCAGAGGCAAACAGCACCGTATCGCCTGCGTACATATGGATAGCCGTTTGTGGGCAGGCAGCAGGCAGATCATTGAGAAATATAGAGAACAGCAGCGGGCCGAGTACAGACCCTCAGGGGACTCCACAGGTGACAGGAAGTGAGGTGGATCTCGCTGAGCCAATACGGACTGATTGGGACCTGCCTGACAGGAACGAATGGAACCAATTATTTGCATTCACAGACAGTCCAGCTTGGGCAAGTTTGGCCAGCAACAGGGGATGAGATACTGTGTCGAAGGCTTTCGCCAGGTCTATAAATATGGCTGCTGTTAATTCCCCTTTGTCCATCCCCATAAGGATGGAGTTAGTGAGGCAAAGGAGGGAGGTGATGGTGGAGTGATTTTTTCTGAAGCCGGCTTGGTAGGGGGTGAAAGATGATATGGTATCTAGATGGTGGTGGAGCTGGGACAGAGCTAGATGCTCTTGAATTTTGGCTAGGATGGGGAGCAGAGATATGGGCCGGTAGTTGGATGGGGAGGAGAGGTCCCCTCCTTTGGGTAGGGGAATGACTGTGGCTTGTTTCCATATACTGGGGACTGCCCCGACTTTGAAAGACAGGTTAAAGAGCAGGGTTAGAGGGTGGGCTATGGCCGGTGCCGAGAGTAGGAGCATTCTGGAATCCAGGCCTGATGGACATTTACCTTTAGATGGGTTGAGTGACTTTAGTATACTTAGCACCTAGCCAAGTGAAACTGGGCGGAGCGAGAAGGAGGCCAAGGAGGATATTTTAGGGGGCACAAAGGGTGGGGGATGGAGCTGGGAGGAGAGTAGAGAAGAAGCATTGGTGGAGAAATAAGAATTAAGCTCAGTGGCAATCGAGCAAGGATCAGTGATGATTCTTCCTTCGAGACTGAAAGTAGGTGTGGGGGGGTTGGGCCGGTGGGGAAAAAAGGGATTTTATTTGTTTCCAGAACTGAGCCGGGTGAGCAAAGTTATTGTTGAGTGTAGTTTTAAAGTAATTTGATTTGGCCTGATGTATTAGTCTTGTACAGGCATTTCTTAGTGACCGGTAGTGTTGCTGAGCCGTTTGCGCCCCTGTGGCCTTGAAGGATTTCCAGGCACAGTCTCTGGCTCTTAGGTGTGCCATGAGGTTAGTTGTTACCCATGGTAAGTGGGATCCTCTTACTCGGGATCTCCTGAGTGGAGCATGGAGGTCCCAGATGGCTAGGAAGTTATTAGAGAAATAATTCAGAGCCTCATCCATGGAGGTGGCCCTGGGGATGAAGGATCAGTCAATGCTGGTGAGGTAGTTTAGGAGAGCTGTTAGGTCAAGGGATTTATAAACTCTGATGTAAAGTGTGTGGGGTGGAGGGGCCAGTGGATGGAAGATTTTACGCACCATATAAGTCATGTGGTGGTCGCTAAGGGAGTCTGGTAATAGGCCAGCTTTAACTATCCGATGAGGGTGGGTAGTAAGTGCCCAATCCAGTAGTGTGTGTTTATTGGATTTGTGATTTAGTCGAGTGGGTTCCTTTATTTGCTGGTGCAAGTTTAGGGCATTTATTTGGCATAGTGATTTTGAGGCTGTGCTGCCTAGCCAGTTCTGATTGAAATCACCAAGGATGTGTAGTTCTCTGCCTTCCGTAAGGGACCTCAGGTTACCAAGGTGGTCAAGAATGCTACCCAGAGGTGTGTCTGGCGGACAGTATGACCCTGCTATCTATAGTGGGATAGAGTGCGGCAGGGGATTTTAATTAGCATGGACTCTATGGTTTGTATGGGTGCTGACTGTGTGATTAAGGAAAACTGGAGATTTGAGGAGATATACATGGCAGTGCCGCCACCCTTCTTTTTGCCCTGTCTGTCCTGGCGGATTAAGGAGTAACCAGGTATAGAGAATTCCTCATCTCGGTTATGGGGCTTTAGCCAAGATTCAGTGATGATTACGATATCTGGGCGGAGGGCAAGGACCGTGGTTTGTAGGGCTCCTATTTTGTTTAGGATGCTGCATATGTTTAGGTGGACAATTTTAAAACCCTTGGAGAGGTGCGTAGTTGGTGCACGGGGTTGGCCAGCTGTGGGGGCCGGTGGTCCCGGGTTGTGTTCAATGACCCCTGCTATAAGGAGGAGGAGAGCCAGGGTGTGCCTTAACAAGCGCATGGTTTTTACTGATGACCCCTGTTGAGTGGGATGGTTGGGGGTTAGCAAGTTTATCTTGAGGTCAGAGTAAAATGGGATATATAGGGCAGGTTGCTCAGCGTGGAAAGAGGGAGGGAGGATAGAGGCCCCCAGGGACCAATTGTGCCAATGGTACTGGTTGTGTTCCACTGGTGCCGAAGTGGAGTGGAGGGCTGGCTTAGTAACTGAAGAGAGAAGAGGCAAAGGGCCAGGTAGTATAGGATGGGAGGAGGGTTGGAGGTAAGATATGGTTAGGCAAAGCATTATAATAGTTACTGTGAGAAGCAGCATTTTTTTTTTTTTTTTTTTAGTAGTAAATTGAATTCTGCTCGGTGGTGGCCACTAGTGGCAGAAAATTATAAGGAGCTAATGGGAAAGTGGGCTGATCAGTTATCGAAGGTCATGTGCCACTGCCTATAAAACTGAGTGACAACCAAGGGTGGTGGTGGGGGCGGTGGGGAGCCGGAGCGTAGCGACGGCAGGGCTGAGTCTCTTCAGAGCACTGAGCAGGTAGGCAGAGCTCAGTGCTATCATCTGTCGTACCTGAAGTGATTTCAGGGGGTTGGGGAGGGTGTCCTAAGCCCTCGCGGACCCTGGGGCTGCCTCCTGCCGACACGGCTCTCTTTGTGTCCTGGGGAAGGAAGCAGAAACAGTCGAGGTTTAAATACAGGTACAGGGACTTTGGGGGACCTGCAGTACTTTTGTTGTTTTTTTGTAAAATCTGAGTCAAAGTTTTCACAAGAACTGTAGTATAGGGCTCAGATTTGTTCCAAGGCAACACCCTTGTAAATGCAGGATTAATTACACAAAGCAGGCAAAACTTAGCTTAAACAGGTATACACAGCTTTCAAAAAACTATCTGCATTTGTGTGGGGACACTTAAATGAACTTTTAAAGGAGCAGTTTTTCCAAAAAAAGGCGCCAAAATTAAGTCCCTTCAGAGCACTGAGCAGGTAGGCAGAGCTCAGTGCTATTGTCCGTCGTACCTGAAGCGATTTCGGGGGGTGTGGCAGGGCATCCTAAGCCCTCATGGACCCTGAGGCTGCCTCCTGCCAACACGGCTCTCTTTGTGTCCTGAAGTGATTTCGGGGGGTGGGGTAGGGCATCCTAAGCCCTCGCGGACCCTGGGTTGCCTCTGCCAACACGGCTCTCTTTGTGTCCTGAAGTGATTTCGGGGTGGGGAGGGTGTCCTAAGCCCTCGCGGACCCTGGGCTGCCTCCTGCCGACACGGCCTCTTTGTGTCCTGAAGCGATTTCAAGGGGTGGGGAGGCGTCCCTAAGCTCCCTGGACCATGGGGCTGCCTCCTGCTGACACGGCTCTCTTTGTGTCTTGGGGAAGAAAGCAGAAACAGTCGTGGTTTAAATACAGGTACAGGTGCTTCGAGGGGGTTGGGGGACCTGCAGTACTTTGTTGTTTTTTTTGTAAAATCTCGAGTCAAAGTTTTCACAAGAACTGTAGTATAGGGCTCAGATTTGTTCCAAGGCAACACCCTTGTAAATGCAGGATTAATTACACAAAGCAGGCAAAACTTAGCTTAAACAGATATACACAGCTTTCAAAAAACTATCTGCATTTGTGTGGGGACACTTAAATGAATTTTTAAAGGAGCAGTTTTTCTGAAAAAAGGCACCACAATTAAGTCCCTTCAGAGCACTGAGCAGGTAGGCAGAGCTCAGTGCTATCGTCCGTTGTACCTGAAGTGATTTCGGGGGGTGGGGGAGGGCGTCCTAAGCCCTTGCGGACCCTGAGGCTGCCTCCTGCCGACAAGGCTCTCTTTGTGTCCTGAAGCTATTTGGGGGGATGGGGGAAGGTGTCCTAAGCCCTCGAGGACCCTGGGGCTGCTTCCTGCCAACACGGCTCTCTTTGTGTCTGGGAGAACTACCAGAGCATTAAAGCAGAGGGTACAGGAATATGTCAGAAACATAGAGCATTAAAGCAGAGGGTACAGGAATATGTCAGAAACATAATTAATGTTTAAATAGACACTCTTGTGGGTTTGCATTTCTCCCAAAAACATAACTCAGATCATAAATGTATGAAATTTATGGGGATCGATTGGCAACAGCCCCTCAAATATGGGAGTGACAGAACCAATGAGTTACTTAAAAGAGAAAGCAGGTGGATCTACAGATTAGGAACAGTGAAACTGGATGGTTTGAATGACCAATGGGATCTAACACCCTTTTTAAGGGGTAAGAAGTAATAAAAGAACCATAGAGACTGAAGTTGTGATGACACACTAGTATTAATTGTTGCTTTCTATTTCTATCTTTGTTACAGGAATCTTGGAGAATCCATATCTGTAGATCCTCAGCCAAAAGAAAGGTTCTTTCTCCCATTCTATGGATGAAAATGGAGAAAAGGGTGATCACATCATGACATTGTTTCCTGTCCCAACTCCTGACCCCTTCTTTCCCATCCCCTTCCTTCTTCCTCCCTTCCCCTTGTTCTGTTCCTCTACCTTTCCCTCCTTCCCTTCCCTTCCCTCCCCCATCCTTCCCCCACCCCACAGTCTTTTCCACATCTCTCAGCTTTTCAACCCTCTGGCCACTTTCTATCTCCAGTGTATTATAATAAATTAGAACTTGTCTGCATTAACTTGCCTTTCTTTGAGTAATCCCAAGTGTGTCTAAAAATGCTTAAAGAAAGTGTAAAGTGTAAAATATTGAAAAGTAGATATGCAGAATGTTTTTGATCTAGTCCCCATAAAATAATATTTTTTAGTGAATAAAATACCATATTTGAGGTGGACAGTGAGAAAAGATCAATAGGTTTGAAAATGTACAATAATCACTTACTGATGCATAATTGTTTAAAATGTTAAAATTTTGTACTATTTTCCTTTTTTTCATTTTTTTACATTCTTTTTCACTTTTATCACTGTCATATGTGTACATATTGATACCTTTGTATTATTTGAACACAGTATGAGACACGGATCTTTTGTAATGTCACTTAATGATGATGTCACAGTTTTTCCCTGTCCCTCTACCACTGACAATGGCCTCCGGTCTGCCTCTGCACACAGCTCTTAACTCCATTTTCCCAGAGATTGTTAAGCTTCCAGTTTGTAACTGTCTTAAACAGCACTAGTTCCTGAATGTTAGCCTAACTGTTCCTGTGATAAACCTAACTTTACTCTGTAACAATCACTGTATTGTGTATCTGTATCTATTATATGTGATGTGGAACCTTTGTAAAGGAGTCTTTGACTCAAAGGTATTTCTGAATTCTGAAATATACAAATAAATAATAATTAAATATATATATATATATTTATGTATATATATGAGCCTGTTGCTCAACCAAGCTATACCCCCTTTTGAAGGCAAGAACGCAGAAGTGCAGGGGTCCTGGCCTGATTACCTGGCTAAAATAAAGAGCTGAGAAAGCACTGATTTCTTGAAAACATTCTGTCTGGACTTGCTCTTATTACTTTGATTCCATTTTGAGGTTTGCAACCTTCTTAGGAGCACCCCTCTCGATTGCGGTGCACTGCTTTTAACTCATTTGTTTCACTGTGAAGAAGTATCTGTTCAGAATATCTGCTTTTTCTGATCCTTCTCTGCACAGTCCCCCTGCCTTTCTTAACCTTACAGTCCCTTCCCTTGTCTTCCTCTTTTCATTTATGTACCTAAAAAGGTCTTGTCCTCCATAGTTACCCCTTTGGCTATCCTTTCCTCTATTTGCACCTCTGTGCCCGTCATCACTTTCCCGGCTTCCCTCTGCTTTTCCTGGTACACTTTCTTCCTATCCATCAAAATTAGCCTTCTCAGAAGTGCTGCCAAAGTGTGGGAAAAAGAAAGGGCACCAAGCGAGTCAAAGAGATTGAAGTAGGCAAATTCAACTCATGGCTATGTGATTGGTGCCAAGACAAGGGATACCACTACAAAGGGAATGGGCACAACTTTTGGGAAATAACTTTTTTTAAATACAATGGATTGCACCTAAACAGAGAAGGCGTGTGAGCACTAGGACAAAAATTCGATGCCTATACAGGTAGTTTAAACTAAATACAGGGGAGTGTGATGCAGCTCACACCCCTGCTATCAGCCGGTCATGACTGCCCAAAATGCTAAATTCACACATAATCCTGAGAAAAATCAGAGCCAACATCTGCCCAAACCAGCAACCTCCATAATCTCTTGGCTGGAAAAAGCAAACTGGAGCAGTCCAGGAAGAGGGTACAACCTCATGCCAAAGAGGATGTACATTCCTGGAAGGCAATGGCTGCAAATACTAGGAGCCTAACAAATAAACTTCCAGAGCTAACAGCCATCTTGGAAACAGAAAGGTTGGACTGGGTGACTGTAACAGAAATGTGGTTCACGGAAAACTATGCATGGGATATGGCCATTCCCAGTTACAATCTGTTCAGGAAAGATAGGCAGGGCAGAAAAAAGGAAGGGGGCATAGCCATTTACATTCGGGAGGAAATAAAAGCCACAGAAGCAGGGGTCAACCTTAACATTGTTTCACAAGCCCAAATCCTAGTGCAAATTGGCCAGGGCTAGTGTAGCTAACTATCTACTTGTCCATCTTGACTAGTGCAGATTTTCATGGCTGTTAATGAAGTTAAAAAAGTCTCTACTTTAGCAGGCTTTAGTCCTCATGCTAATATCTCTCAATGGTCCAGATGGCCCAGTGTGATTAACAGCTCATTAAGAGCTGCAATTATCTGGCAGTTCAAGAGGGATAGCCCACAAAAGACTCAATGTGAGTCATTATCACTCCACTGTTAGGACTTTCAGCTAGTGCCCAGAGTGTGATCAAGGGTAGAGTTCTGTTAAGTCACTAGTTTCCAGTTTTCTGAATGAGTCTCTGTTTAACAATTCATCCCATATTATTAAGACCAGTGCTCCTCATTTCCCTACATTTTGTTTTTATTTTAGTCTTTGGTGACCAGGTAAGGCCCACTAGGCACAAGTGCCTATTTTCAGGGGCAACCTGGGAGTACTCTGGGTGGTTAAGTGACTTGCTCAGAGTCACACAGTATGCAAGTGGAGGTTGTAAGAATCAAACCAAGGTCTGGTCTGCTGGATGTACCAAGCTCATTCACAGCTCATTACTCTAACCTCTAGGCTATAGTGCCAGCCAAGTTTTTGAGTGTCTGTATCCAACATTTCAGTGACAAAATACAAAGAGGTACACAGGGTCAGCCTGCAGGTGGTGGGTTTTATCCCAGCCTCACCATAACTTCCCTCTCCCCTCCAAATCTCTTAACTCTGTTCTTTCCCTGGACAACACTGCAGACCAGACTCTGAAATGACCATCCACAGATCCATAGCTGCCATTACTGGCAAGTGTGGGGGGGGGGTCCCCAGCTCTTCTAAATGGACCATGCCAGCCATCACCATCCACATAGTCCCACCCTTATCCCATCCAACATGTCCTTTCAACCTAAAAACAAAGCTTTGAATCATTTATGGTACACAAATAAACCTTAATAAAGTGCATAATTTGAAAGCTTAAAATAGGCACTCCTGGGGTACATAGATCATCCTATATAGAAATAGAGATAGCATTATGCCTGTGTACTGTTTCCCCCTGGTCTGATGAAAGAACAATATTAAAGAGAAATATGTTATTGTTGAGGCAGAGCATATTAAAATCAATGTTTTTAAAAATAAAAAAGTCATAGTTTTCTGTTTCTCAAGCCCCTTAGGTTTGCGTAGCCCCCAACCCCAAAGAAATCTTAGATGTGCTCCTGGCTCACTTGAGACTGTACAAAAACTTTCAGAAGTGCAGGTCTCCAGTTGACTATAGGGTGGGGGCCGAGATTATCTTTCCCTGCCTGACTCTGTTCATTGCCCTGTGGGTGGTGGTAACAGTGTGGTGAGGTGCATGATGATGTCTGGTTTTGTGTGTGCAGTACCAGGACTGCTTAGTT
The DNA here is from genome assembly GCA_016271365.2 of Neoceratodus forsteri. NCBI lineage: Eukaryota > Metazoa > Chordata > Ceratodontiformes > Ceratodontidae > Neoceratodus > Neoceratodus forsteri. Next base: position 22,670,212 of record CM057459.1, read on the forward strand.
GAACACTTGCTGTTGTGATGTCCTCTGGTTTGGTGGGGGGGGGGCAGAAAGAGGAAGAGAGAATGCCATGGCAGGGGTGTAGCCAGAAATTTCCGTTTTCTACACAGTCTTCAACAGTTACACCCCCCCCTTTAAAAAATGTACACATCTTTTCCAAACAGCACCCCCTTCCAAACAAGTCAGATTGTTGTCAGATGATTCCTCTACTCTCCAAAGAGGTTATACATGCATCGGACACTCCTCAGTGGCCTACACTAACCCAAATACTGCAGATTAGAATGATAATATTAACAGAGTGGCTTATGGTTTGTGACAGGCACTCAACAAAACTGTACACAAATGTGTATAGTGAGTATGCCTGTCTACACCCTTGGGCCATGGTACAAGACAATGGAGGAGAGGGCTCACTGTGTGTGAGATGGCACTGCAGTCTTTTTTTGTTGTTGTTGTGGAGCTGGAAGCAATGTGGGAACAGGATATATGTGTAATAATCAGAGTATTTCTTGGCTTGCATTGTTTCCTGTATAAGTGATCAAAATTTACCATTATAATCAAGGGCTAGTGCAACCTTCTGTGGGCTAGTGCAATTTTGAATAAACTTGCCCTGCTTGCTAGTGCAAAAAAAGGTTAAGGTTGACCCCTACACAGAAGTAAAAGGGCAACCTGGGGACTTCAAGTCACTGTAGCTAACAGTAGATGCGGGCAAGGGAAAACCTTTCAGAATCTGCGTCATGCACAGGCCCCCAAATCAAGGAGCTAAAGGAGACAAAGACATAACACAGGAAGTCCACAAAATGTCTGATAAAGGTGATGTAATACTGGTGGGGGACTTCAACCTACCAGATATTAACTGGAGCACAATAACGGCAGCAACAGCAACAAGTAGGGACTTCTTATTGTCACTACCAGGCACAGGACTGTGCCAACTTGTTAACAACCCAACAAGGGGAGATACCATTCTCGATCTTGTCCTCACAAACTCTGAAAGGATCAAGGACATCGACGTGGGACGTCATATGGGCAACAGCGACCATCGCATGGTAAACTTTAAGGTAAACATAACACAGGATACCAGCCACTCAAAGATAAAGGTGCTAGATTTCAGAAAGGCTGACTTCCAAAAAATGAGGAACAACGTAAGTAGCCAGTTAATGGAAACAGAGGTTGAGGAGGTGGAGGTGAATGGGGAGACTCAAGACAGCAATAAAGACTGCCACAGATCAATGTGCCAGATGGGTCAGCAAAGCAAAAAGAAAAAGAAATCCTCTATGGTTGTGCAAGGAAGTGACTACCACAGTCAGAGAAAAAAAGGTGTACAGAATATACCAGGAAAACAAAACTGAGAAAGACTGTGAGTTGTACAAGGAAAAAAATGAGAAAGTCAAACAAACAAATTAGAAAGGCAAAAGCCCAGACAGAGGAAAAGACAGCAGAAGGTGCAAAGAGGGGAGACAAATATTTTTTTAGATACATTAGGGACTGTAGGAAGACAAAAGGTGGGATGGTAAAGATAGAAACGTAGAAACATAGAATTTGACAGCAGATCAGGACTGCTTGGCCCACCTAGTCTGCCCATTTCCCTACCTGATGGATAAGCTGCAGATTCTAGTTAATCAACAGGAGATTGCTACTAAAGAAGGGAAATGCACCAAACATGACCCAGAGAAAGCCAAAATCCTGAACAAATGCTTCTGCTTGGTGTTTACAAAATAGGATCCAGGGGATGGCCCAGCCCTGAAAAAACACAACACCCCAGGACCAGGGGTAGACACGAGTCCCTTTACAGAAGCCAAAGTATGGGAGTTGCTAAATAAACTAAAAGCAGACAAAGCAATGGGACCAGATGAGATACACCTCAGAATCCATAAGGAACAGGGGGCAGAATTAGCAGCCCCTCTGGCACTTCTATTCATGATACCCTTGAAGAGTGGTGTGGCACCTGAAGACTGGAAAAAGGCAATATTGGTTCCACTTCATAAATCAGGCAGTTGCAAAGAGGCTAGTGATTACAGACCGGTGAGCCTCATATCTATAGTAGGGAAACTAATGGAGACACTACTCAAACAGAGGATCATAGCATTCCTCAAAACTAGCAGCTGACAAGACCCTAAACAGCATGATTTCACAGCAGGTAGGTCAGGCCAGACAAATCTGCTCATGTTTTTTGACTATGCTACAAAAATAGTGGACGACGGTGGGGCAGTAGATGTGTTCTACATAGACTTTAGTAAGGGCTTCGACTTGGTTCCACACAGAAGGCTGGTAGAGAAGCTTGACCACACAGAAGTTGGTCCAGAAGTAGTCAGATGGGTACAAAACTGGTTACAAGGCAGAACACAGAGGGTACAGGTTAATGGAGCGCAATCGATGGAAGGCAGGGTGACCAGTGGGGTGCCCCAGGGCTCAGTGCTAGGGCCTGTGCTCTTCAATGTTTTTATAGCAGACATCACTGATGGACTGGAAAGGAAGGTGTGTCTGTTCGCAGATGAAACCAAGATATGTAGCAGGGAGGACACCCCAGAAGGAATGAGCAAGACGGAAGCTAACTTCAGGAAACTAGAAGAATGGTCTGGAGTGTGGCAGCTGAGATTTAATGCCAAAAAGTGCAGGGACATGCACATAGGAAAGAAAAATCCAAGAAAGGAGTATTACCTAGGAGGCAAAAGACTGGAAGCCTCAAACCAGGAACAAGATCTGGGAATTATACTATCAGATGACTTGAAGGTTAGCAAGCAGTGTGAGAAGGCAACAATGAAGGCCAATAGAATGCTGGGCTGCACTGGGAGGGAAATCATGAGCAGGAAGAGAGAGGTGGTACTACCACTGTATAGATAGCTGGTCAGGCCTCACCTGGAATATGGAGTCCAATTCTAGAGGCCTCATCTCAGGAAGAATATTGACCGTGTGGAAGTAGTACAGAGAAAGGTGACAAAAATGATTCAGAGTCTGCAGTACATGTCCTACAAGGAAAGACTTGGGGAACTGAATATTCCCTGGAGCAGAGAAGAAAGAGAGAGGGGACATTATTGAAACATTCAAGTACATAAAAGGCATTAACAAAGTACAGGCACAGGAACTTTTTCACTTCAAGAAGAGCTCCAGGACCAGGGGACATGACCTCAGGCTGCAAGGAGGGAGGTTCTCTATTAACACCAGAAAGTTTTTCTGCACAGAAAGAGTGGTGGATGCTTGGAACAGTCTGCCCCAAGAGGTTATGGGGGTCAGCACTGTGGGGGGATTCAAGAATGCATGGGATAGACACAAGGGAGCCCTGACTACAAAGGGCAACTAGAGTGACAAACTAGGTCTAAAACAAATGGGCAGACTAGATGGACCTAATGGTCTCCTTCTGCCATCAACTTCTATGTTTCTATGTTTCTATGTTACACCTTCCTATCTTCTTCCCTGTACATCTCCTTGTACTTCCTGAATGCTATCCCTTTAGCCTTAACCTTTGCAGCCGCTCCCCTTGAGGATCATTGCAGCCTGTTTTTCTCTCCTGTGTTTGCTCACTTCTTTTGTGTAGATGTTTGTTGCTTTCGCTGCCATCCCTTAATCTGGCCCACTGTTACTCCACCCCATGCTGGCCATCCTCCCCCTGCTAGTTTGTCTCTGAGGCATCTACCCATTAAAAAAAACTGCTCTCCTAAAGTCCAGGGGCTCAATTTTAAAAGGGTTGGGACTGGTGCAAGGGGCTTGTGTCAAGGAGAAATGATGCAAAGTGCACCTTGCACCACACCTTGTGCCAGTCTCAATTTTCAAATGCAGCCTACACCAATGGGGGGATTGGCTGTACCACCTGGGCTTGTGCCATCCCTACAATGGCTGCACTGATGCACCATGGTGGAAAGGGGCTTGTGCCAGGGCAGGTCTGTAATATCCCCTACATCGGGATTTTGCAAGCCTCCCAAGGGGCACATGGACCCTGCAGTTAGACCTGCCCAGAGCTGGTCTAAGCTCCCATGCATAACTGCTGTAGCCCTCACTGGGTGGGGGTGACCCAGTGCCCCTTCTGGGGAAGGAGCTTAGACAGCCCCTGACACCTGCCACACCACCGCTGGAGCAGCCAGTGGTCCATGGCAGGCAAGAGCCCACAATCCCCCATGGTGGCACAGGTGTGTCTGTCCCCTATGGACCTTCACTGTCCCTGCCATCTCCCCTTCGGGGCAGTTATCACCCCTTTACCCCAGCCAGACCCATCCCACCTCCCAAGCCAGGGCATCCTCTAGATGATCCACTAGCCACCAGAACAACTGGCTGGTGGGTTACCATCACTGGCCACCGGTGCTACATGTCTGCACTGCAGCTTGCTGTAGTTCTCTTCATTGTGCCATTTGGTTGGTGCATGGGTCAGCTTGCAGCAAACAGAAGAGCATCTGATTGGATAAACTATGCCACTCACCAATTTTAAATCAGATTATTTTATTCTTTAAAGTAAAGTAAAAATATTGCTGTGCATCAATTCCTACATTTCAGAGAAAACCTCCTTCTTGCCCTCTAGTAAAGAGAAGCAGACTGAGATGGGGCTCCTTGGTGCAGAAAAGGTCCAAAATAAAAAAAAAAAACACACATGAAAAGTGAAATGCAGGAGCAAGCACTTAGGAAAGTGTTATACATTTTAACATTTTCCAAGGCATGGTCTGAACTGACATATAAATTTTAAAATGTAAAGAAATAGTGAAAACCCTAGCGATTACCATTTGGTACAACCAATAACAGTCAAGTAGTTAAAGTGAGCATTCCCTGAAGAAGGAGGTTTTCTCCGAAATGTAGGAATTGATGCACATTAATATTCTTACTTGACTTTAAAAAATAAAAGAATCTGATTTAAAATTGGTGAGTGGCCTAGTTTATCCAATCAGATGCTCTTCTGCTTGTTATGCCTAGATAGGATGGTGGCTACTCCCTAAAGTCTGTTATTTATATTTTTATCTGAGGTTGGCTGAGCTGGATAGCTCATTTCAGCTTGCAGCAAACTCAGGGACTTTGGTGCTCGGACCCCTGTTCTTGTAAAATCCAGTGCAGGTTCCCCGGCATACCTGAGTTTGCCACTGGAGGCAGTTCACTGCACACTGTGCTGATTTAAGTCAGCATTTTAAAAACAAGCCCCAAGTGGTTTGCTTCTGCTGTTGTCCTTATGCTAAACCACAATGAACAGTGATAGTTGTTTCCCAGGTGGCCTCTCACCTTGATGTCTGCAATACTGTCCCTGGTTGTGAGCACCACGTCCAGTATTGCCCCACTACAAGTAGGGTCCATGACTAGTTGCCTGACAAACACCCCCTGCAGGGAGTCCAGAACATCCCAGCTTCTAACTGAGGCCATGGCTGGGAGGCTCCAATCTACATCGAACAGACTGAAGTCCCCCACCAGCAGTAGCTCCCTTTTTTCTGACATTGTGCTGATGGCTTCCCCCACTGCCTTTTCTAGTTCCTTCCCTTGTGCTGGAGGTCTGTACAGTATATCAGCCCAGTATGAATAGTGTCTCTAGGTCCTGTCTCAAGGTTGACCCACTGTATCTCCAACCCATCCTTCCCCCCTGGTTTCCTTGCGTTTCCATCACTTTGATACCCTCCCTTAATAAAGCACAAGCCCTCTTCCCTTCCTCACCTCCCTATCCTTCCTGGATGGAGTGTAGCCTGGTATGGCTATGTCCCAGTCATAGTGCCTGTGCACCAAGACCCTATAATGAGCACAATATCCAGGTCTGCCTCTGCCATGACTGCCTCTAGGTCTGGAATTGTATTTCCAAGTCTCCCTGCATTTGCACACAAAGCCCTCCACACCTTGCTCCCACTCTGCATACGAACATACGAAATTTGCCAGCAGATAAAGGCCTAGAGGTCTATCAAGTCTGCTCGAATGTGCAGCTAGCACCCCTTATTTTGCATGCAGCACGCCTTTTTCCCCTTGTGCCCCACCTCTTTTTCCACTCATTTTTGCAACTTTTTTCCCATCCCCCTTGTTCTTTACTTCACTGCTGTTCCCATTATCCTGCTCCCTGGGGGATACACCTCACCTCAGGTCCTCCCTTCCTACTGCTTTAGTCTGTGGGTGGGCAACTTATACCTCCCTTTTTCCTTCTACCACCCCATTTATCTAGTCTAAATGTTTGTCAAAGTAACATTTAAACTGCCTACTGAGGACTGTAGTTCCATTCCCAGATGATGCAAGCCATCACCTCTGTATAGGTCCATATCCCTCCAGGTTGTCTCCAATGCAACCAAACCCCTCTTCTCTGCACCATCCCTTCAATCACAAGCTTAATCTCCTGGCACAGAGTACTTTTTCCTCCCCACAGTTGTAGACTGGCAGCACCTTGGCGAAGGTCACCATGCTTGCTGCTCTCCCTCCACAATCCAAGCCCCATCTCTTGCTAGGTCATTAGTCCCCAGGTGGACAATTTATTTATTATTTACTTATTTTGTAAACTGGGATAGGGCACTGGAACAAGTCCATTTTCAGGCCAGACCCGACAAGAAAACAAACATCACAAACAATGACAAAACAAAATCCAGCAAATTACAAAGACCAATTACATTTATCAACAGCCATTAAATATTGCTTAAAATGAACCTTAAGAGCATTAAATGAAGAGGAGGTGCTAAGATTGTCAGGTAGGTTGTTCCAAAATACTGGAGCTGATATGGAAAATGAATGCAACCCTGCCTTGGTCTTATGGAAAACAAATTGTAGGACTATACGCTGAGAAGAGTGCAAAAAAAAACCAAAAAAAAAACAAAACAGGGGGGTTGTGAATAGATACCAGATCAGCTAGGGTAAACTTCTGGGAACGGAAAATAGATTTAAATATTTGGTACCCAAAGTAATACATGAGTTTAGATCTAGTGGATAACCAGGATAATTGTGAATAAAGAAAACAATGATGTGTACAGAATGGAAAATTCCCTGTCACCAATATTGTAATACAGACTTGCACAATAATCAAAATGTGGCATTAGGGATCCTTGGGCAATTGATCTTTTAATATCTAGTGAAAACACACTTGCCCTTATAGAGTAATCCAACTTTTGATTCATAATTCAACTAGTGGCCAAGACTTGAGGTGAAAAAGTCAAACAAGGGTCAAGTATGGCACCTAAATATTTGAACGTATGTGCTTGTTCTAACAAAACACCTTGAAACATATGCTGACAACACAATACAGGAAATAATTTCAGTGAACACTCACATTACTACTATTATAGACAAAGAATCCAGTCACTCTCCAAAATGAGAAAAATAATAAGGAACAACATACTCTCCAGTGAGGATTCAGACTGGACAAAAATTGATTTCAGACATGGGAGAAAAAGGAGGAAGTGCAGACCAGCAGCAAACAAATATCCCATTACAAAACTTTGAACTGCTAACTCTTCTGGACTGCCCAGATGATGAGCCAGGAGTAGATGCACTCCCAGACTAATAATAAGAGACAGATAATTGTCCTCTGAGATTCTATAATAAAGTGCATTTATTCAAAAAAATGTCTAGTCTTGATAAAGATAACACAATGGTTTCCTGCTTTGCTGGTGTTATGGTGCGTGATATTACCATCATCTCAGAAAACATTCTGCCCTGTGCAGGGAAGACCTGCTTTTAGTTCTTCATGTGAGCACTAACTATTCTGGTTATTAACTGGATGATGACAATACCAAAGCAGATGTTGAGCTTCTGGGGATAAAACTTAAAGCCAAAAGTCGTGAGGTTAAAATATTAGCGATCCTACCACTACCACATCATTTGATGGGAAAGACAGATGTCCATCAAGGTAATGAATGCATGGCTGGTGAACTGGGTGGCCAGGGACAGTTTTACCTTTTGAGGCAATAAGATACATTCTGGCAAGGGCATGATCATGTACCCTAGGGTGCAGGATTAGGTTAGCCATTGAAAATATTTGACTTCTTTAAACTAACCAATTTGGGGAAGATAGGGGATAATGCTTAAAATACAAGCAGTTCACTAGGTGGGATGAAATAAAAACTAAAACCAAACCATAAGAAATGTATCATCATTAATCTCAAGAGTAGTAACCACTGGACCTGATTATACTTAGCACCATGTAGCCATAAGAAAAAAGGAAAGAAGAATTAGAACTACTTACTTATACTGATAGCACATATACCACAGGTATCACAGAAACCTGGTGGAAACAAGGTGATGACAGGGAAAAACATTTTCAGGGCCACACACTCTACAGAAATGACAACCAAACATAAGGAAGGGTTGTGTAATGATACAGTATATATCAAGATGAATATCAGGGGCATATATGTCTCATCAAAAATTAAAAAGAAGAGGCTATAGTCAGAGTGAAGAGGATACAGAGTAAAACTAGTAAGCTTATTAGGGGTTTCAAATAAATAAAATTCCATGATCAATTGAGCTGATTAGGTATGTTCAGTCTCAAGAGGAGAAAAATTAGAGTGAATATTCTACTTCTTTATGATATTCTAGGAGACAGTTCTCTGATGTTCCAATTAAAAACAGAGTATAAATTGATAACACAAGTATTGGGGGCTATGCACTATTGAGCGGCCAGATACACACAATTCATGCTTACCTGGCCTGTGTAGCTCCACACCTGTGGACAAATGAATAGTGCATGGTATGCACTACCATACACCTCTGCATAGTGCCTAGCAATGGCCATGCCACCCTAGCGCACTGCTGCACAGGGGGCAGATCAAGAGAATTGGATGCCTGCCTGGGTCCTGAAGTGGATCCCCTGCTCCATGCAAGCAGGGGATACTGGGAGGCACTGGAGACAACAATTTAAAAAAGATGGCTGAAAGCCTGAATGGCTGCCTCCAGACCTCCCTTGCTAACCAGAAGGCTGGAGCAGCACTGTGGGGGGAGGGGGTTGTGTGGTTTTGAAGCCTGCTTTCTCTGGTGGGGGGGCTGCAAAAGATACAGCAGGGTCCCTGTTGATATATCCTGTGCTCCCATGCCTGGCACTCCATGCCTTCATGAATGGTGCTAAAATGCATGCATGCCCCAGACCGGCCATATGCATAACTGGGCAACTGGTCAGGGGGATCCTTTGCGGAAGGGATGCTGTCCCTTCTGTGAATGTGTACATGGATCTGTTGGACTCTTGGATCATGGCATTCAGATGTAGGGTTGCCTAAGCACCGTAGATCTGCGGTGCATAGGCAACCCACCTAATGCCTAGGGGCCTATGGAAGGGCACAACAGACAACTCAAGCACTCATCATTCAAAACTACAAACTGAAAATCTTCTACACACAGAAGATGATCAGAAAAAGGAAAGATCTTCCAGAGAATGTAGTAAATAGTACTACAAAATTGATGGTTAAATCTGGTCTAGACAAGTTTATGCAGAGGAGTGACATTGGCAGCTACTACCACTGAGCTGTGGGGGGCAGTCTAGTTGGCCTTTTTGGCATCCTTCTACCCCAAAGTCTGTAGTACAGACTGTAATATAGAAAACAGAGCCCCTGGTTCTTAAACTAGATCAGAAAATAGATTATCAGCTCTTCTTGCTCTTTGTTGTAGACCTCTAGGTACTGACAATACATTTAATGATGACATTAAATTAGTTAGGCAGCTGAGAACTCTGGCATCATCATCATGGGAGACTTTAATTACCCCAGGATTGATTGGGTCAAAGCCACTGGCAAAAATCAATTAGATGATAATTTCCTGAAAACTGTGCTGAAAAAAAAATCTCACACAATTTGTTAGCATGCCAGCTAGATATGATCATATATTTAACTGTGTAATAAGCAATAATGTAGGATTAATAAAGAATGTGCCATGGGAAAGAAATTCTCAACTGGTGACCCTAACAGCATTTCTTTCTCCATGTAAAATAGGAAGGACATGGAAAAGGAAACTCCATAGCTTTTAGTCACAAACTGGCAAATATTTTAGCTTTAAATACATTCTTTTAAAAAATTTAGTCTAGAGAAGGGAAATAGCAAATAGGAATGCTGAGGAATCTTGGCGGGTACTTGTAAGCAAACTAAAATCAGAACAGGATGGATTTATCACAAATAAAAAAGTTTACAACAACAAAGGGGGAGAAATCTTAGTTTACAAATAGGCTCTTTAGAATTCTAAATGACAAAAAGAAAGACCATCAGGCAATGAAAATCCAAAACATTCATGGTATAATAACTACATATAAAAAAAAAATACAAAAATATTGTAAAGGTGATATGAAGAGGGAAGACTGAAAACTGGAAGTCAAGCTGGCAGGACATAGGACTAATCAGTGACAGTTTTTTAGATACATTAATTTACTTTAAAAAAAAAGCAGCTGCACTGGTCCACTTATGGTTCATGGCAAGCTTATAAAAGATGAAAAGGCTATGGTAGAGGTATTTAATTCACATTTTTTAAGTGTGTTCACAACTGGCCTCACTTTTGTGACCACCTAAAAGCAACTTGAAATGTCCATGGATCAACTCTATTGATATATTAAGTAGGGAGAAAGTCTACTACAAGCTAAAGGCACAAAAGACTAATACATCAGCAGGCCCTGATGGAATATCAGCTGATCTCAAAAAACTCAACTGGGAGGAACGGGTTGATCCCCTAGCTGTTATTTATAATAAATCAGTGCAGACCGAATCTATATCACATGATTGGGAGACGGCACCATTAGTTTCAATATTCAAAAAAGGAGGTTGGATAGTTGCCAGTAACCATTGCCCAATAAGCCTTACACACATACTGGGTAAAATAATGGAGCCATTCCTCAAAAATATCATAATCAAGCACCAAAATGATAATCACCTTGAAGATGAACTCCAGTATGGTTTCCAAACTGGTTAATCTTGTGTAAAAAATCTGTTTACATTTTATGAACCTGTTAGTTAAAGCACAGACTTGGCATTACCAGGGGATGTCATTTTTCTTAAATATTAGAAGGTCTTCGACCTAGAGCAGTGATTTTTGAACTGTGCAAGGTTGGGCTTGATGAAAAGATAATAAACTTGGTTGAGGGCTGATTGGTGAAGAGAACCCAAAGGGTTAGGCTAGTGTATCCTATTTCCTCAGCAGCAAAAGTGAAAAGTGGTATCCCACAGAGATCCATGTTGGATCTGCTGTCCTTTAATGTTTTTATTACAGACATGGGAAACAGAGTCCAGGGATGATTTCAAAAATTCACCGATGATGTTAAGCTAGGCAATGTGGTGGACACAAATGTAAAGCTAAAAAACTTAAAGGAAGGCCTCAATACTATAGCAATCTAGACATAAAAATGTGGAGTAAAACTCAGTTCTGATACATGTAAAGTGCTGCTTATGGGCAGAACCAGTTTTGGGCATACCTATCACATTAAAGGAAAAATGTGAATGTAATCACTGAAGAAAGGGACCTGGGTATAGTTGTGACTGATACAATGTCTCAACCAAAACAAGGGCAAAAGAAATCTTGATTGCATGCACTGCCATTTTCTGTCTTGCAAGGATGATGTGGTCCCTCTGTATAGCAATTTTAGGAGACCACACCTAGATTAAGGCTGACAGTTCTGGTCCCCTTTCCCAGGTAAGGATGACTTCCTCCTGGACAGAGTGCAGAAGAAAGCAACAAAAATGGTTTGGAGCCTGGAGGATACTGTATGTCTTATGAAAACAGGCTTAGCGTTCTAGACATGATGTCTTTGGAGACAAGACATACAAGTGGTGAAATTTTATTGATGTAAATCTTGATCAGGGATGAAAATCTGACATTGGGATTAAAATTAAAACAAGGGAGCAAACTACTACTTAGGGCTCAATATTGGGACCACTTTTGTTTAATATTTATGTTTATAAAATTAATTTCACTAACTCGGATATTAAATATAATTTTTACTGTGGTTTATGCAGAGGGACATACTGTAGAGCATATAAACAAAAAAATTACAGCTTGCACTCACACAAATCTAGCAGTATTTTAAAAGTCATACACTAATACTAAATGGCAAAAAGACTTCATCATTACTTTTTAGCAAACCATCAAAATCTGAAATGGATGCTTCCTTAGATATCCATACTTTGGATGGAACCAAAATAATGCAGGTTACCAGTTATAAATACTTGGGAATCTGGCTACGCAGTTTATTAAAATGGGATGCACATATTTGATTCAATAATAAATAGTACTAATAAGACACTAGAAGAGCTCTAAAATCTGAAACATAGCATATCAACTGATGTGTGTTTAAGGATTGTTAACTCGATGATAGTCCCAGCATTGGAATACAATGATTTATTATAAGCAGGGCAGGAGCATTTCTAGGGTCTGAAAAGATCAGGGGCTTAAGCCCCCACCCCTCCCAGTCAGTGAAAACACAAAAAAATAAGCCAGGGACACTTTAAAGAATTGAGCATCTTTTATTAAGGGCTAATGAATAAAGATTCCAGGCTCCAGCCCCTAACGCCAAACCCTAGTGATGCCCCTGATGTAGGGGCCTTGGAGACGCAGCTCGACAGGCTGGACACTATGTACAGTAAACTGGCTTGCTACCTCCTTGTACAGTAAATTGAATTGGCTTTGACCCCAGGATAGAAAGAATTTTAACCTCCTTCAAATCATGATTAAACTTTGGAAGAGGAAATTCCTAGGATACATTTAAGAATTGTTCCAGATTAAGACCCCTAGGCAAGGCCCTAGATCTGGATTGGGTCTGGAATACAGTGTTCAACGTTTTAATTTGGAGATTGGAAGGGCTTCACTCCCATGCAGAGGGGTCATACTTTGGAACTCTGTCCCAGCAGTTCTGAGGAATCAGCATTCTCTAAACAAACCATGCCTCTTAAGAAATTCAATGATGGAATGATTAACGGCTCCATTACCCTACTGTTTATGACAGATCACATGATTTGGGAATTGGAGGGCTGGGACAGTAATCTGTGGAATGAAACCAGTCGGTTACTGCTATACTGTATTATTCTAAATTGTTATTGGTGAATCATTGATACCAATGAAAATAGTAACTTTGAAGTGTATCCAACCTGTTACTATAAGTTTTTACTATGTGTACACTGTGTAATTTAATGATTTTGACAATTGTGTATTTGATCAACTTTAACCAATTGTGTAAGTGTGATGTATTTAATTTAGGATCATTGCTTTCCCTGTTCGTAAGTGTTTAATTAATGATGAAGAATTTCCTAATTGTTTTCTTATGTAACATTGTATGTATGGCAAGGGACCTCCTTGGAAATGAGCTTTGCTCAATTAAGTTATTCTATCCCTGTTCATGATTTTATGAATACAAATTATTACTACTACTACTACTACCACTACCACTACTAGGGGTCATACTAGACAAATTACAACAACAAACTTTATAACAAATAAATGGAACTATAGTACTTTTCATGCAGATCATTGTTGGTGTTGGGATTAGCTTGCCACAAAAGCATAGTTGATTGGAATTCTAGGGCTACATTTAAAAACAAACTGGATTCACTGATTTAATGAGGACACCAAAGAAAGTTACCACAGAGATAATGGGGTGGGGGCGTAGTCCAGATAAGTGCCCTCCTAGTTAACCCTAGTAAGCCCTGGTACAACACAATTTATTTATTTATTTGTTTGTTTATTTCAAAGTTTGGAAATACACCTTTGAGCAGAAATGCTCATTTACAAAGGTTCCTCATCAGAATAGCAATTTGTTTACACTATGTTAAAGACAGTATTAAAAACTGATTAACAAAGGCAGGACAATATTGATTCAGTGACATAACAGAACAGAATGAGTAACATAAATACCATTTCAGCAATACAGAGTGAACAAAAGTTAACATTCAACAGGTCAAATAATACAAAGTATAACATAAGCACTAGGAGCTATACAAAGATAGCAGCCCATCTGGGCATTGTCAGAGGTTGAGTCTGTGCACTTTTAAGGCACATTGGAATGGAGGAGAGGCACATGTGTGAGGAGACTGTGTGGTGGGTAAGGTGCTGGCATCATGTACATGGGTAAGAGGGGACCTTAGGGGCAGAAGCACCACGATAAGATGGTGCAAGGGTTGGGATGGGTAGGGGTGCAGTTGGCAAGTGACAGTGCATAGGATGGGGTTTCATTAGGAGAAGCAGCTACATTTGGAGCCAGGTAGGAGTAAATTTAGAGTTTGGCAAAAGAAACAGGCAGGCTTGTCCTTCCTGTCTAATAGAATATATTTTTTTTATAATTGTATTTTATTCATTTTCAAAGTATAACACAATACATACAAACAATGAGAAACAAACATAGCAGTGCTTGATGATATACATTTTTCTGTTTCTTACCTTTGTAAACATTAGCAAGCTGACAGAAGTAGACTTAATTTATCTATTAATAATTAAAACTAGTTAAAATATTATTAAAGTTATTGAGTGGGCCTGGTGAATAAAATCAAATAATTTTACCCCATTTAAGGTACAAAAGTGGGATCCTTGGCCATTACATATATGATCCATCTTGACCACTGATTCTGCCCCTTGTCTTTTTGTTGTCTGATAGTGTATGTCATAATTTCCATTCACTAACAGAATAATTTCGACCCCACATCTGCACAGCCTTCTGATGTACTTAGCTAGTAATGACAAAGCCTCACGAAAGCAGGTTCAATGGCCTACATAGCCAGTATAGTGTTCTGCTTGTGCAACTGTGTTACTTAGGTTTTGGCCATTTGCACTCTCTATTCCAGAGGAATGACCACCTTGTAGGGGTATCAAAGGCAAGGAACCCTCTAGAGGGTTCCACCCCTGGAGGTGCCACGGGATGATTCCCTTGGCTAAAGGTACTTAAGGAAGAATCCCAAGGAGAGAGGTGCTGCCACTGGGGGAGGAGGGGAGGAGGAGGGAAGGATGGCAGGACAAAGAAAAAGTGCTTCAGAGGGAGGCTGAGGGGAACTGCTTATATAGCTCAGGAAGTGGGAGTGGCTGGCTGCTTGTCCATTGAACCATAGATGGAGCCTTCCAATTCAAAGGCGTACACAGCCAGTATAGTGTTGTGCTTGTACAACTGTGTTACTTAGGTTTTGGACTTTCGCACTGTCTATTCCAGAGGAATTACCACCCTGTAGGGGGTATCAAAGGCAAGGAACCCTCTAGAGGGTTCCACCCCTAGAGGTGCCATGGGATGATTCCCTTGGCTAAAGGTGCCTTAGGAAGGATCCCCAAAAAGGAAGTTGTAGTATGAAGCATGAACAATCAGTAGTTGTGAGACATGGTAATGGATAAAGCATCAGGCAGCTTGATAATGGAATGGAATGCACAGGTTATGCAATAGCATGAGTTTGATGGGTTGCGAGGGGAATGAGGGAACTTTCTAAGGAGAGAGGAAATGGCAGGGACACCATCCCCTTCTATCCAACAGTGGATCCTGCCTACAGAAACTAAGGAACACTACGCTAACTTAGAGTTATGACCTGAGACACGGAGGAGAGAAAAAAAAACTTTGAGGAGGAAATCTCTGGGGATCCAAGGCCTAGGTCGCCTTCCTTCCAGGCTTGGGATAATTTATTTAGTGATGGCTCTGCTGCTGCAATTTGGAAACCAAATTAGGGGAGTGGAAAATATTCCAATTTGGAGGAAGGCTCTTGCTCTATCCTTCTAACAGGAATGTCATGGAGGGTTGCGAGCCGCTACGCTCTACAACAAGCCACCTCCAAGGTGGGATGAGGAGAGTAATAACCACTGAGGTACTCACCTGGCCTACTGATCTAAAAAACAAACCAGGTGAACCAGAGGCAGTTATAGGGAGAATAGCTTTGAAGGGTGCCTCCTCATTCAGGCGCTAAAGGGGCCCCCGTGAGATGCCCAGCCCTTTAAAGCTGAGTCTTAACTTCTACATTGGTGCCATTGATATGGTTGATGACTGAAGGTCCACCCAGAGTGAGGCCATTCCCAGCTATGGGCCAGGTGAGAAGGACCCTACCCCAAGCTTCACATGCTCAAGCTGTGGACTCAAGTGCAGAGCGAGACAGACGGCTGCAGGGGAAAACCTGTACCAGAATGGTATGGCTGGTATGCCCCAGGGACTGATGAGAAGCTGAATGAGCATTGAGTACTGAGAACTTGAGGGGCAGATGACAGGGAGCACTGAGCAAAGATGACATGAGCAAGAGTGGATCTGGATGTAGTTCAGTAAGGTGTGGTAGTTCAATGGGGCATGGTAACAATAGACGGACCTGCACATAGGTCAGTAAGCAGTAGGAATAGTCAGACCTGCACGTAGGTCTGCAAAACATAGTAGCAATGGTGGGACATAAACATAAGTGGTGGGAGAAGCAGCACTATAATAGTGGGGCATGCCAGCCAGGCATTCAGAAAGCCAATGAAGGTGACAAATACTCTGAGGATTTTCAGTGGCGGAGACAGGATTTAGAATATAAGTAATAAGCCACATGGGGCCATGACTCCCCAAACACTTATAAGTCCCCGCCATAGGAAAAACAAGAAAGTGATGGAAGGGGTCGAGAACCACATGCAGATATTAAAACTAGTTTACAGCATCAAAGGTAGCTTAGCTGACCTCAGAGTAGAACAGCAGTGTAAAAACATGGAACAGCATCAACAGTGAGTAACTATGAGGGGTAGTATTCTAGAAACATGGAATGGAGGGAAGCACAATGCTCTGAGAGCAGCTATGACCATGTGGGAGGTAAATTAAGCTGAGAAGCAGGATTGAGCTGCATAGCAAGGGTTCAGAAGGAGCCTGAAGCAGGTGAAAACAATTAGGCGTGTTGCATGGAGAGCAGCTTTGATATGTGTAGAACACAGGTACTGATTGCAATAGCAATGTGGGTAACTGAAAGCAAGTAGCTTGAGCTGTAAATGAGCAAACAGTAGGGCTTAATAACCAAGACCCCCACCCAAAAACAAAACAAAACAAAACTAAGGCACACCAACAGAGACAAAAACAGGGAAGGGAAAAAATGAAGCACACAGCCGGAGGCAAAATATAAACCAGAAGCAGAAGAACAAAACACAGAAGTCCAGCAGAAAGAAACAGTAAGGCGGGGATGGGGGGGAGAGGCAGGCTTCAGCCAGCTGCAGAGGACAGATAGACAGAGCCTCCAGCCAACAAAGAAAAAGTGCTTCAGAGGGAGGCTGAGGGGAAGTGCTTATATAGCTCAGGAAGTGGGAGTGGCTGGCTGCTTGTCCATCGAGCCATAGGTGGAGCCTTCCAATTAATACGCCTGAATGGCCTCAAATGCTAGGAGCTGCACTCGCACTAAAATCAGCAAGGCAAAAAGGGATACCTTTACTTTTTGACTGTAAAATATACTTAACGTAAGGAGAAAAAGTAAAAAAAACAAAACATTTTCAGCATGAAGATAACATAGTTTGGCTATAACCAAGAAGCTGGAATTCAGGATTAGATCATGAAAAAATTTACCCATTTACCTAAAGTGGGGAAGGAGAGACCTTGTGCATTTGTCTCCGGTAGTAAAGACAGGTAACAGAAACTCAGAAAATATGATAAAACATATGTTAGATTGGAGAGACAGGGTGCATATTCTGAATGAGAGACTATTGGTGTAAACATCAACAATGGAAGGAAAATGAAATCCTAATTAATGTATCAAGTTAATCCTAGAAATGATACAATGGGAATCTACAAAGAATTTTTTTATAGCACTCTACATGTGTTATCCAAACCTAAACTTCACTGGTTCAGCGGGAAACCAAATGAGTGCAAAATGCTTGTGCAAGCAAAGGTAAGCAAACTGCATGCTTGTGTGGCAGAGTTTTGGCCATTTCTCTGTCCCCTTGACAGGGACTACTACCCTTTCCATGTGCCACAGGATCATTCCTATAGCAAAGGAAGCCTCAAGGTGGATTCCACCTTTAGAGGTTCCACAGGGATGACGTCACCAGACTAAAGGTACCTTAGGAGATTGTAGATGAATGCCCAAGGAGAGAGAGATAGAACCACTGGAGGAGGATGAGGAGGGGGTGGATGGTGAAGCAAAGCAGCTAGGTGTCCAACTGATGTTAGTGCATGCATTACTATAGTGTATTGCACTCAGTGGGGTTGGCTCAAGTCGCCTGCTCTTCCACCAACCCATGAGCAGATAGTCCTAAAATGTTCTGTTTCAATGGGCAACCAAATGAGTGTAACGTGTATGTGCAAAATAGAAATGAACTTTCTGGGTTTATTCATGCTTATGTGACAGTTTTGTGGCCATCCCTCTCCCCCCCCCCCTTTCTCTGTCCCTATGCCAGGGATTTCAACAGGCTAGTTTCTGTAGCAAAGGAACCCTTGAGGAGTGTTCCTGCTCTAGAAGTGCTTCAGGAATGAAGTCCCCAGTCTAAAGTTTTATTTATTAGGAAACTGTTGATGAATCCCAAAAAATTATTGAGGTTGAAGGCATGGCATAGCATGAACAGGTACACTGTGCATACTCATAAGGAGAGAGAGAGAGACCATTAACCTAATCATAGGAAAGTTCTTAGAAATAGAGGGTTATTAGTGATATTGGAACATTTTGTACTTGTGATAAAGAAAGACTCCATCTAGGCAATACTTGTGGTAGAGTTTATTTATTTTGTGACCGTTGGCACAAAGGAGAGGGAAACCCGTCATGTGGAGGAAACCTCTGTGTATCCAAGGCTTAACCCCCATCCCTTTAGGCTAGAATCTATTAATTGTACAACCTAAATAACGCTGAGTAGTATAAACATAATGTGCTGTTACAAATTACTGTAATAGGAACAACCCTTCTGAACAAGTGTGTGCCCCCCGCTTTTCCCCATAGAAACAACTTTGACCATTACAAAGATACCACAGGGGACATCTCTGCAGCAATGAAGTCCACACTCTTGAGGACACCCCCACTGGAGGTGTTAGCCCCAGTACTAAAGGAATCCTTCAGCCTTGTGCTTTATGGTTCCACCCTCATTAAGGGACCACAAAGCACTATACCCTATGACAAGAAGTTCACACTTATGGGAACAGCACCATTCCATAGAGGTGCACAAGGGACAAGCTGGATTTTAAGGGAATGCTTGGGTTATAAATCCCAAGGAGAAGACACATTCACTCAGAAACAAGCACCCAGACAATGGGCCATGACCCAGTGCTTCAGACTGGCAGAGAACTATGTCAGACTTATTCTGTCTCACATATGAGACTGCTACCCTTACATGAGGCCACTGGACGCAGCCCTGTAACCACACTCATGAGGACTGTTCCCTTTTGAGGTGAATGGGCACTAAACATGAATTATTATCTTGAAGGAGCCACAGTGTACAGCCCACTGATAAAGAAGTCCACACTCACAAGGTCTCCCTCTTGGGGATGTGTTTGAGGACCTAGGCCTCAATGCTAAAGAAACATCAAACTGGCAAAGACCTCAAGCAGAAGGCTTGACTAGAACTACTGCTTCCAGCATGGCTACCCCATGTCTCTCTCCTCTGCATGCTAGGCTCATAGAAAATAATGTTGCAGACGAGCCATTGAGGGCCAAGGCCTCAATATTGTACAAAGCCATTAAGTGCAAAAGCATATGGAGCCCTTATAAAATGGGCAACGGATTTCAAGCAATCTGATTGGTTGTTAGCCATGCATTAGATGTGTCTAATGCACAGCTAAAACTAGAACCCCCATTTATAATACACAGGCCCATTTTATAAGCGCAATAAGCCACTCCAGAGATGTGCATTAGACAGTTCTAATGCACGGCTAGGGGACTGAACACACTCGGCCTGTGGCCTTGTGCCTCACTACGTCCCCATAGCCGTGCATTAGAACTGTCTAATGCACACCCTGTCGTGTCTTATTGCTTACTTGAGGGGCTCTGAGAATTGGGGCAAAAGCCCAATAGTTGCTGGATCACGTGTTCAGTAGTTGTTGGGGTGTATACCTGGTATTTGCTCAGATATAAGCCTGGTAGTCAGTGGGGTATATGTCCAGTAGTCAGGGTGAGTGTCCATAGTATGAAGGTATAATGGTGTTGTAGTAAGGTTTTATACTAAATGAAGTACAGGAGTATGAGTTTTGAGCCCTTAGGAGAGGAGCTGGTGACTGCCAGGCAGACTGGTGGAAAGTAAAGATGGAGCAGTGAGTCAGGACCCACAATCCAGAAGATGGAATCCCAAAAAAATCCAGGAGGGTGAAGCACAAACCGTGTGCACACCCCTACTCAGATGATGGGAATGCTATGCTAAGAGGGCAAAGCAAAGAAATAACAACAGAGCATGACTCCAAAGACAGGTTGAGACACAGGGTTTGCAACAATTTAGGCAAGACAGGGAGGCAGTATAGCGCAGTGGTTTAAGGCTCTGAGCTTCAAATCTGAAGACTTGGGTTTGAATCCCACAGCCCCCACTTGCATACTATGTGACCCCGAGCAAGTCACTTAACTTCCCTGTGCTCCCAGTTTGCACCTGTAAACAAGCTTTCAGCTTAGTGTGTCTCACCTGGTTAAACAATTGGAAAAGACAGCTCAGGCTACAGGTGTAGCAGACACCCCAGCCATAGTGGGAGAGGGGAATTGTAGCTATCAAGCCAATCAGCAGAGTGATGAAGAAAGGCAAACTAGGACTGCAGGGGAAACAGAGGGCAAAACCAGCCCTAGTACTGGAAGCAGAGTGAGTAGAACCAAACCAGCTGCACAGGTCTAAGCAGACACCAGAAGCAGCAGGAAAAGAGCACCAGTCAGGATGTCTGGGAAATGTGACAGGTGAGACATCCAGAAGAATGGCAGCCACAGAAGCCAGGAACAAAGTAAAAAATGAAGGTATGCTGACTATCAGCCACAGGCCAGCAAAGCAAATGGTTTCCAAAGGACACTAATGCATGCACTGTAATCTAGTGCTTCGTGGGGGCTTGGATACA
The DNA here is from genome assembly GCA_016271365.2 of Neoceratodus forsteri. Taxonomy (NCBI): domain Eukaryota; kingdom Metazoa; phylum Chordata; order Ceratodontiformes; family Ceratodontidae; genus Neoceratodus; species Neoceratodus forsteri. The sequence goes on from CM057459.1 coordinate 22,691,012, forward strand.
AGTTGCCCACTGTCTACCTAAACCATGGGCATATAGCCCTTAAACTGTTGGTGCCTGGGAGCCACCTGATGGTCTAGTGCCCTCCCACACTGGTGATCCAGGTTCAGGAGCAGGCATGGGAGCTGGATCAGTTAGACAAACAGAATGGGGTGGCACTGTACTGGATTACGCAGCTACAGTGACCCCTGTGGTGGGGTGTAGAGTTGGCATCCTCCACAGAGGGAAGCTGTATACTTGTAAGACCTGTTAAAGGCAGAGTGGGAGTGTGTGGGGCCAAGGAAGAAAATGAGTGAAAAGCATGCACCATGAGCCATCTGAATGACAGTTACTGGCAATCTTGGACCCCATTCTATGGCAATATCCACTGGCTATAATGGCAGGGGGAACAACAGAATGGACAAAGAGGTTGCCAGCATATTAGGCAGAAGTCACAGCACTCACATCTCCAATTCAAAAAACAGGGAGTTCATTCACTTTATAGCGTGCAAAACTTCCCAGATTTTATTGTTGCAGACACATAAAAAAACCACAGCAGAACAAAGAAAAAAACCCTGACATTTCATATATCACATGCTTTTTCAATAAAGCACATGATAAGTGGGTTTTTGTCTCCGTTTTGCATGCTATAAAGCGAATGGACTCCCTGTTTTTTTGAATTGGAGAGGTGAGTGCTGTGACTTCTGTCTAACTGACCTGACTCTTGTCACTGAACACCCCTTCTGGTGTGGCTGTTCTTTTTTTTTTTTTAATTGTTTAACCAGGTGAGACACACTAAGCTGAAAGTTTGTTTACAGGTGCAACCTGGGAGCACAGGGAAGTTAAGTGACTTGCTCAGGGTCACACATTATGCAAGTGCAAGTTCTGCATCAGAGATTGCCAGCATCTTGAGTTGAAGACAAGAGGTGGCAGTGTGGTGGGCTAACAGCCATGTGAAAAATGTATACTGTATGTAGGTATCCAACTGAAATGGCAAAGGGCTTTAATAAATTACTTCCTGATGAACAGTGGTATTAGACTTGGACTTATGTTCAGCATGTTACATATTCAGGAGTCTGGGGGAATTCTCTTAGAAACTGCAAGTAGATTTTATAAACACAGGCTATATAAATAGAGTATTATAAAAAAATATTTGTGCATACATAGACTAGATAGACAGATAGATAGGCAGACAGACAGACAGACAGACAGCTAGATAGATAGACAGATAGATAGACAGAACATTATTGTAACAAGATGCAATCTCATCTTGCTGAAACTAACCAAAGCAACGCAGCAGCACAGAGAAGAGCTTGGCAGTGACTTTTCCGGGACAATCAGAACAGAATATGGGAGCAGGCATCCATAATCCACAATTTAAGAAGTTGAGCCACACAAAACTGAGTTGCCTGTGGAAATTAAACTTATGAAAAGATCAGACATTAAGCCACTGATAATAATGATCATATAAGTGGGGGACTGAGCCAACATGTGGCAAATGAAATTCAGTGTGGGTAAGTGTAAAGTCTTTCATTTAAGCCCAAATGATTCAGATTCATGGTATTATTAAGTACAAAACAACCTGCAGCAACATACCATGGAAAGTCTTGTGGATCATCATTGATGGGAAGCTGAAGCTGTCACAGCAATGTACAGAGACTGTGAGTAAGGCAAATCAAGTGCTGTGCTGCATTAAAAAGGGCATCACCACTGGTGACCCAAGTTTGCAAATTAGTTTGAGTCATGGGGGGAAGGGCAGGCTGTAAGAAGAATGATCATCCCAGAGGACAGTTCTACTCCTCCTCCTACTACTACTCCTCCTCCAGGAGGGAGGACAGCTGCTGCAACACAGCCACCTAGATGACCACAGTTGGAAGTGCGTTGCTGGTACAGTGAGAAGGAGGGACATCAGCTGGGCCCTGCTCAGGCATGCTGTGTGTGTGCTAGCATGGAGCTCCTAGCATGCCAGCATCTCAGGGGGTGGGGAACCTTAAACAAGGAAAGCAGGATTATCTCAAGTGTGCTCAGGACCTGACCCTGACTCCTTTCTGCTTTTCTCTGTATCTCAGGAACTCCTGTCTCCCTACTCAAGAGGAGATGGGAGGTTGGATCCGGTATGGCTGGTCCCCACCACGAAGAAAGGGTCAAACCCATGGGGTTAAAAATGGAGTTCAGGCAAGTGGCAGAGATGCCAGTGGTGGGGCTGCATCTAACCCAAGGGAAGGTGGCTGAGGCAGTGAAAAGGAGAATAAACTAAATTATAAAAAAGGCATCACATGCCATGAAAGTGATATAATTCTTCCCCTTTATAGAGCACTGGCAAGGCCATTCTTGGTATACCATGTGAAATTCTGGTCACTGCAGTATAAAAAGGATTTTGTTGGAATTGAGAGGGTGCAGCAAAGAGCAACTACACTGACTAAGGGAATTTAGAGGTCAATCAATTGATAGCTTTCAGACAACCTTGGTATGTTTTGCTGGTGAAAAGAAGACTAAGAAGATATATGCAATGCGCTTTTAAAATGTTAAAAGGATTTGATATGGTGGATCAGGGGAATTTTTTTTCTCCTTGTTCAATGCAGTAGAACTAAAGTGTATACCATATGCTTAAGAAAGGATAGAATTGTGGGTAATGTGAAGAAGCATTTTTTCATCCAGATTGAAACCTCTAGTATAAGATCCAAAAGGAAGCAATGTTGTTGGGAGTGTGAATCGTCTACACCAAAGTCAGATCAGTTCTTCATGAGGACCAACGTTACTGGGTATAGCATTAGTTCACTGGGAAAAGGAAGGTCGCATCAAGCATACCTAAGAGCAGAATTATTATGACTTAGAGGAAAAGGCAAATCACTCAGATCAAGCTCCCAGAGGTTTCTACCACCAATGGTTCCAACTTCATAGTGCCACAGCCATAAACGTTATCAGTAGCATGTCCAGCTAAACAATGGCTACAGCTATTTTACATTATATCAAATGCAGCAGAAGATGAATGTGATTGATCTTTGATCTTTTTTCTTTTTGCACTTTCTATGACCCTATGAAAGGTGCTATCCACAACCTTATGACCTGCAGTAGAGGCTCGGGAATATTGGCTTCAGTTGGGAAAAAGAGGTTGCAGAAAACAAGCTAACCTCAGCTCATGTAACACAACTAAACAGCCAGACAGCAGCACAGAACAACATTCAAATCTTCAAAGACCAACCTGACTTGTTTCAGGTGGAAGCACAAAGAAAGATCCCTTCACAGAGAGGAGGGGGGCTTGCACAAATGGTCAGTTCATTTTTCTGTGCTCAAAGAGGTACAGTATATGCTTTGGCAATAATCTGAGGATCTGTAGAAGCTAGAAACCATTTTGCAGACTGTACAGCTTCTACTACTGCTTGCAGAGTGGGATCGTTGTGTGTCGCAGACCGCATGTCTTCCAGGGACATCGCTACTGGTGTTGCATGTTCCACTATATGATTCACATATTCCTCTGCAATTTTCTCTTCAATCCATGATGGCTTTGTCTCTTTTGGTGGATGACGTGACATGTAATCAGTAGGATTTTCACTGTCTGACCGACAGACAACTGTCACATCATATGGTTGAAGTCGTAACGACCATCTCTCTATACTCACTGGAGGCTTCGATCTCGGATTGCCATATATGGCCACCAATGGCTTCTGATCTGTACATATGGTGAATGGTCTCCCAAACACATAAATGTAGAAATGCTCGCATGCCCAAACCACTGCTAATGCCTCCCTTTCAGTCTGCGAATTCACTGTTCCACAACTGTAAGCACACGGCTAGCAAATGCCACAACATGACTCACAGGATGGTTTTCACCTTTTTATGCAAGGATGGCAGTGAGGCCTACTGGACTTGCATCCAACAAAATTTCCATCTGTCTCTGTGAATCAAAGTACTTCATGACAGGTGGACTGACGAGTGCTTCCCAAAGCTGACAATGCCTTCTCATGCTTTGCTGACCATTTCCATGGCACATCTTTCTTGATTAATTCTCTCAATGGTCATGCCAATGCTGTGCAATTTTGAATGAAACAAGATCAGAAATTAGCCATCCCAAGCAGGCTTCCGATCTCAGAAACATTACGTTTTTGAGTTCACAGATTGATTGAACTTTCTTGGGGTCAGTCATCATACCCCTTTCTGTAAAAATATATCCAAAGTATTCAAGAGTGTTTTTGCCAAAACACATTTTTGTTTGTTTAGCATCAGTCCTTTCTCATGCAGCCTCTGTAACACAGCTCACAGATTTGTGTTATGGTCCTCTGGGTATGTACCATAGACAAGAATGTCATCGCTAATGTTTAAAGTACTTATTTATTTTATTTATTTGATTTTGGATTAACACCATTGAGCCAGCAGCTCTTTTACAAAGGTTCCACGTCACATTACATAGATAGGTAGGACACATTTGGTAAAATTAGCAAAGCAAGGAATTCAGTAATACATTCTCAGTATAAGGTGAAATAATAAATTTGGGTAGATACTATGGCAAAACATAGAATACGTATGCAATTAATGGATCACACAGACATAATTTATACAAAATTATAATGCAGCCAGTAAAGCCTTGTCAACAAAAAAAAAGAAACAGTTGCCTAATAGCATAGATTGATTATACCATGGCAAGGCTAGGCCTGAGGGAGGAGGAAGCAAAGGTGAGGGGGAAGGTCAGCAAGAGGTGGGAGAGGAGGCAAATAGCCAGTAACAAGGAATGATGGTGGAAAGTTAAGGAGAGGAAGGATGAATAGGAGGGGAGGGAGATACCAAGGAGGGAAACAGGAGACAGTAGCAGGATAGAAGTGGGGGGAGACAAAGTTCTGGAAACACAGCGGAACATGGGGCGAGTGGACAGGATGGGTGGGGAGAAGGGGAGGTGATAATGAGTACAAAAGAGTGGGAACGGACAGAGCTAGGAAGGAAAGGGAAGGGAAGGGGAAGGTAAAGAATGGGTGGGGGGGAGTGAGGAGGGGGAAGTGGTGGGGAGATAATAGAAAGATGTAAGGAATGGGAGTTGCCATCAGAAACAGTCACACATGGCCCGAGTCACAAGTGCCTAACAATGTTTGTGATTGAACGGGCCAAGGGTGGCTAAATTGGTGATTTCAAAACCCAGGGAGTTAAAAATCTTAGGGGCTCTACCTGCAAATGACCACTGACCTTGTGAGGTACGACAGTGGGGGACTAATAATATGGAGTTATCTGAGCTTCTGGTGTTGTGAATGCTGCTGGCTGTGCTGAGGAGATTCTGGACCCCAGAGGGCTTAAGACCAAGAGATGCCTTTTTTACTACTAGGCAGGCTTGGTTTGCGATTCTTCCCTGCAGTTGTAGCCAGTTTGCCTGCTCATAGAGGTCACAGGTGTGTGTGCAGTGAGCAGCTCCAGTAAGAAGTTGGAAAGCCTTGTTTAGAGCAGTAGAGATATGCCGTAATGCTGTGGCATTGGCTGCTCCATAAATAACAAGCCCGTAATCTATGATGAAGACAATTGAGCTATGCATTACTAGATTAAGGGCTTCAGGAGTCAGGCAGTGCTTATGTTTGTAAAGAAGGCCAAAGCGGATATTCATAGATTTGGCAACCATGTCAATATGACTGGAGAAGGACAGAGTACTGTCCAAGGTCACACCAAGATACTTGAAGGTTTGCATCTGGTTTCTGACTGTCATCTGTTTGTTTTTATGTGTGTTATGTGTGCCATAGAATAACATAATCATAGTTTTTTTGTAATTAAGCACTAGCTTCTGTGAGACTAACCAGGCCTCCACTTCCATGAAACTTTTCTGCAGCTGGTGCTCCAAGAGAGAGGCATCAGAGTTCAAAGAGAAAATTATTGCATCATGTGTGTACAGGATGATGTGTTCATGGCAGGAGGCAGGGAGTTTGTTCAGGAAAATGCTGAAAAGTAGCGGCCCCAAAATTGACCCTTGGGGGACACCTGACCAGACAGGTTGTTTGGTAGAGAGGGTGTCACCAATCTTAACTTGTTGTGAGCAGTCTGAGGGATAAGTGTTAAACCACTTTAGGGTATCATATGACAGCCTTAGTACTCCAAGCTGTTTGAGTAGTAATGGATGGTTAACTGTATCAAAAGCCTTTGATAGGTCAATAAAGGTAGCGCCAGTGAGTTGTCCTTGGTCAAGTGCATGGTGAATGTGGCCCATAAATTCAAGGAGAGCAGTGGTGGTACTATGGCCTTTATGAAAACCATGTTGCTGTGGGCACTGCAGGTTATATTTCTCCAGGTACTCCGCCAGTTGATCTGCAACAATTTTTTCAAGCACTTTGGATAGTGGAGGAAGGATGGAAATAGGCCTATAACTTCTGTGATGTGCCCAGTCCCCATTCTTGTGTATTGGGATCATCAGGGCAGACTTCCACTTGAGAAGGAACTGGGAGAGTGTAAGGGAGTGGTTGATAATCTTGGTTAGGGAGCAGGACAGCATCAAGGGTGAGGATGATAAGCTTCAAGTCAAGTGTGTCCCCACTTATTCTAGTTCTTCCAAGTACCTTGAGGAGGTATTTTTTGGCATCACTTTCAGTTACTGCCTTGAAATAGAATTGCAGATGTCCCTGCTCCTTATCAGGTTTAACCTGGGAAATGTGTGGTGAAGTTAACATCAAAGAAATTAGTGAGAAGCGTGTGACTAAGGTCGGTGAATGACAAATTGAAGGTATTGACAATTGTGGAGAGGTCAGGGTGATGGTGCCATCTACATTTAGCATGGTAGGTGCTAGTTTAGACCCTTTAATCTATGACTTCCGATAGGTTGCTCCAAAATTTCCTTCCATCCTTCCAGGAATTGGATAAGGCACTCCTATAGTAGCTGTTTTTTTCCGAGTGGATAGCTCTGGTATAGGTATTCCTGGCTGTCTTGAAAGCCTGACTATCTGCTTGACTGCCAGTAGCTGTTGCCCGAGCCCATAGGAGGTCCCTTGATTTCATTTGTTCCAGATTACCTGTAATCCAGGGATTGTCAAAGCCCTTAATTTTATGCTTCTTGTAGGGGGCACAGATATCAGATGCTGCATTGAACTGGGAGATAAAGTATTCTAGTGCAGTATCTACATCAGGGCAGTATCAATTAGGGACCAATCTTGTTGTCGCAGAAGTGACTTAAGCAGTTCAAGGTGCCCCGTGGTAAGTATCCTACTGTTGACAGTTTTTGCCAGGGGTTTAGTTAATTTATTAGACCATAAGCACTGGACTGGGGAATGATCACTTATAGAATCAGGAAGGACTTCTGTATGGGTGATATGATTTGGGCAGTTTGAGAGCACCCAGTTCAATAAGGTGCTGGTCCCAGTTCTATAGTTGAACCTTGTAGGTGAGGTAACAAGTTGGGTGAGGTTTGCTGCCGTCAAGGCATCCTTATATTTGCATGCACTAGGGGTGAGACAATTTACAGTACCTTTCAGTCCACTCAGTTTCATGGATTGTGTTCTGAAATATCTCGGCCACACTTTATATGACAACGTTTAAATGCTTATACCTTCTTAGAACAACATGTGTGTAGAATGTAGTTACATAGTGTGACTCTGGGGCTAACTCAAGTTGGTTATACCCCTGGTTGAAGTACATCTTGCTGAAAATTTTAGCACCATTCAGGTCATTAATGATATCGCTGATCGTTGGTGTTACTTGGCATTCTTGCTTTATGGCTTTATTTGCTTGATGCATATCCACACACACATGGACTTTCTCTGGCCTTTAGGGTTTGGTACCACTACCACAGGCAACACCCATGGTGTTGGCCCTTCAATCTTCCTGATCACATCTAACCTTTCATCACATTTCAGCTGGTCCTCCAGCTCTTTCTTTTTTTTTATTTTTTATTTTTTCATCTTTATCCTCCTTCCCTACCCCGGTGCCCCCTCCTTCCATCCGCTCATGTCCCCCGACACCCCCCTTAGGGATCTGCCCCTAGGTGCCCTTCCTCCTCTCTCCCTGGCACATTGGGGTCTGTCATATGAGTGGTCGGGTAGACTTAGGCGGACTTCATCTAGGGCAGCCGGAGGTGTTTTCTGGTTTTCCCACGCCCGCCCTCTGGGACGCCCGTGCGCTTGGGACATATGTCCCGGTGGCTACGTGCTGACACCGCGCCAGCCCTCATGCGCGCGGCGTCCCCTCCCGGCTCCGACGAGAGAGCCTCCATCCTTCCTACTGTCGGTGCTTCCACCGGCTATGGAAGGGATGCAGCATAGAGCGTTCTTGGTCACCACCCTGAGGAGGAGAGCATCCCATTGGGACGCGATCCCTCCCTCCCCACCGACCCCTCGGCTGCCCGAGTCCGTTCTCGAACCCGGGCCGCCGGCGTAGCGCTAGGTGTGGCGTCTAGCGCCTCAACCCTCAGCGCCACCGGGCCGGCCCTCCAGCTCTTTCTGAATGTGGAACAGGACTTTGCAATGGGGTTGTGCTACAGGCTGAACTGTCATATTAATATGTAATTTTACTTGAAAATCTTTAAGCTTACCTAATCAATGAAATAGGTCATCATATTCAAGGAGCAGCTTGCTGGAAAATGTCTCAGTGGACTGTGATTTACTAGCCTCCTCATGTTTAGTAACCTGCGGTATCATTTTGATCAAGTTCAGGTCTTGTGAGGTCTTCTAGCTGAGTAATGACCCACCTGCCCCTTCTACCACATGGAAAGCCTCATCAGATTTTGCTTTTAGACTCAGCAGCAGCATGAAATTTACTCAGAACGGGTAGTGGGTATTTTGAGCTGTATGAACAGATTTTTACATCTGTTTTCATAAGTTTTGATTGTTAGGTCATGTTAAGGAAGTCAAATTCATCAATCAAATTAACGTAACACCTGAATCAGCCATAATTTTTTTTTTTTTGTAATGCTTTTTGCCACCTGCTGTGGCACACTACCGGCTTGGGGCATCCAGCCGCCGGCTCCGCCCGCCCGGAGAACTGGGTAGCTCAGACTGCACCCAGGAGGATCCGGGACGTCCGTCTTGCCATCCTGCTGGAGGGCTCCCTCTCTGCCTCAGCCAGCCAGGACAGCCCTGGACCCTCCCCGACAGGATTCTGCCAAAGTCCTCCAGATGGCTCGGAGCACGGCCATCAAGCTGCATGGTCGCGCCCAGTCATTTTCCTCTGATTGGTCCCCTGAAACACGGATGTGCAGTGACATCCGGGCACTGTGTGCCATCGTCCGCCGCGTTCCCCCTCCAGATTGTCCAGCACCTGTAGTGACCCCGAGCATCCCCAGGAGCCACTACAGCGGCAGGCGAGATTCCCCAACCTACCCATGGACTGGGAGAGCAGTTTACAGACGCTCAATCCCAGTCCTCCCCTGCCGACCCCCGACGGCTCGGGCTCATTCCTGAACCCAGGTCGCTGGCGTGGCGCTAGGTGTGGCGTCCAGCACCTCAACCCTCAGCACCACCGGGCCGGCCCAGCCATAATTTTTATGAGCTGACAAAAAATGTTTACATCAAAATGCGGATGTACCTGTGACTTTCTATTACCAAGGTTGTGTATTGTGATGGTGTATATGTATATATATCTATATATACAGTATATATATATATATATATATATATATATATATATATATATACACACACACACACACACACACACACACATACATACATACATACAGTATATAGGTATCCTCATCCAAACTGGTATTGGCATCTGTATGCACCTGATTTACAACTGGTTGGTGCTTCACTTTCTGCTTCCCAGTATTGTTTGGTGGCTTTGATCTATAGTATACTGCAAAATGGTTTGGTTTTTTGCACTTATGGCACTCTTTTCCAAAAGCAGGGTATGTTGCCTTACCACCAGAGTGTGAATATGTCCCACCACAGTTCCTACATTTTACAGAGCCAGCATTTCTATTAGGAAACTGTGAATACTGTTTGGGACTTTGTTTGTTGTCCGCTGATTTGCTTGGTGTCACTTTGTTTACAGCATGGTGACAACGCTCGATTCCAGCTGCCTGGGTCTCAGATAGTTCCATTGCTTTGCCCACATCAAGCAGCTTGGTTAAAGTCATGTCAGGATCCCCCAACACCCTTCTACAAAGCATGTCAGATGAGCAGTTTTGCACAATCAGAGTTTTTACCTGACGATCCACATCAGTAAAGTTGCATATTGCTGCCAACTGTCTCAAGCATGTGTGATAGGAAGCTAGGCTGTCTCTGCTCTCCTGTTTTGCCCTGCAAAAATACATATACGTCATACTTCATGTTCTACTTAGAAGTAAAGTAGGTTGTCAAGGCATCTATAGCCTTATCCAGTTCATTCTCATCTTCCCCTCATGTGGTATCTGGAAGTACTGTATATCAAAAGTATCATTTACCTGCTCACCAACGTAGTGCATCAAGAGAGCTCTTTGGCTCTTGGGGTCTTCTATATTCAGCGCAAGCAGCAGATTCTTAAATCTTGACACCCACTTTCTCCATCTTACACTAATGACTCCTGCTTCTGAACTCACATCAAAAGGAGGAAAAACTGGTTGTCATTGTCTTCTGTGTACAGCTTTGTTTTTTTTCCACTTTCTTGTATTCTCCTTTTAATTCCTTTATTTTGTTTACCTTCACTTGTAAGATGCAGTATGGAGTATCCTTTAGAAACTAGTTTGCCGTTTAATCACTCGTTGCCATTGTAAAGTATTAATTGACTCCAAGACATCTTTTAACAGGCGATATTCACAGAGGGTTTTCCACACTCCTACTCTGCTAGAGTGCTTGCATAGTACTAAAATACCTTTGCTCTCTGACCCTACCTAGTGCATCTACCAGTCATCTACAGGTTCCCATAAGGCTCAAAAGACATTGGGCCACATATTCTGTTGAGATGTGCAGCACATCCCTGGATGCGCCACGCATCTCTAGACTTGCATGGGCCATCGGGAGCATGGCCATATTCAAAGGCCACTGATGTGCTTCACACACCCAACTGTACCACTGTGCACAATATTGCGATGAGTCTATGCAAATGATGGGTTCCCCATACATAAGCTACGCATCACAATATTAAGATCCCCAAAGCATAACTATGGCCAGCTGTGCCGATGCATAGTTATGCTTATAAAACCCTACTTTAACTATGCACGGGGCAGGATGGTGGCCCATGCACAGTCTAGGTCTGGGTACACAGTCTCCCTTCCCAGCCCCGAACACAGTGATCAGAAAAATAAAACCCAATCCCCTTCCCTGGTAGTCTAATGTCTCCCCCTCCCCAGCCCCAATCCATAATAAAATACAATGGTGCCCGATCCCCTTTTCTTGTGGTAGTCTAGTGTCCCCCCTTCCCAGCCCCGAACACAGCGATCAGAAAATAAAAACCCAGTCCCTATTCCCTGGTAGTCTAGTGGCCCCCTTTCCTGAGCTCTGAACACAGTGATCAGAAAAATAAAACCTGATTCCCATTCTCTGGTAGTCTAGTGGCCTCCCACCCCACCATTTGCCAGTGACCCACCACCCCGCTCACCCCCAACTTGACTGGAACTAGCAACTGGCAGAGCCAACCTCACACCACAGCAGCCAGCTGCTGACTGAACTGTACAAGAGGGCTGTACAGTATATAGTAGGGAATAGGGACTGGGTTTTTTTTCTGATCACTGTGTTCAGGGCTGGGGAGGGGGAACACTAGACTACCAAGGAAAGGGGATCGGGCACAATTGTATTCTATTATGGATCAGGGCTTGGGAATGGGGAGCTACTAGACTACCATGGTGATCGGGGAGATTTCTGTATATTTATGGAGATTGGGGCTGGGGGGGCAGGCCTGGTGCATTCCGCCAGGTGCAGCCATGTAATTGAGCCCATAATGGGCATGCAAATGGCCCCTTTGCACCATGCATGTCCAATGGGCCTATTTGCTTGTTTGGGCTGAATACTGCCCATGGGGGCTGTGGTGCATAGAAGTATGCATCACGCCTTCCCCTATGGACGGTCCTTACACCTGCACCCTGGATGCGCTGTGTGGCATTTGGCAACCCCCTGGTGTGCTCCGCGCATCCAGGGCCCAATATTCAAACAGACTGTGTGATCTGTTTGGATTGTGCAATCTGTTTGAAAATGGCACCTGAGCTGGCCAGCCCCCTTTTTTTGTGCAGCGCATCATTTTGCATGCACATCTGTCCGGCTCTGAATATGGGACCCAAATACTTTTACAGCTTAAACATTACACCTCCACCCACCCTCCCCTATCCAGATCTACTTTATTCATGAATCTATGGTTGAGGCACTGTTTAAAGTGCCACCTCTGTAGCTGGTAGAATGCTACTGAGTACACACAATATTTAACATGGCAGGGACAAGGGTCAGTGAATGAAGAACAAGTCTATCATCAACTAATGTAGCTCTGACATAGCAGAAACAGTTGTTTTACTGTCTTTGTGTGTGCTGTACCAAGAGAACAGACAAAAGGCAGAGAGAATGAGACAGACTATTTGTCATTTAGTTGATAATGACTCCAATTTACATAGGTATGCAGAGAATGGCACTGTAAATTGAAATCTGAGCTCTGGATTAACTGTTCCTCTGCTGCCTATCTGATCACCAAGGAACTGTACCAATTTAAGACCATAAGACAAGTAATGTTATAGGCACCTAGCCCAGGTTGCCCATATCTCCTGCGTGTCCTCCCTTCCTCCCCTAGCAGCATCTGGTGAACTACTCCTTCTAGGTGATTACAACCTGGATCAGCTTTCCCCCTCTGCAAAAGCAACCACATCCAAAACTGAGTATCTCAACCTTACACAATTAATTACAGAGCCCACTTGCTACAGCCAATGCTTATCTAATCATTCTCTAATAGACTGGATCCTCACCTCCCATCCACACAGAATATCCGCCACTGGTGTAATTGATGCTGCCCTAAGTGATCACTGCATTACCCATTGTACCAAAAATATTCAGCTCCTAAAATCTGCCCCAAAATATATTATACCCGCCCACTAAACTCACAGAACACCAGCTCCCTCCTTCATACGAACATACAGAAATTGCCAGCAGAAACTAGGCCTCTAGGTCTATCTAGTCTGCTTGGGGGTGCAGCTAACCCCTACTTTGCAGCTGATCCTCCCCCCTCCTCCACCTTCCCAAATACCCCCCCTCTCTCCCTGTCTCAACCCCTCTTGAAACCACCCACCATCCTACATGATACCACCACCTCTGGCAAAGCATGACCTACAATTTGCAGACTGGGACTCTGTCTACACTGCACCAGATATTGATTCAGCCCTGTCCAGTTTTCTGCAGACTTTTAAACTGGTCTGGGACTCACATGCCCCACTGGTTAAAGCCAGGGTCAAAAAGCGCCACCACCCATGGATCTCCAGCACCCTAATTGCCCTCTGCAAAGCTTGTGATAGGATCTGGGCCCTCTACACTGACCCCTCAAACCAGACATGCTTACAACACAGCAAGAAATGCCTGCACCAAAACGATAAGCTGAGCCAAGGGCAGATTACTCTAAGTCCTGCCTAAATACCACCCTACCTTCCTCCTCCTTCTGGAAGGTGGTTCACTCCCTTATAGACCCCCCTCTCAGACCTTCACCCCTATTATCAAGCTAAATGACCAAAGCATCTCTTACCCCATCAAAGTAGCAGAAACCCTAAACAACATTTTCACCACATGTGCCCTTCCTGACCAGTCCTCTCCCCCACCTCCAGGTCGCTGCTCACTCCCCCCAACACCCTGCCCAAAACACTTTCATCCTTACTCCCACATCACCCATAGAAGTACTAAATGCCCTATACACTTTAAACATCACTAAATCCAGCCCAGATGGCATCCACCCCAAGCTTCTACACATTTCATCACCAGCTATAGCAGTTCCTCTCACATACCTACTAAATTTGTCCTTTGATTCTGGTAAGGTCCCCCTAGCATGGAAATCAGCCTGTATCATCCCTTTCCACAAGTGTAGCGACCCCTCAGTCCCCAGAAACTACCATCCCATCTCCCTCCTCCCCTCTCTTGCCAAGCTGCAAGAGTCTCTTGTTCAGACAGACTGACTTTTTCAGGTCCACAAATTACCTCTCCCCATACCAATCTGGGTTAAGGAAGCACCACTCAACAATATCTTCCCTCCTCTGTGTCACTGGACATATTCAATCTGCCTCTGACCAAGGCCCACTAACTGCTGCTATTTTTGTTGATTTGGATAAGGCCTTCAATTCTGCCTCCCAACCCCTGCTTCTTGACAAACTCATGGGAGCTGGACTTGCCCAGCCTGCAGTACAGTGGTTCAAATCCTACCTCAAAAATAGACAACAGTCAGTAAAGATCATGAACTCCATGCTCCTCCCCCCCATCCTCCCAATTTTATTCTCACTTTTCATAAATGATCTCCCCGCAGTCTGGACAAGGTCCCATATACATATGTATGCAGACAACACTATACTTTTCACATCCAGCCCTGTTCTAAGTGACGTCCACTCTCTACTACAACACAACTATAGCAACATGCAGACTTGGTTTCATGCAAACAATCTCAAAATAAATACCTCCAAAACTTATTCCCTGACCTTCAGGTCAGCCCAAAAACTGACAAGATCACCCAGCCCCCCTGTAATCCTCACTCTGGATGGAAACAAACTAAACACCGTCTCTTCCCTTAAATTTATTTATTTATTTATTTATTTGCTTTTGTTGACCGGGTAAGTCACACTAGACAGCCAAGTGCCTATTTTCAGGTGCGACCCGAGAGAGTTACGAGCTTGGATAACAGGTACAGTGACAGATTGGTATTAAACACAAAGAGTATTACATGTCATATACAGAAATAAAGGTAAAAAGGCAACCAGTAAGAAGACACCCACCCAGGGAAGGTTACAGACGGCCCGGGAGAGTTAAGATAGAGCATACACATACAGTGAGTGAGTCAGATTTACATACAGTGATATTGCAGGCATTAACAATAATAACATTACATTAGCCAATTTCTAGTCCAGTGACCAGGAGAGTAAGTGCAGTGGGATTGGAGTGTGCAGAGACCCCCCGTGAAAGGATAGTTCAAGGGGCTACGAGGCGCAAGGACAGATGGAGGAGCAATTCAGGAATGTCCATAGGGACATTTTAAACCCTGGATGGGAGAGGGTGGACCAAGTAAGGGCAGGGAATGAGTTCCATAGTTTGGGGGCATAGCTGGCGAATGCTCGATCACCCGCAAGGGTGCGTGTTCTGGGAACCAAGCAATTTAGTGCTGCCTTTGACCTAAGGTGGTGGGAAGAGTTGTCGGGGTTGAGGGGCAGGGCTAGGGTAGCCGGGGTGGCTGTTCTAATGATGTTGTCGATGAAGTTCCCTATTACGAAGGTGCGATGCTTCTTGGGAGGAGCCACTCAAGGTGAGTATAAAGGTCACAGCGCTGTGTCGGGGGGTGGAGAGCGCAAAGCAGCAGATGCTGTTGTAGGCCATATCCCATTTCAAGAGGTTGGTTTTGGCACGGGCTAAGGTCACTAGCCCATAACAGAGGAGGGAGGAGAACACCTGGCTAGGCCATCCGAGCGGCCAGGGTGAGGCAGTTTTGCGCTCTGCATGCGAGTCCAAGTTTAACATTCATAGCCTTGCAGATGTTTTAGATATGAAGGGAAAGGTCCAGCTGGGGGTCTAGAGTGAGGCCAAGGTACTTGACAGCAGCAGCTATCTGCACGGGCAGACCATCAGCCCCGTGGATTAGAAGGGGGGCAGGGCAGGATTTTGTTCTAGTCAGGGACCCAAAGAGCATAGCCTGGGTTTTTTTGAGGTTGATGACAAGCTTATGCTCATACAGCCAGGACTGGATCCGCTTGAAGTTGGAGTTTAGTTGGGAATTGATGGTGCTGATGTCTCAGGCGCTATCCAATATGATGAGGTTGTCGGCGTATAGGGTGGCAAGCCCATGGGTGATGATAGATGGTAATTCATTGATGAAAAGGGAGAAGAGAGTCGGGCCAAGGACGGACCCCTGGGGGAACCCGCATTGGACAGTGGTGAGGTTGGAGAGGGTCCTGTTGAAGTTGGTGTATTGCTTCCTACCAGAGAGGTAATTGTGGAACCAGGTGTGAGCGGGGTTTGACAGTCTGAGGGAGAGCAGAGTGGCGCTGAGGAGGGAGTGATCTACCCTGTCAAAGGCCTTAGATAAGTCCACGAAAATCACACCAGTGAGGTTGCCCTGGTCGGTTGCAGTCCTGATTTGTGAGATGACTACAGCGAGGGCGGTAGCTGTGCTGTGCCTTCCTAAACCATGTTGGGACGGAGAGAGGAGTTGTGCTCTGTAGGTACTCAGTTAACTGAGAGGCCACAACTTTCTAGAAGTTTTAATGCGCCGATAGAATAGCAATCGGTCGATAGTTCAGGGATCTTTAGGGTTTCCTTGTTTGAGGACAGAGGTGACCTTGGCTATTTTCTAGATATCTGGGATGACACCGGTGGCATGAGAGGTGTTAAAGATATGCGTTATTGGCCAGGCTAGGAGGTGGGCACCTAACCTGAGCAGTTTTGGCTCGAGGTTGTCGTGCCCTGGGCCGGTATGGGGGGAGAGGCTAGCGAGCAGCCTCTGGGTCTTGGTGATAGATACCTGCTGTAGAAAGAAGGAGGGTCTGGACGCGGGTCCGGGTCGAGCAGCATTGGGAGTACGTTGCAGGTGGTTGAGAGTTTGAGGACTTGGGAGCAGTGGGGGCAGGAGGTGGGGGGGGCCTGTTCAGAGAACATAGTGTTAAAGGTGTTAGCGATTGTGTGGGGGCTATTGCAGATGACCCCATCAATGAGCAAATCCATAGCTTGTCCTCTCGCAGAGCCCCTGACCACGCTTTTTATGTTCTGCCAAAAGCTCCTTGGGTTGTTGGTAGAGGAGAGTAGTGCGGATTGGCAGAACTTGCTTTTGGCGGCCCTGATGGCTTTTTTGCAGGAGTTTCTGAGGCACCTGTAGGCGGCAAGATCATCGACGCTGAGAGGCCTTATAGGTCTCCCAGCATTTGTCCCTGAGTTTCATTAGAGAGAATAGACCCCCATGAAGCCATTTGGTGATGGTGCCTCGCACCCTCCTTCTAGTGAGGGGCCCATGCTTGTTCTGCACTGGGATGTATTTAGCTAGGAATGCATCCAGTGCTTGATTTGGGTCCAAGGAGGTGGTGATCTCGGACCAATCAATTGATCTGAGGTCGCTGAGGAAGTCGGGCAAGTGGAGCTTTGAGTAGTCCCTCATCTGTATCACTTTGCTAGGTATTTTCGCCTGAGAGATGCCCCAGGTACAAAAGGTGGGCGAGTGGTCCGAGATGGCATCAGGTAGGATGCCCGAGGATGTGACTCTGTCAGGCCTGTTGGTCAGGACCCAGTCAATCAGTGATACTTTATCTCCCCTGGGGTAAGGTCTTGTTGGTTCTGTGATAACCTGGCTCAGAGCAAGGCCTGAGAGCAACGGCTCATACGATTTAGAATTGGATTCCATCCAGTCGAGGTTGAAGTCTCCAATAATGAGGACCTCACTTGTCCCCACCTTAGAGCTGACGCTGTGTAGCAGTGAGGAGAGTCCGGGTAGCCTGCCTCTGGGAGGGTTATAGCAGCAAATCAAGTGGACTTTCTTTGTGAGCCCTAGTAGGAGAAGGGTGTGCAGGAACTCACATGTCGAGGGGGGTAGGTTGGTGGTCAATGGTAGACACGTTGAGGCGGACTTTATAGTAAAGTAACAGCCCCCCCTTCACGTTTGTTCCCCTTACGATCGCACCTGATATGGCTATAACCTGGCAGGGTACATATAGCGTCAGGAGTGTGTGGTTTTAGCCACGTTTCTGTGATACCCAATATATCCGGATTATAGTGAGCAACCCAGGCAGCGAGCTCAGCAAGGTTGCATAGGAGGCTGCGGACATTTAGATGGAAGATTTTTAGCCCCTTGGCAGATAGCCATGGGGGGTTGAGGGGACGCAGGAGGCCATCCTGTTTGTGAGTGGTAGTTCCATCCCTAGTGGGCCCAGGGGGGAGAGGGGTTGAGGAGGTAGCCATGCTAGTGGGGGGGGGTTGATTGGGCGCGGAGGGGCCCAACAGAGCACAGGGCAGTACGGTGTGTCCGCAGTGCAGTAGAAGTGCCCAGAAAAGATGAAAGCCTGCTGTATGGGTTATTTTTTTTTTTTTTTTTTTTGTGTACCTAGTTAGCTAGGAGTTTGAGATTAATTAGGTCTGCCCCTAGTGGCAGGTTAGTATAACCTGCAAATGGAGAACTGGGCTGATAGGTCGAATTACCACCACATGTGACCACTCTCAGCCTATTTAAGGGACAGCTGACCAAAGGTGGTGGTGGGGCCAGTGGGGAGCCGAATGCATAGTGTTCGGCGGGGCTAGAATGTCTGCAGTGACACAACCAGGGCCTGATTCCAGCTTTTGAAATGGCACCAAGAAGTCGCTTTTGCTGGAATTCAGCTTCAGAAATTACCTCGCTTCCTTGTCTCTCCGTGGACTGGGGGAGGCCGGAGCCACAACCCCTCAGGCAGTCCTGATATGTACTGCTGTGGAGGAAAAAGGGAGAGTTAGCTGGCTTTATATAGCAATTTGGGGGAAGGGGGCATCTGGTGAACGAGACTGAGCTAGGAGAGGGGACAGGCAGAGCAAGTCCAGTACACTGGGTCACAAAGGTAAGTCTGTTCAAATCCCTTTTGCAACACTTTGTTCAGGCTGTAAGGCTAGAGAACATTCCAACTGGACAGTGCAAAACAAAATAAAGTGACTATCATAACAGCAGGAACCAGAGAAATGCTCAGAAGTAGGATTTGCCACTATTTCATGTAGAGGCGCGGTATCTATGTTGCAAGTAAGATAGCAAAAAAAAAAAAAAAATAACCTTTACATTTTAAAACTGCTGCCAAACTGCAAACCTCATTAAGGTACAGACAGTTCTTTTACATCTACATCAAGCCATTTAAGACGATACTATAGTGCAATATGTAAGCTTTTTAGCTGGCTAAAAAATTCAGTTTTTTAATCAAGTACAGGGTGACCCTTTTAAATCTTTCTCCTGAGAAGATGAATGTTTAAGCAAAAACACAGCTATTCAGTTCTTAAAGTACAGGGTGTCTCCATTTTAAATCTTGCTACTGAGATGCTATGAACTGAAGCAAAAAAACTATCTCCACATGTGTGGGGACAGTAATTTAAAGAACTAGGTGAAATGCAGTCCATTCCACATCTGCGGCGACACAAAACAGGGCCTGATTCCAGTTTTTTGAAATGGTGCCAAGAAGCGTTTTGCTGGAATTCAGCTTCAGAAATTACCTCGCTTCCTTGTCTCTCCGGTGGGCTGGGGGGGGAGGGCAGTGGAGTGCCCTCGCGACCTTGGGGGTCCGATATGTACTGTCTCCTCCGGAAGCCATGGCGCACTGTGCATATCTCTATATAAATAATAAACTTTGTGAATAATGTCCGAGTGGTATATAATTTAGTGTACTGTCTTTCCCCGCTGTACAGGCCCTGCTTCCGCTATCATTCCACCTGCTCCTCAACTGATTCAACTCAAATACCTAGGATTATGGCAAGACCCCCCTGCTAAACTACTCAAACCACATAGATGCCATCACTTCAATGCTTCACCCAAAACTTCTTTGCAGAAACTGTGACTCCCTCTCAGTACCTGTTAGATACACACTGCTAACAAAAATGATTACTCCCGTCCTTTATAACACGAACATTGTGTACAACACCACCCCCTCCACCTCGCTATCAAACTAATCTCATAGATTTCTTTGACTGGGTAACCAGAGTGGTGGACCAAGGGGGAGCAGTTGATGTTGCCTACCTTGACTTCAGCAAAGCTTTCATTACTGTTCCACATAGGAGATTGATTAATAAGCTGGGTAGGCTCAGAGTGGGTCAGAAGTTGGTCAACTGGGTGGCATACTGGTTGATGGGCAGAAAACAGAGAGTGGTAGCAAATGGTATACAGTCAGAAGAGATGCAAGTCACAAGTGGGGTACCTCAGGGATCAGTCCTGGGGCCAGTCCTCTTCAATATCTTCATCAGTGACATTGCAGATGGACTGGAGGGTAAGGTTTGTCTGTTTGCAGTTGACACCAAGATCTGCAACAGAGTAGATGATCCAGATGGGGTGGGCAGAATGAGAAGAGATCTGGATAAACTAGCAAAATGGTCAGAAGAATGGCAACTGGGGTTTAACACAAAGAAGTACAAGATCATGCACATAGTGAAGAGAAACCCTGAAGCCACCTATAGGCTGGGAGAGGAGTTACTGGCAGTCACAAGGGAAGAAAGAGACTTAGGCATCATCATCATCACCGATGACCTGAAATCATCCAAGCAGACCACTAAAGCAGTAGGTAAGGCTAGGGGAATGTTGGGGTGTATTAGTAGGGGTATCACAAGTCAGAAGAGGGAGGTAATAATCCCTCTTAACAAGGCACTGGTTAGTCTCCATCTGGAGTACTGCGTGCAGTACTGGAGGTCACACCTTCACAAGGACATTAACTAAATTGAGGCAGTCCAGAGAAGGGCAACCAAAATGGTGCAGGGACTGCATCAGAAAACATATGAGGACAGATTAACGGAGCTCAATATGTATACCCCAGAGCAAAGGAGGGAGAGAGGTGATATGATTGAAACATTCAAACACCTTAAGGGCATTAATAAGGTGAAAGAGTCTAACATGTTTCAATATAAGAAATATAGCAGGACAACAGGACACAACATGAGATTAGAGGGTGGCCAATTAAGGGGTAATGTGAGGAAGTTCTTTTTCACAGAAAGGGTGGGGGATGCATGGAATGGCCTACCTCAAGAAGTGGTGGATATGAATACAGTGCAGGGCTTCAAACAGGCATGGGATAGGCATAAGGGAGAAATACAGATGAGTATGAATAGATAGGCCATTGACAGAGCAAAGGCCGACGGCACATTCACAAGGTAGAAAAAGAAATGGGCAGACTGGATGGGCCTTGCAATCCTTATCTGCTGTCAACTTCTATGTTTCTATGTTTCTGTACTCCTTATTCCATGCTTTTTGCCGTTTTGCAACAAATTCCCCTTTCAGAACACACCACTGCATGCTCCTTTCCTCCCTTGGGTTAACACCCCTCTCTCATCATCATTTTTGCCACTCCATTCCTTTTATTTCTAAATTTTGGTTCGACCTACTGCCCCTCCGACCTGGCTAATAAACTAACTACTGCAGCCTTTTCTCCTTACTCACTGCGATCTAGGGACTCCCACTCCTTCTCTTTCCAAAAACCATCCTCATCAGCTGGCAAATCTGCCTTCTCCTACCATCTCCCCAATCTATGGAACCAGCTTCCCTAGCCCCTCAGAAACTCACCCTCACACAGCTCCATTAAATCTCAACTTCATCAGCTCCTCTTCCCCACCTGTAACTGCAACTAGTCTGCCTTTAGCCAGATGAACACAGTTTAAACTTCAAAACCTTTGTACTGCATATTATTGTATTCATGCAACTGATTGTAAATAACTGTATATATGCAACTGAATGTAAATAACTCCTTTGTACAAAATTATGTGATTGTATGTAATATTCTTATGTATCTATTCTATGTATGTATACTGTTGTAACTTCCTCCCCCTCACCCCCAGGTTGCACCTGGAAAAGAGCTTTGGCTCTGTGTGCTTTTCCCGGATATCAAATGTTTAAATAAATAGGGGTTACATTATGGGCAGGGGTGGAATCTGGAAAATATCTGAATGAGTGAAAAGTGACCTCGGGATACCTCACAAGTGGCATATCATAACAGAGCCACGAGTGGTGGTATCCAAGGTCACTCTTCACAAGTTCAGATATTTTCCATATTCCACCCCTGCCCATCATGTATTCCATTTATACAATAGGGCCCCCTATTGTTAGGGGTCACACAAAAGTAACCATTTGCACAGAATAGTGTGGGTTTTGCGCGGTCGCATATAACATGCTGCGCAATGGTATTCAATTGCACTATTGTTTTACTCTAATGGTGATGTTTTGCATGAGCCATTGAATAAACGTCATTTATTCCACTGCAGTGAAAATAAATGTCATTTATTCCACTGCAGTGAGAATAAATGTCATTTATTCTACTGCAGTAAGAATACATGTTTTTATGCAATGAGTTATTTGCTCACCTCTATTGTATAAATAAATAAATTAAATGTTACACTGCTTTGCATCAGAATATAGTAGATGGAAAAACAACACATAGTATGTTACAGGTGCGTGATACTTTTTATTGAACTTTTAACTTTTGAAAGTTAGTCTCAAAACCAAGTTTGTTAGTCCAATAAAGGGTATCACCCGCAACCTAGTTTTTTTCTTCTGTATCATAGACTGGACTAACATGGCTGCCAAATTTCTCCATCAGAATAAACCAAACTAGAGCCTCATTGTTATGCACAATTTATTCTACAGAAATCAGTGTCATGGGGGTGGTGGCGGAGCCAGCAGCCCAGCTAGCAGCGGCACATTTCTGGAGCTCCTAAGACAAGGCTGAATTTATATAAATTAATACTTTGTTTTTTGTAAGAAATAGTTCCATTTCATCAACTAATTGAAGCAAAAGTAAGAGCTTTGTACCTGAGTATGAAGATGGGTCGAACAAAATCGGCAAAGGCAGACTTCTTCCAGCCCCGCTCCACTGGTAACAAACTTCCTGATGAAACACCAGGCCCGTCACAGCCTGCAAGCATAGATTCTAATGCAGCCACTCTGTCTACTCTGCAAATAACGGTAAATGCATTAACAAAGACAGTCCAGAGAATGGACCAAAAACTAGATGGTTTTTCGGAGAAATTCCTAACGATGGAACATAGGCTGGATGCAATGGGAGAGATAACAAAGTCGGCAGAGGCGACAGCAGGGAAGGCTATGGCAGCTATGGCTATGTCTTTAAAGGAGCAGGCCGCTCTTCGGAGCAGTGTGGAGCAGTTGGAGAATGCGGTCCGGGCAGCAAATGTCCGCATCATAGGACTTCCTGAGGCATCATAGGGAGATAATCTGATGTTATATTTGCAATCTTGGCTTCAAGAATTAACTTCTCTGTCAGACTTCCAAGTGGTCAAAGCCTACAGGATCACCCCCAGAAGGCCACTAAGTAACCAGGACAACCCAAGAACCGTCATGTTCACCCTCCACACAGCAGGAGAGTGGGATATACTGCTGGGGTCCATAAGGAATCGTGGACCGATCTACGTCAATGAATCCCGAATAATGCTCTTTTCCTGACCTTTCATATGCCACATGAATGAGGAGGAAAGCATTTGATGGGGTGAAAGGGAAACTCAGAGACTTAGGGATTACTTACTCCCCTGCCTTTTCAGTGCAATTCTGTTTTACAGTAGGCCGTCGGTAGTTTAGATTTACTGATGCGAAGGAGGCCAGTGAATGTCCGGACAGAATTTCAACCAAGCAACAACGGAAGAAGTGCTTATCTGAAGAAGAGGATTTGGAGAGGGATTGAAGACCCAGATACCTACCTTCGGAGGACTTTCCTTTTTAGCAAATAGCTAGTCCTGGTATATTGGAGACGAAAATGAATACTCCACCTCAGGTCCAGAACTTTATATTGTTTAGATATAGTCGCTGGGATATTTAGTTTATTCTTCTGCCAAAAGAACTCTGCTAAAGTTATATAAATCACAAAGACTCTAATTTTGACTTTTACTAGTACACTCTTCGAGTGAGGTAACCTGATACTTTTAAGCCTGTGAAGAAACAGGGTTGTATTATTTTTTTCTTTTGCAGATTTTAACCCAAAGTGATTGTGTACAGAACTGTTAAAGGTAGACCAACTTTTGACTCCCTATACTGTAGTGTTAAGCCTGGAATTACATTATTTGGTAATAAAATGTTAAATAATGATATAGTATGTGGGAGATATTTGGATGTTGTTTCAGGCTCTGTGTAATAGTTGGGGGAAAGGGTGCAAAATGTCTCGTGACAGCCTACTTGCTGCTCTATGGTAGTTCCAAAGAGTCACATAAACCTTGAAGAATCATGGTGCTAACTATTCATAAGTAAGGCACAAGCTGATCTTGCTGCGGATAGCTAATATTTTAGTATTGCACCAGATATTCTTTTGCTATCTTCTATCTAGTTCAATGTTTGATAAAAGGCAGATGTACTGGAACAATAGGGGTGATGCCCTGATATTCTAACTTAGCCTTTAAAGGGGGCTCTAGAATGGCGTTATTTGGTTATAGCATAATCTGTTTAAAGTTAATTAGGACCGTAAGTAGGTCGGTCCTCAGAAATGTTATATTTCTTAATTTTGTTCTTGTTCAATTGAGCATTGGCTGCACTGTGGCTCCTAACTTTAGTTTAAGAATACGGCATTAATATAAACTGAGATTAACCCCTAATGCTGTACTGACTGATTAGATAGTCATCATCCTATGTAATGTACTATTGGAAAACTCTACACCTGTATACCTACTCAGGAAATATGTATTTTGTATGTTCTACTAAATGCTATAAATAAAAAGTTAAAAAAAAAAAGAAAAGAAATCAGTGTCAGTGGGGGAGTGGTGAAGACAAGATAAAAAAGTGAGCGCAATAGTTTTGCTGAGAAAGTGCACTTCAACACCTGCTTTTTAATAAGAGAAGAACACACCCAGTTTAACCTGTTGCAAAACACTGTGCAAATTCCTGATATCTTGAACCTTGCTTTTACACTTTGTTACTGCAGCTTGATCGAGATTATAATGAGTAAGTGGCTCTGCTGGGATTTAAACCTGAACCTGCTGGTTCCCAAACCTGTAATCCAACCACTAGACCCCAGTGCCATCCCTCTGTCACATTTTCAAGGCTGCTTAGTGAAACTTAAAGCAGACTGTAGTAGAAATGGGAGGGAATCCAGAGGAGCTTAGTTCTGGGAGTGAAATTTAAAGTCTAACACAGTTCCAGGAATACAATGAGAAATTACAGTTTCTACGTGAAATACACACACACTTAAAGGCATAAAACTGACTAAACAAAGTGTAAAAATACAACATGCGATGAAGAAACATATCCCCAGACCCCTGTCAGATATGTTCATTACTAGACCACAGGAGATGGGTTCCCTCAGTGAAACACAGAAACAGAAATTGATGGTAGAAGGGGACCACAAATTCCATCTAGTCTGCCCAAGAACCTACCTGGTGCCATTCCCCCTCCCCTCCGTTGCCTTTCTGTATGCCACCTTTATGTCTAGCCCATGCATTCTTGAACTCGCTTACCATTTTGGCTCCCACTACCTCTTGGGTAGGCTATTCCATGGGTCCACCACCCTTTCTGTAAAGAATAACTTCCTTGTATTACTCCTGAACCTCCCTCCCTTCAGCCTCATGTCATACCCTCTCATTCTCCCACTCTCTTTCAATTGGAAAAGCTCCTGAACATTAACTTTATTTGTACCCCTCATATATTTATAAATCTCAATCATGTCGCCCCTCTCCCTCCTCTGTTCCGGAGAGTACATGTTGAGTTCCCTCAGTATGTCCTGGTATGCCATATGGTGCAGTCCGTGAATCATTTTCGTGGCCCTCCTTTGCACTGTCTCAATTCTGTCTATGTCCCTTTTGAGGTGCAGTCTCCAATACTGTATGCAGTACTCCAAGTGGGGGCACACCAGCATCCTGCAGAGTGGTAACACCACCTCCCTCCTGCGAGTTGTGATTTCCCTCCCAATGCAGCCCAGCATGCCACTTGTATTTAGTGCCACCTTTTTGCACTGTTTACCCACTTTCAAGTCTTCTGATATAATGACCCCTAGGTCCCTCTCCTGGCTGGTGGAGGCTAGCTTCTCTCCTCCCAGGTAGTAATCCTCTTTGGGACTGTTTCTGCCTAAGTGCATGACTTTGCACTTTTTGGCATTGAATTTCAGCTGCCATGTTTCCAACTGCTCCTCCAGTTTCTTCAAGTCTGAAGTCATACTCCTCACACCCTCAGGGGAGTCCACTCTGTTGTAAATCTTGGTGTCATCAGCAAATAGACACATTTTACCTTCCAGCCCATTTGCAATGTCTGCTATGAACACATTGAAGAGTAGGGGACCTAATACTGAACCCTGTGGTACCTGCTGGTCACCTCCCTCTCAGCTGTAAATGCCCCATTTATCTGAACCCTCTGTGTGCTTCCTGTCAGACAGCTACTTGCCCACTCAACCACCTTCCTGCCCACCCCAATGTGGTCCAGCTTCCTTACCAGCCTTCTGTGTGGAACACAGTTGAAGGATTTGCTAAAGTTCAGATACATGACATCTACTGCCACTTCCTGATCTACTATCCGTGTAACCTAGTTGAAGAAGTCGACCAGGTTAGTTTGACAAGACCTGCCTGAATGAACCCATGCTGTTTTGGGTATTGCTGCCCACTGGATTCCAGATGCGTTATGACTCTCTGTTTGAGTAGTGTCTCCATCAACTTCCCTACCACCAACATGAGGCTTACTGGATGGTAATTGCCAGCCTCCTTCCTGCTCCCTGCTTTGTGGAGCGGGACCACTATTGCCCTTTTCCAGTCCTCTGGTATGGTTCCACTCTCTAGTAATTTGGTGAATAGTTCAGCTAGGAGTGCTACTAGTACACTCCTCATCTCCTTGAGAACTCTAGGGTGAATCCCATCCGGTCTCCTGGCCTTGTCCACCTTTAGTTTATTTAAAGCTTCCAAGACTTGAGCCTCTGTGAAGGGGCTTGTGTCAACCACCGATCCCTGGGTGTTGCTGCTAAGCAGGCTTGGTCCATCCCCTGCATTCTCTTTGGTGAACACAGAACAGAAGTACTGGTTTAAGACTTCTGCTTTCTTGCAATCTTTTTCTACCAGTTTCCCTCTAGTATCTGCTAGTGTAACTATCCCTCCCATGGTTTTCTTCTTTTCCCTTATGTACCTAAAGAAGTCTTTATCTCCCTCCTTTACCCCCATGCAATCCTCAGTTCAGTCAGGGCTTTAGCCTTCCTTACTTATTGCCTTACCAGCTTCCCTTTGTGCTACCTTATAGGTTTTCTTATCCTCATCTTTCATTGACACCCTAAACTTTGTGTACACCTTCTTTTTCTCCCTTACTATTGCAGCCACCTCCCTGGAGAACCAGAGGGGTTTCCTTTTCTTATCTGCCTTGCTCGCCCTTCTGACAAACAGTTCAGTTACCTCTGGCCCATCCCCTGAATAGAACATAGAAGTTGATGGCAGATAAGGACCACAAGGCCCATCCAGTCTGCCCATTTTTTCTACCTTATGAATGTGCCATAGGCCTTTACTCTGCCAATGGCCTATTTATTCATACTCATCTGTATTGCACCCTTATGCCTATCCCATGCCTGTTTGGAGCCCTACACTGTATTCATATCCACCACTTCCTGAGGTAGGCCATTCCTTTCCATTTCTGATGCTGAAAGCAAACTTCTTGTTAGCATTCTGCTAGGCATGGCCAAAATCACAAAAGGTGAACTTTACTGTTTTAACCCCTCAGGGAAAAAATCAGCAGGGTGCTGATCACAGCAAAGCTGTACTGCAATGCTATAGGTTGTGCATGAATACACACCATTGCATACCAGCTGCTTTGCACCACCACCACCACCCACCCAATTTGAAGTAATTGCTGGACAGTAGCAGAATCCATGCCCCATACCTTTTTCTCTGTTGTCTAGTAAATGTGGAATTTTTACATGACCATAATACAAGTAATTACAACTAAGCCACACAATATTAACAGGCAAATGCATTAGCAGCCATATTGGCTCTTACCAGAATTTGTTATCATAGTAGCAACTTATGCAAATAGTGATACTGTACGTCATCAGGAGCCACTGACTAATTGTAACCAATGATGTCACTTGTTGAAGCATCTTATAATGGTGCAAGGTAGACTACATACATTACTAGCTATAAAGAACAAGGAGGCAGAACACAAAAAAGGTACATATACAGAAAGAGGACAGAGAGAAATGAAGCAGTGCTACTTAGTACCATATCAACAACCTCTTCTTTTGGACCTCTGATATACTTATAGCATTTCATTGAAGCATATGCTAACTGGAGCTGCAATTCAACAAAACTCTACTTAAAACATGTACCATATAATGATTCTGCTTATGGTTCTCATATCCAACATCTTTATGGGATACATCTGTAAGTCCTCCAGAACATACTGTACCTACCAGACTACACAGTAGTTAAAGCTGAACAACATGCAAACTAAAAATCACTTTAATGGCTTTCACTAATACTTTACCTTAAACTGCACTTGTCAATCTTTTGAATATGGAGAACTTTAAAAAAAAAACTCCATATTTAGTCATGAAACATAATCCACTGCCCTGGGGAATCTCTTCATATGTGCAAGCAAAACAGATACAGAACAAACATTCTTTATCTTCAGAAGCTTCTACCTGTGCATCTCTGTAGATCCCACTGTCAAGAATCTAGGCATAGTATCAGGCCTATGCATCTTTATGTGTACATTTATACAATAACTATGAGAACAACATTTGCCAATGTCAAACAATCATAATATGCCACAGTCATGACATGTTAAAAGATATGTTTCTATGTTCACAATATGGTCACCCTTCAAATGGGAAGCATGAGCTCACTTTGCATTGAGTTCTATTTAATTCAGGTATGAAGGGGTTGCAATGTTTGATCATTGCTTTTAGTCGCTATGAAGGTGACAAGTTTATTTAATATGAAGTTGGCTATTTAAGTCACTCAGTAGAGACTGCTCCCCGAACCTAGGGGGCAACTATTGAATATAATTATGAACTGTTGGTCAAATTGGGAACCATGTGACATGTGTACAGAATGTAGAGGATAAAGGATGGGTAACAGTGAATAACAACACTGTGTTCACTTTGAGAGGTTGCCATGACAACCAAGTAGACCTCAACAGTGAAGCTCGAGAGATCAATGGTTGCCATGACAACCTCAAGAAGTGAACTTAGTGTTGTTGTTCACTGTTGCCCATCCTTTAAAAAGAATTATTTTTTTTAAACAAGAGTGTCTGAACTGAATAGTAGCAATGGATGTCAGTATATGTAATCTTCCCCCACCACTCGACTATAAGCAAAAAAAACAGAAGTCCCAATTTCAGTGAAATTTAATTTTCCAGGAAAAGCACCACTGCCATAGCCAATCACTTGCTTCATCAGCTAATGACAAAAAAAGATAGTGAGTGAAAATGAGAGAAAATGAAGCAAGTGATCAACTGTGTACACAGTGGTTTAGATTGAAACTTTTGATTGCGGTTTACATTACATGTTGCTGTACCCTAGTAGTGATGTACTCAAAATGGTACAAAAACAGTTTGATGTCACTACTAGGGTACAACAACACTAGGAATTCATTAAATGCCATTATCGATAGCACTCTCCATACACTATAAATATCTATTTGAAATATTCTATTTGGTATGTCACTTGAATCTTGGTTGCTCCCTTAGTTCCATCCCCCACAACCACACACACTATTTTTGTTGCCCAAACAGTATTATACTGTGTTTGCTTGCACTATTTATCTATGGTCTGTGCTTTTTTGTAAATGTTTTTGATAAAATGTTTTTATAATGTTTCACCTTTAAAGCAATGAATATAGTTGTGATTATTGGATTTGTTATGCAAAAGTCACCTGCACAAGAATAATTGCTAATGAATTGCACAAGAATGACATCTGCACTTGTCAACACTTTCCAAGCAGAATGTGCACATTGTAACCAATTATTTAATTGTTAAATCACAATGTGGGGTATAAATGTGGAAAGAGCATGGAGTCAGGCACACACACACTGAGGAAGCCACATATCATGGTAATACGTAGCACTAGTCTGACCCGCGTTTCTGTGATGCACTAAAATAAACTATTTATTATTTGTTTCTCAATTCTTGCTGGGTGTGTTGCTTTTCTTACCTGTACTGTATCCATGCACAGCAGTACCTTTTGGAGGATGGGAATGCTGTCCTTGTCCTGCACTTTCTTTGTCAATGTCAGACATGGTTGGTTGCTTGGTGTTTCATGTGAGTTATAATAGTGAAACTGTCATGATTGGGAAATGAAGAGGGGGACACTAAACATTGTTTGCTTAGATTGTGAAGTTGCATTTTCAAGATAGTAGTTTTTATTACCATAGCATATGAACACAACAGGTGTGTCATTTATCAAATGCCACCCAAAACATGATTTTGTGGAACGACCATGAAAACAGGTTTTAGAGAGAATTTGAAAATAGCAGCTGGCATCTTCATTAGATGGGGTAAAAACCTACTATGTTAAAAATGTGGGTTCCAAAAATAAAAACAAAATGCAACTTTATGAGTAAACTTTGAAAAATGTCAATGTTTTTCATAACTTTGTTGTTTGTTGAGCATTTTTTTATTATGCCAGTTTCTGAACATGACAGATGTCATTATCAAATCCTGTCCAAAGCATCATTTTGTGGCAGAAGCAGCAAAACACATTTTGTCAGGATTTGAAAAATTACACCTGTTATGTTGATGAGGTGGGTTAAAAGTACATTGAAAATGTGGTGTAAAAATCTGGGAAAATACCAAAGTTGTGAATAAACATTAAGGCATTTCAATGTTTCTTTATAAGTTTGTTGTTTTTTGAGATTTTGACACCAAATTTTCAACATAGTCTTTGATAACCCCACTTTCTGATCAAAACAGGGGGATATTTTTTTAGATCCCACCTGGAAGGTTATTTCAGGGAGGAACTGCAAAACCATTTTTCAGAGGAGACTTGAAAAATTACACCTGCCTTGTTCATGAGGTGGGATAAAAAATGGTTATGTTGAAAATTTTACATAGTTGTGAGAAAAAGGCCAAACTACGTTAAGAAGCCATTTGCAGAAAAAACTGTTATTTCATGACCCCCACTGATGAAGGGAAAAAGTTTTAGATTATAAAAGTGGACTTTTCTAATAAAGATGCAGCTCCCAATTTGGGAGATGAGGACCAAAGGGAATATATGTAAGACTTCTTGTAAGACTCCTCTTGTGGATTTTATGTGCTCAGAGCTGTATGTGAATGTACTGATTTTGTGCTCTACGCATACTATGTTGAAGTGGTCTGCACAGAGGCAGTTGGGTTCACTTTACATGACTTTTGCTGAAAGCAAGATGCAGTTTGGGGTTACAGCAGCAACTTTTGCCACTTGGCTCATTTGGTTGGTGTCCCTCTGGATTTCTTTGCTGCTGTGAGTTGGCTGCTGGTGGTGAGAAGATGGCCACTGTCTCGTGGCAGGAGAAACTTCCTGTTGTACATGCACACAGTGGCTCCTCAACCTGCACATAGCATCTCATTACCCTCAATGCCTTGAAACTTTTTTCTCAAAGTTTCTGCAGGTAAATTCAGCACAAACAAAACTAATTATGGTTTAAATTTGTTGGATCAGTTAATGGGAAATGTCCACATCTAAGTGCCCCCACCTCACCGTGGGGCACCCCCTGATTAGCAATTTTGTACCACGATTGAATTTTTTTACTTTCTTGCTATGTGTATCTTATGTTTATCTGGTTGATCCTGCCATCCCTCTTGCTGGTATTTTGAGCACAGCACTACCAACGGTGCATGCCACAACCTCCATCACCTGTCTCAAACCTGACATCAGAGCTGGGGAGCAACCGCAGGACAGTGTATAGTATATGGCTATAGATGGAGCCATAAATAGCTCTGCATTACAATTTACAGGACCCAGTACTATACAAAGACCAAGTATAGACTAACAATAACTCTCCCACAATGCAGTGCCCTCTTGCTACCAATGTACCTGTACTCTACGCAATGCCCCAAGATGTTCAGTGTAATGTCCCTATATATGTGAGGAAAGACTTAATACTGTACTAGCTAGTCAGAAGCTTCTGAATAGGGGGAACTTGATTCAACATGGGCAGATTCTGGTTACAGACCACTCACCGGTTATACGATGCTTGAGTAGGCTCAGGGATGAGGAGAGAATGTAGAGGCAGTGGAGCTTGGATCCCATGCTCTTGCGAAAAGAAAGGTTTCAAACACACATAGCTAAAGCTATCAGGGAATTCCTAGAAAATAACAAGGAGGGGGGGACACTTCACAGGAGTTAGGTGGAGGCCTGAAGGTCACTGTGAGGGGAGAAACTATTTCCTATTCACACCATCAGAACAGGGAGACAGAGGGATTGAATATCTGCCTTGGAAGAGGAAGTTGAAAAGCAGGAAAAGTCCAATAAAATGAACCCCACAGCTGACAAATATAAAGCCCTCCAAAAAGCTAAATCAGAATATGGTAACTTAAACACTAAATTACTGGTGGGACAGATAATCAAAACTAGAACTGGGCCTAATTTGAGGGGAACGCAGCAGGGAAGTGGCTAGCATGGCAACTGAAGGTCAGGTCAGGAGCTGCCTTTGTCACAAAACTTGAAAAAGGGGGAGGGGCCACACGATCCACCCCAAAGAAATTGAGGATGAATTTTGAAAATTCTATAAGGATTTCTATTCTTTGGAATGTACTCCCACCACAGAGGAAATGAATGCCTTCTTTCAGATGCACCCATCAAGCAACTCTCAGATGAGAAAAAAAAACAGGAATTAAATGCTGCTTTGGAGTGGAGAGAGGTAAAAACAGTGATAGGAAGCTTAATGGGGGGTAATGCAGTGGGCCCTGATGGCATACCTGTTGATTTTTATAAGGTATTTGGTGGAAACCTCAGAGCCTCACTGATGGGTTTGAAAACTGAATTTATTTATTGAAATGTTTCACCAGGAGGGCACACTGAACAACAAGTTGCTCGTCTAACGGTGCGACCTGGGGGGAGGGGTTACATAGGGTTGTGTGTG
The DNA here is from genome assembly GCA_016271365.2 of Neoceratodus forsteri. Taxonomy (NCBI): domain Eukaryota; kingdom Metazoa; phylum Chordata; order Ceratodontiformes; family Ceratodontidae; genus Neoceratodus; species Neoceratodus forsteri. Next base: position 22,723,727 of record CM057459.1, read on the forward strand.
AAGGACGAGCAGTTACAATAGTATGTGGATAATACAAACAATAAAACATTGTAAGATTGTGCAACAGTTGGAACACAAGGTATTGTACAATAAACAGTAGAGGAACATTGGGTAAATAACAATACATATCCAAAATCATACAAAAGAACATATGAACATACAAAACCTATAGAACCATTTATAGTGCATGAGTGTACCAGAAGCAGGCTTGAGGTAGTACACAATTGCTGTTGGAGTAAAAAGGATGGGGTTAGGTTGTGCACACTGGTGACCCAGAAGGGCAGGTGGAGAAGAGAGTGGGGGAGAGGCAAGAACTGAGTATGAGGAGAAGGAGTAGCCATTCCTGATTTCTCCCTTCAGGATGTTGAGAACCCTGCTGGGGTGGTCATGGTAGGAAGGCAGAAACTGGGGACAGGTATTCAGGTGGGTTAAAGCAGGAACAGCTGAGGGAAAGGTAATTGTGTAGGGTAGAGGTAAGAGAGTAGTTGGAGGAGGAGTGTCGTATTTCACGGGGGAGGAAATTCCAGATTTTAAGGAAACGATGGGTGAAACCAGTCTGACCAATGAGGGTGGAGTGGCGAGGGACCATCAAGGTGCGGGCATCATTTGATCTGAGAGAGTGGGTGGGGGGTAGGTGGAGTGGACAGAGAGGATGAGAGATAGAAGGGGAGCCCCCGAACCAGAATTTGGAGGTTAGTTTGGCATAGAGAGAGAGATTCGTCTGTGAGATAGTGGAAGAAAGGTTAGAGAGTGATAGAGTTCACAGTGGCAGGAGCGGGAAGGAGAGTCAATATCAAAGTGGCAGAAGGAGTTAAAGAGAGTATCCAACTTGGTCAGGGAAGATTTGGGAGCAGCACCATAGACTACGTCGCAGTAGTCAAAGATGGGGAGTATCATCTTCTGGACAATTTCACACCTCGCAGTCAGCAGGATGCAACTATGATTCCTGTACAGAGCACCAAGCTTGGGGCGCAGTTTCTTCAGGATAGTACCGATATGCACAGAGAAGTTGAGGTGATGGTCCAGCCAAACTCCCAGATATCGAAATGAGGAGGTGTCCTCCAAGATGGCCCCATCAATGGTGTGGAAGGTGGGTAGGACTGGGAGCCTAGAGAGTCTCTGCCTGGTGCCAAAGGTCATTGAGACTGTCTTCTTGGCATTTAGAAAAAGCTGGTGAGAAGCAAACCAGAGCTGAACTTGGTTGAAGTCATGCTGTAAGCTGGTTTGCATGGCTGCAAGGTTTTTGCCGGAACTGTATAAAACAGTATCATCAGTGTACATGTTGATAGAAGAGGATGAGCAGGCTGTGGGAAGATCATTAAGGAAAATGGAGAAGAGTAGGGGACCAAGCACTGAGCTCTGCTTGCAATGCTTGCATGAAGGCTGACAGGGGTGCCCTCTCTCACCCTTACTTCATGTTCTGACATTGGAACCCTGAGTGGCAGCTCTGAGGGTGGACAACCAAATAGAAGGTCTGTAGGTGGTGGGAATAGAACATAAGATCTGTGTTCACAGATGACATTCTCCTCTATGTGAGACATCCAAATAAGGCCCTCCCCATCCTGGCATCTCTGTTAAAGGCTTATGGATCTGAATCTAGCCATAAAATCAATTGGGAGAAAAGCAAAATCTTATATCTCGGTAAGGGTAAAGGGGAGAATGGGGGGGAGATGCAGTTACAAGAGGTAACTATGTTAAAATACGTGGGTATCAAAATTCCCCGGCAGATTAAAAAACTACATGAGCCCAGCTTGCCCCCCTCTGGTCTGCAAGATTAAGACTGACTTGGAGCGATGGACTGGGTCACTGCTGTCCTCCATTGTTAGGGTGAATATCCTAAAGATATGTATATTCCCAAGATTGCTTTATGTTCTGCATGCTCTTCCTATTCAGGTGCCTCAGAAGTTCTTTCAGCAAATCAACAGCTTGTTCCTCCAGTTCCTGTGCCACGGTAAACCTGCCAGGATCAGGGCTTCTACCTTGTAAGCTTCCTGAGGGGAAGGAGATTTAGCTCTCCTTCACATCAAGCATTATTATTGGGTGGCACAACTTGCTTTTCTTACTGGGGGGACACCATAACCCCATGATGACAACTGGAAGAGCTGGAGGCAGGGGGATCCCCTAATGAAGCAGATTTTCAGCCCACATTAGAAAGTATTTATGTCACCAAACTCACAAACCCATTTACTAAGTTATCCTTGAAAATACGGACAAAGGTACATAGACACATTAAACATACACCTGGAATATCCCTGAGGGTGGGTTTGTCAGAGGCCCTCAAAGGAAAAAAGGGGTACACTGCAATTGTACACAAGGAGACACTAAAGTGGGACAAAAGGGGCCTTAGCACTATTTAAGACTTGATAGGGGATGGTAGAGTCTTAAGGTCATTTAGAGACATGAGGAGACAGGCAGAGCTACCTGCAAACACAATATTTCTATGTCTGAGTGTTAGAGGTCTGCTACTACCAGAATGGGGGTGGAGTTGCATAGCTCTACAACAGTTACCAGTGGATAATTTATATACAAGCCACCCCCAGGGGCCAAGCTCTTATTGGCGTTATATAGATTTATAAGGAACAACTCTATCCCTACTACCACGAATTACAGAGAGGCTTGGTCTAGAGACCTTGATATTGAACTCACAGAGGAATATTGGTCCAAAGCAATTGTACATGCAAGAACTTGTGCAAGGGCCAACAGACGACATCAAATACAATAGCACAATATTGGAGAAGAGTAGACCCCTTGCACATTGTGTACAAAGTTTTCTAGACTGTATACACTTGGCAAAGGCCCAAATGCAAGCAACTGCCAAGGGGGATAAATCTGCTAAAATGTGGAAACCAATCTTAGCTGCGCTGGAAAAGAGTACCCTTCCAAGGTGGACCCACATAACAGTAAGGGACAGGCCATGAAGTTTACAGCAACATAGAGGAAACAGTTAATAGCCAAGGGTGAAAGAAGCATAGCAAGCCATTTATACCAAATTATACAATGGCAAGAACATTTCCTGGATTCTGATTGGTTAGTGTGTGCTTGTTGCAGTGAGGTTATCTGAGAACAACCTCACAACATTAAGTCCAATCACAGATAATTGCATAGCAGACTGAAAAACAACCACAACCTCTCTCACCAAGAAAGTTTGATGCCTTGTAATTGAAGTGCAAAAGCAGAAGCTTAGTTTCATATAAAAACCTTATTTATTTATACTGGGGACAAACTTTTTCTCATGGCCAAAACATTTTATAGTTAGGCAGAGAACAAGTGTCAGAACTTCTCCTTTATAGTGTGGGAACATCGCTTTTATAGTATCAGTTTTACAGTTTTATTTTTTATGAAGAAACACTCCACATATGAATGCCCTGCATCATGGGTATGCAAATTGCCTAATTGCCTGGTATTGCATAATACACTACAGTGATACCAGACAATTGATTATTTGCATACTCATGGTGCAGTGCTTTCACATCGGGAGTGTTTCCTCAAAAAAAAATTAAAAAATGAAATTGTACAACTAATAGTATAAAATAGATGTCCCTACACATAAAAGGGGTGTTCCAATACTTGTTCTCTGCCTAATAGCCATCTACATGTGCTCAGTTCGGTCCCCACAATATTAATAAATAAGAGCCATTGTATAATAGCAATAATGCACATCAGAGTGTGGGTTGTACTGTGATAATTTCTTTTCTGGATGCAGTTGCTCTCTGGCTGTGTGCTCAACCAATCTAGGTGTGAGGTTGTCCCAGCACAACCCACACCCTGCCATGCATTATTGCTTAAGTTCTAGTGATTATATTTCTCTTCAGCTTCCTGCTGTTTTTGACAGAGGAGAACTTTGGTTTCAGAGCAAGAAACAGCAGTCTAGAACTACAGATGTTTTACTAATTGCCCTCCTTCCTATCCCTCCACCCTAAGCCAGTTCTACTTTTATAGCCACTGGATTTGACTGACAACAGGAACTGCCTCTTTGGCAGTAGGAAGGGAAAGATCACTGAGACACATTAGTTCCATCAACCTTGAAGGAACTAAAAAAAATAACTCTTTCTCCCCCCCTGGCTGCTGGAGGTCTGAATCCAAGCACAGAAGAAGGAGACTACTGAAGACTAAAAGAAGTTCCTGTCGCAGAACAGGAAGGGCAAGAGTTGTAAGGGCACATAGGCAGTAGGAAAGTAAGTGTAAAAATACATAGAGGGAGGAGACAGTAAGCATACAAAGCAACAGGAGAGAGGACACAAAATAAGTCAAGATGGGAGTGGTGCAGTTCAATGACTGTGGGGCAGCAGTGTTCTGGCAAACATTCTGGAGGCTGCGATGCTGCCCTGTTTGCAGGTACCTCTCTGATCTGAGGGAGGAGGTTGCCCGTCTCCAGGCTGACCTGGCTAGGATTCGTGAAATCTCTTCCCCCACCCAGGGACCACCAGGGCCACCACCGTTACCTCAGAGGTTGCCAAGAAAGAGGAGCAGTTGGACCAAGGTGGGCTCAGGGAGAGAGAGGGTGGTGGAACAGAGGTGCATCCCTCCAGCTGTACCTCTCCACAGTTCATATGCTGTTCTAGCAAAGAGTGGTTCCTCTATGGAGGCACCTGCAGTGGAGACCAAGGAGGATGCTGGGAACCTCCACAAAGGAGACCCACAGGAGGGTGACACGAGACCCCACAGGGGAAGAAAACAACTCCTGGTGGGGGACTTGATCATTGAGGGGTAGAAGTGGGGGAGGAAGGGAATAGGGAGGTAAGGTGCCTGCCTAGCGCCATGGCTCGGAGGGACAGGAACTGAATCCTCAGGATCACGGAAACAGCTGCATGAGGGAGGGAGCTGGAAGTCATTGTCTACCTAGGAACAAATTACCTGACTGTGAATGGGATCAGAGCAGTGCAAGAGGAGTTTGTGGAGTTGGGGAGGGGCCTTAGACAAGTAGCATGTACGGTAACTTTCTCGGAGTTGCTGCCTGTCTATGGCAAGGATGATGCTAGGGAATTCTGCACCATGAGATTCAATGAATGGTTGAAAAACTGGTGTGAAGCTCAGGGTTTTGGCTTCATTGGGGACTGGGGAGCCACCTGGAGGGATGCAGGCTTATACAGGTGCAATGGTCTGCATCTGCCCAGGAGGGGAACCAGGATCCTAGGTGATAGGTTTAAATGCTTCATTGGCAAGCATTTAAACTAGCCAAGGAGGGAGGCACTGAAAAGGAGCGGGGAAATCCCAGCCTCCCACCACAAAACACAGTAGTTAGAGAGTTAAACACCAAGGTAGAGAAGTCAGTAGGGAGCAGGATGGGGTAAATGCAGAAAAGGGCAGTAAGGGCAGGGATGGGGCTAAAAGGGGTAAGGCCATAAAAAATAAATGGAAGGTGATGAGTAGCAATGCCTGCAGTCTGTGCAACAAGCTCTCTGAATTAGTGGCCTTGATGGAAGATGGATGCCTGGATATTGTGGCAGTCACTGAAACATGGTACACAGAGAACCATGACTGGGATGTCAACATACCAGGACACACAGTCTACAGGAGGGACAGGATGGGTCAAAGAGGAGGAGGAGTAGCTCTCTATATAAGGGAAGAGATTAAAGCAACAGAACTAAATAGTAAATAGGAAGTTAATGAGTCACTATGGGTCACCCTGGAGACAGGAAATGGCACCACAATCCACATGGGGGTTGTGTACAGACCCACATCTCAGTGGGAGGAAATGGATAATGAAATGATAGAAGGCATCCTTAAAATGGTAGAAAAATGGGTGATATTGTTGATGGGGGACCTGAAGATGCCAGATGTTAACTGGAGTACCTTTGCTGCAGGCACATCCAAGAACAGGGTCATTCTTGATGCCCTACAGGGAGCATGCCTCAGACAGCTAGTATTGGAACCCACTTGGGAGGGAGCAATCTTAGACCTGGTATGCCCAAATGGGGATGGAGAAGGATCTTAGATTTAGAAGTGGGTAGCCATCTGGGAAGTGGAACAAGTGACCACAAACAATGTGGTTCACAATAAACACAGCCATAGAGTCAAACCATGCAAAAACAAGAGTACTGGACTTTAGGAAGGCTGACTTTGGAAAAATGAGAGAGTGCCTCAGAAAAGCACTAGCAAATGGGCAAGAAGGAGGGGTGGAGGAAAAATGGGGAATAATCAAAGCAGCCATTGCAGATGCAACAAGCCTTTATGTGAAGCAAATCAACAAAACAAAATGAAGGAAAAAAACACTATGGTTCTCAAAAGAGGTGGCAGGGATGGTTAAGGAGAAAAGGATAGCATTCAGGAAACATAGAAGGAGCAGGACAGAGAACTTTATCAGTCAAAGCAGAAGGAGGCAGGGAAGGCAGTCAGAATAGCAAAGGCAAAAACTGAGGAAAAGATAGCCAACTCTGTTAAGAAGGGGGATAAAACCTTTTATAGGTACATTAGGGAGTGAAGAAAGACCAAGGGAAGGATACAGAGACTTAATAAAGGGGAAGGAATGTGGGCAGAGGGTGACAGTGAAAAAGCAGGGATACTGAATGAATATTTCTGCTCAGTATTCACAAAGGAAGAGGAGGAAGAGGTACCTAAACCAAACAAGAGAGACACTCTGAATAGGGGGGTTGATACCAGTCCATTCACAGATGAAAGGGTTTTGAAAGAACTTTTGAAACTGAGGGTGGACAAAGCAATGGGGCCTGATGGGATTCACCCAAGAATTCTAAAAGAACTAAGGGTAGAACTAGTAACACCACTGACTACTCTCTTTAAATCATGGGAGAATGGGGTGGTACCTGAGCACTGGAGGAGGGCAAATGTGAGTCCACTTCACAAAAGTGGGAGCAGTGCAGAGGCAGTAAACTACAGACCAGTTAGTGTGACTTCAGTGGCAGGGAAAATGATGGAATCATTTCTGAAGGAAAAAATTGTTGAGTACGTAGAGGCTAGTGGAGCACAGGACCCAAAGGCAGCATGGTTTCACAGCAGGAATGTCATGTCAGATGAACCTAATAGATTTCTTTGACTGGGTGACCAAAATAGTAGACCAGGGAGGGGCTGTGGATATGGCCTACCTACATTTTAGCAAGGCATTTGACACAGTCTCACACAAAAGATTAATATACAAGTTAGCCAGCCTTGGAGTGGGTCCCAAGGTGGTAGCCTGGATAAAAAACTGGCTGGACAACAGGACGCAAAGGGTAATAGTAAATGGAGTCCACAGTGAAGAAAGGAGGGTAACTAGCAGGGCACCGCAGGGTTCAATACTGGGACTGGTCCTCTTTAATGTCTTTATAAGTGACATTGGAGAACACCTGGAAGGAAAAGTATGTCTCTTTGCAGATGACACAAAGATCTGCAACAGGGTTGATACACAACGTGGGGTGGAAAGGATGAAAAGGGACTTGGCAAGGTTGGAGGAATGGTCAAATATGTGGCAGCTCAGATTCAATACAAAGCAGTGCAAGGTAATGCATCTGGGAAACAAAAACCCAGAGGAAGAGTACACAATAGGGGGTGAGTTAATAACAACAGCAAAAATTGAAAGAGACCTAGGAGTACTTATATCAGATGACCTAAAGGTGGGCAATTGATGTGAGAAGGCAGTAAGGAGGGCGGGGGATACTGAGATGCATAGGGAGAGGCATCAACAGTAGAAAACAGGAAGTTGTTATCCCTCTGTACAGACAGTTAGTGAGACCCCATCTAGAGTACTGCATACAATTCTGGAGACCCCATCTCCGCAAAGACATAGACAGAGTGGAGGCTGTTCAGAGGAGGGCAACCAAAATGGTGCAGGGTCTGCACCAGGAGACATACGAGTGGAGACTAAAGCAGCTCAATATGTATACCCTTGAGGAAAGGAGGGAGAGGGGGAACATAATAGAAATGTTCAAGTATCTCAAGGGAATTAACAAAGTACAAGAGGGTAGCATCTTTCAGAAGAAGAGATGTGCAAGAACAAGGGGCACAATCTGAAGATAGAGGGGGGACGGCTCAGAGGTAATGCTAGGAAGTAATTTTTTACAGAGAGGGTTGTGGATACATGGAACAGCCTTCCTGAGGAGGTTGTGGAGTCAGAAACAGTGGGAGAATTCAAGAATTCGTGGGATAGGCATAAGGCAATTCTAGTGGGGGGTAGGAGGAAGTAAGCTGTTGATTAACTAGAATCTGCAGCTTATCTATCAGGTAGGGAAATGGGCAGACTAGGTGGGCCAAGTGGTCCTTATCTGCCTTCAAATTCTATGTTTCTATGTTTCTTCATTTTCAAAAATGCCTTCAGTGATTGTAGATAGCATTTAATGTCATGAAATGTAAGTTTTATTAATAGAAAAGCTGTATCCAGAATAACTTTGCAATCAAATGTACAAACCTACTTCTCTGTAATTAAATATGCATGATATATGAAATGTTCCTATGTATGCATGCAACAAAATTGAAAACAAAAGTACCATCCCTCATGGATGCTTAATAGCGCAGCTTGGACTCCCCAGAATCTGCTCTGTTCTTATTATGTGGATTTTTGGAAATTCCAGTTCTGGTTCTGAGTCTAATCTGATGCAGATTAAGGAACTGAAATGGAATTTAGGATGGAATCTAAACATCTAATCGTCTGCATCTACCACCTGGATAAAAAAACAGTATGGTGGAATGATGTTGTGTATGGAAATCCATACACCTGAAAAAGTCATTCTGCTGTAGTAGTGCTGTAGCTACTAAAGCAGAACAACTTTTTCTTCTGCATTTGCAGCTACATCACAATTCAAGCATCCCTATCAGTGCTGTTCATAGGACAGCGGCAGCTGAAGAGTCATGCGTGTGAGCTGGCAAGCGGGTGGATGGCAGTGAAGTGGGGTGGTGGAATGGAGAGAATGTTTGTTAAAAACACAAAAAGTAAGAGATGCTGGTCTTTTTAATACCATAGACTAGAACAGTGTATGAGGGCCCAAATACACAACAGTGGTATTCTTAAACCTCGTGGCTATCATGATGACGAAGGGTCCTCTTGAGCTTAACTCTTGAGATCCTTGTCATCATGGTAACCACTTGGTATAAGAATAGCATTGTTGTGTATGGGCTCTCATACACTATCCTATATGTTGTGCAGACAGATAACTTTCCCAGTCCCACCCTTGCCTTGTGTGAGTCTTCCTTCCCCAACTCTCTGTCACCCACTGACTCCCCTACCTTAGGTCAGTGCCTCTTGTAACCACTTAGCTCCCCCTCTGCCTTCATCAGTCTATGTTTCTCTGATGGTCTAGTGGTCTGACTCTGGTTTATCCACACTGGTCCCACCCTGGTCCAGTGTTGAAAAAGAGTCCATTTTTTTGTCACTGAGTAAATTCCCCCCCCTCAATGCCACTGCCCCAAAGCACTCCGGTGGGGTCCATCCTTCTCCACTTTCCCCAGTTAGCCAGCTGAGCCCTACATCATCATAGACAACCAGTACTAGACCCAGCTCCTCCAGCTAACTATGCCAGGCCCACTCTGTCATCACAGTTTGAGAGTAACTCTATATTGCTCCAAGACTGTGGCGTCTGCTAGTAAATTGGGGTAGTGGGCTGGCCTACCAGCACCAAACTATGGTATAGGAAACTCAGATGACACTTTACTTCCAGTGCATTGTATCATCATAGTTAAACCCAGGGTGTAATGCTGATAGTCCAGATCTAACCCATCGGGCTTCAGCTGGAAGTTGCTGGGCTGACACTGTTTTAGTGCACCAGACAAAATTTGGGAGAGAGCAGCACTTTTCTTGAGTTCATCTTTTACATTAATTTTAACTTGCTGATGCTTAATCATTGTGGATTGTGCACTGGGCTGAGGACTCACTGTTTGACCTGGTCTAGCTGATCTGGGACTGATTGTTAGAGTGGTAGTGGCAGTGGCAGCATGGGGAACCCTTATGAGGAGGACTAGTAGGATAGTAGCCCCTTGGCCAGGAGGCACAACTGCTGGCTGCTGTGCTGGCAGGTGGACTCAGGAGTTAAGATGGAGGATGGACTAAAAAGCAGGATCACTGATAGACCTGCATCAGCACTCAGGGTTAGGTGGGGTTGAGAAACAACGGTGGAGAGTCTGGGGAGAGAGGAAGATGCTATTGTGTCTGCCCCATTTTTGTATTCAAGATTTGGATGCAGATTCAGATTCTAATGTTGCGTCGAGTGATTTTTACAGAATTCGGATTTTTGGCCTTCAAAACAGAAATTCTGAATTCTGACAAAAACGCCAAAATCTGAGAGATCCAACTGTATCAGTACAGATTCTGAGCAACCTTAATACTTTGTGCAAACCCCTTCCATTGCTCCATGCAGTACCTCACTCAAGGTACTGCGGTAGTTCCATGAAATTCTTCCTCTAAGATGCTCCCTACTAGCTGCAAACCCCTATGCTCCCACCCCCATGTTTCATGCAATGTACCCCAACTTAAAGGAGGTTCTTACTCCCCACCACCCATGCTCTTTGCAATACTCCAGCAGGTGTGCTTTGCAATGTCTAGTTCTGAAATTGGAGAAATGACTCACTCACCACAGTTACTCTACCATTTTAATTTATTTCCACATGGTACCAGTACTGCTAATACAGAAACCAAGCCATCATTTCAAGGAATGTAATCCTCCTCTTCTTCAGGGGTTGCAGTTACTCTACCATGTGGCCTCACATCTAAGTTTGTTGATTCTCTTCATCATTTTTTCTTTCTTATTTTTTCACATTCAAAACTTGTTTGGCATTTACAGCATGGCTGTTTTTTGTAAGTGTTTTTTTGCCATCCAGAGCTACCCGCAGTGCTGGTGACATCATCAGGCATTGCCTTGCATCTGATGTTGCAACTCTAGTGTGGGAGCTCCAGTTCATTAGTCTCAGAGTATAAATAGAGCTCCTCAGAGCAGCCTGTCCCTTTGCCACTCTGAGAGCCGTGATACAGAACTCAACAACTTCATGTTCACATTGAAGGGACTTCTGTTAAAGCTGCATTTATAATAAACTAGCAACTGGATTTGGTAATTTAAACAACTGTATCCCTTGTTTTTAGTGATAGTCCTTTGACATGAAACTAAACAACAACAAAGTGACAATAATGAGTACAATATGAAAGAAGCTTTTACAATGGAGGTTTCGTTTTTTACTTTTTACGGTACCTTTCAGATTTGTTTTATACACAAAACCTTAGACCATTAAAAGCAGGTTTAAGGGTGACTGTATTTTGGCAACATGCTCTCTCACCTCATTTCCTCATTCTTTGAGATATAGATTTAATATATAATTATGTGTGAATAAGGAGAATTTAATATGGATTTGTTTGTCTTGTACATGCATTGACATTTGAAATTTAAAGAGGACAGCATCTAATTGTTTAGGTAACCAGTTACAATATAACTAATGCAAAACAAAATAGTGAGTGAACAGTAATAAAGCCCCCTTGGACCCCAGCCCACCCCCAACCCGGCATCGGAGTGCTGGCGTTGGGATCATCGACCTAACTCTCACCCCATCACATGTGTGAAGAAGCAGAGGTATGGAGAATGGGGTGAGAGTTAGGACTGACGACCTCAGCGCACCCGATGCCAGATGGAGGGTGGGCTGGGGGGATCAAAAGAAAACTCAACACTGAATGTCCTCACTTTGTCGCTGTGGAACAACCTAACTAATGCACTAAATGGGTTTTGCCTCTAATTTCCCTTCTTTTTTGAGAATGATGATGAGAAATAGTGAATGTAATGCGGCAGCGGGAGCGCAGGGCAGGAACAGCAATGCAAACAGAAGCATGAACAGTGGCTCACATGGTAACGCAAATGTAAATGGTAAAGGAAACGTTAATAGAAACGCAAGCGCAAAGTGACAGCGAAGTGAACAGTGAAGAAAACGGACATTGAAGTGCATATGAAAATGCAACTGGTAACACGAACAGTGATGGCAGCGGTATTTTAAATGTAAATGTTAAGTGTCACAGCAAAAAGAACATGAAAGGAAACAGAAATGGAAACGCGAATGCAAGCACACATGTAACGCAAATCGTATCAGCGCACAGGCATGGTACTGCAATTGTAAATGCAAATGGTAAAGTTAACATGAAGAATAATGCCAAAGGAAGAAAACAGAAATGGGAACAGAAGCCCCGTGCAAGCATGAAACCAAAGCACACAGGACACATGCAATTAATTACATGTAAATGGTAATGGTAACAGCAACAATAACACCAAAGGAAAGAGAAATACAAATGAAAGCGAGTACAGAAATGCAACCGTTACGTGCACGGTCATGGTACCGCAATTGTAAATGCAAATGGTGACAGTAGCAGCAAAAATAATGCCAAAGGAAACAGAAACGCAAGCGCGTACAGAAATGCAAACCGTAATGCATGTGCACGGTACCTCAATTGCAAATGAAACAGGTAATGGTAACAGCAACAATAACACCAAATGACACAGAAATGCAAACGCAAGTGAAAACACAAACTGTAACGCACACGGTGGCGTAGACGGTAACAGTGCCGCAAACAGTAATGGAAATGCAACTGGAAACGCTAACTGGTACAGTAGCGAAAGGGCACACCCTTCTTTTCCCCAAAAAATGCATTGGAAAACACAGTGAAAACAAAGAATGTATACATAACAATGGGCCTCGGAGCAGAAAATGAGGACTTGGAATATTGCTTATATCTCAGGAACCGTATAACGTAGAGAAAAAAATTTAAATTTCATATGAATTATGACTTTCCTGGCTAGTTTTGCACTTAGTTGCTGTTTTGGGGGCTAAGCATTTTTGCGACGAAAAGTCCGTATCTCGCACCGTTTCCGAGATACGGGCCCCGAAAGGCGCGACGGACGCCGTAATGTTATCCAATGGGACAAAGCATCAAATTCAGAGTGCTGTCACTGTGCCACCCTGTAATATTTTTTCACCAAACCATGAAAAGGCACATCAGTGGGATGTTGGCTTTCTTCCCTCCAAATTTCAACCCAAAAGACGAAACCGTTATTTTGCAGCAGAGTGGCAAAGGATTCCTGTAATGCAGCAGACACTGTAATGTTATCCTGTGGGAAAAAGTGTCAACTTTGGAGTGCCATAACTTTGCCGCCCTGTAATATGTTTTCACCAAAATACTGAAAGGCACATCTGTGAGATGTTGGCTGAGTTCCCTCCAAATTTCAGCCCACAAGACCAAACCGTTCTTTTGCAGCAGGGTGGCACACAATTGCTGTCATTTTGCCATAGCCTAGAAAAGTAGTGTCGTGATTTGTGAACGCTTTCACAAAAATTTGCAACACTTTCGTGAGTGCGACACGACACTACTTTTTCCAGAAATTTGAAAAACATATTTCTAGGGTGTTTAACCTCAAAATAAAGACATGCCTAGCATCCTCAGGGTCTGACTAGGTAAACACAAAAAGAATTGTGTTGCTACAGGGTCCCAAATTTAAATGGCAAGCATCTTTCTGATCACCAACTGAAAAAAAAATGGCGGATTTGCAAAAGTAAAAGGGCCATTTGTGAAAGTTAAAACTGCATTTGCAACACTTTCGAACTTTTTGTTAACTTTTCCCATTGACTTATAATGGGAACTTGTTTTTTGAATAACTTTTGTGCTGTTTAATATTTTTTCACAAAATCTTTGAAAGACACATCAGGGACTCTGGCTACATGTCCCCTGAAGTGTTTGGACCAGTCGCACAAACTGTGCGACCTGTAGGCGCGAGCAAAGAATTCACCAGAAAGCATAAATGTGCGCGCAGATCATGCTTAATAACTCCACAGCCATAAATCCAACCAGTACACAAGTTGGCAAATCCCAAGATGTATGGTTCTTGATCATGCATTCCAAATTTCAGGCAAATCTGTTGAATGGTGCCAAAGTTATTAAGGTGCAAAGTTTGACCCTTTAACGTTAAAAGGGCTCCTCAACCCTAACTATGGTAGCACTACCATAATACTGTATATATATATATATATATATATATATATATATATATATATATATATATATATATATATATATATATATTCTTGCTTTTTTAGTTATTCTGGATTGGTCAGGCTATGAGAGGCACTGGTTATGAGAATACTGAAACTTGAAAACTAGAAGGCATTACATTGATATACCTTATTTATTGAAATATTACTATTTAAAGTGTATCTAAATTGAAAGAGGCCAAGTTGTTAAGGTCATTAGTCACATTTGATCAAGAAAAAAATATTTTAGAATTAAGATTTATATTAAATAAAAAATTAAATATATCTGGGTTATTAAATAGAGTTATTAAATGATAGTGAAGAACATTTATTGATGTATTTTTACAGTGATTATGAAAGTGATAATGTACAGTATTCCATGAAGATGTGCATATGCACAAAACATTGGAAATAATAACTATATTGACAGCTGAAAATAAAAAAGAATACTTGATCTATAGACCTGTGGTGAGTGAGCCTTATTTCCAGCAGTCTTCTTCTGGCATTTACTGAGGATAAGTGGTCCTCATTGTTATCCACCCCAAAGGTGGGGTTCCATCAGTACAGCATTGTGCATGCCAACTAGTTGTGCTGCACTGGTGCAAACCCATCTTTGGGGTGGATAGGAATGAGGACCACTGAGAATCAATAAATGACAACCAAGTTTTGAATGTGAAAAAAAAATAAGAAAAGAAAAATGCACTCACTGGATAACAAAAGCTGTAGAACATATAGATATATGTATATTCTTTGCAACAAAAACTGTGTTACTGGACCAGTTAGGGTTCAATTTAAAGCAACAAAAGTAGAGAAATGTGGTGTTTGGGTGTCCAACCCTAAATCCCCATCTCTTCCACCCAGCAGCCAAAGGGACAAGACAACATGTGCAATCACAGACAGCCATCAACAGGTAAGACAAACAACATACAGCTCCTTCCAGATGACACAAGAGACATCAGTTATCATGGTCCAGCACTTGTGTTGCCATGGATACACATGCACACTTAAGCACATACACACCCATATCAGGCTGCAGTTCTTTTAGCTCATATGTGACAGTGTCATTGTATCATATGTGTGTGTGCGTGTGCGTATATATATATATATATATATATATATATATATATATATAACACACACTCACACATATATATGTATGTATGTATATACATATATATGTGTGTGTATATATATATATATGTGTGTGTGTATATATATATATATATATATATATATACATACACACACATATATTTAAAAATATTCATTAATACATCAGTTAGGGTTGCTGCAACAAAAGTAGGGAAATGTGGTATTATGGTCTCACCCTAACACCTCACCCCTACCCTGCGCAGACAAAGAAGCATCGGGGATGGCATTGGGGGTTGTCAACTCTAAAACCCACCCCATTCTCCTATACTGTACCCTCCCAGCTTATTTTATAATGGAATGGGGTGATCATTACGATTGACAACCCCAATGCTGCCCCCCGATGCCTCTTGGTCTGCATAGGGTAGGGGTGAGGTGTTAGGGTGAAACTCTAACACCACATTTCCCTACTTTTGTTGTGGCAACCCTAACTGATGCATTAATGACATTTTCTGCAATTTATTTCCTTACTTTTCAAACTAGTATAATCATATTCTAATTTGCTTGTGGGAGCACAGGGCCCTCTGGGCCCTGTGCTTCCATGTATAGCTAAAGAGTGATAAAACTGTCAGCATGGTCATGTTATTACCCCACCTGATGTATCCAGAGCAGAAAATATTCAAATCCCCACTGAAACATAATTCTATGCAACTGCAATGCCATAGCTACGCTGCATGTGTGAAAAAAACGCACTTCAGCCAGGATTTGAAAAACGACAGTTGTGACATACATTTGGTGGGGCAATAACAAGTCTATGTTTCAAATTTGGAGTCAAAATATTTTGAATTAACAAATTTGAGAGTGTGCAATGCAAAATCGCAGCAAATGGTTATAATTCAGCCATTTTTTTGACATTTTGACCCAAAATGTTCAAAATGGCCTTTTGGGGACCCCCACTTCATGAACAATACGGCTGTCATTACACAAATCCTGCCCAAAAGGTGAATTTGCCAAGCAACTGCAAAATCACCTTTTGGGCAGGATTTGACAAAAGGCAATCATATTGTTCATGAGATGGGGTCCCCAAAAGGCCATGATGAAAATATGGGGTCAAAATCTCAAAAAAGTCTAAGTTATACATCAAAGTAGCCTGTAAAATCCTTTTTCGTGAGCTCACAAAAGAAGAATTGGCTCACAAAAAAGGAACTGGCTTGCAAAAAAGTATCTAAGTGAGTCACCGAAAAATAATTAAAATGTTGAAAAAAAAATTGCAAGGATGTTCTTCTACCAAATAACTTCACAGTCCACCTAACGGAGTTCCGATGAACAAGATAAATATGTTGGTATCTTCATTTTAGGTGTTTTTCAATTTTATTTTTTTTTAAAACAGAAAACAAGATGGTGCCTCACAAAAAAGGAGTTTTTTCTCACAAAAAAGGATTTTGTTCTCATGAAAAAGAAAACACTCTCGTGAGACTAAATCCTTTTTCATGAGATCATATCCTCTGTCGAACTTGTCATCTATCCTAAAAATGAACTTCCCTTAAGATATAATGGGACATAAAAACATGAATAACTTTGCAAAAGTTTAATATTTTTGCACCAAACTAACAGTGGCAGTTATGTTACCCAAGTTCTTTCTACCATAAAAAAATCTCACCAAAATTCCACACTGTCTGGGCTCACGGCGACAAGGGAAAAACTTGAAAAAAGGGTGACTTTTTACTTTTTTTCATTATCCGGATCTCAGAATTCACACGTCTGACTAGAACAAAACTTGCCAGAGCAAAAGATCTACACCACAGGACAGTGCATATCAAATTTTGTGCAAATCCATTGATCGGTTGCAAAGTTATTAAAGTGCAACATTTGAGGTTTAACATTAAACAGGCTACTAAACCCCAACTTTAAGGGCACAACCGTGCCTATAGATACAGATATAGATATAGATACAGATACAGATACACACATATATATATAATATATATATATATATATATATATATATATATATATATGCAGCTAGATAGCTAGATAGATATCTTATAGGGGTGCAGTCGCACCCCTATAGTCAAGGCCCCTGGAAATCTGTGGTTCTTCGGTTGTGGAATTTGCCACAGAATTTGCATCATGCCACAGAATATATATAGTGCTGCAGAATTCATTGTTTTTGGTGAATTTTCATATAAATATACTGTTTTTCCATAGTGTCAGGCTTTCTTTCCCACCTCGTTTATCCTGAAGCCCCTCCTCTATGCTCAGCATATGATGTCATCGATGACATCACATCATATTTAGCCAATGACATGACTGCATTCTGCCAGAGAAATGAATAAATCATGCCGCAGAAATCAGAAAATGCTGCCGCAGAAGTAAAGGAGCCCTGCCACAGAAATCAGAAAATTCTGCCACAGAACACCAGGGGCCTTGCCTATAGTTAGGGTTGAGTAGGCACTTTAATATTACACCTGAAATTTTACACTTTAATAACTTTGCAACCCTTCAACAGATTTACACAAATTTGCTATGCCTTGTCCCGTGGGGTTGGTCTCTTGATGTACCAAGTTTCATGCAGGTCAGATTGGCGGATTTTGTGCTGCGCAGTGTGAGACAAACACTAAAATTCACCTTTTTGGCTGTTTATTCCTCGTTGCACTGTAGTGAAACCATTTGGAATTTTGGTCTGCAGTTTTCAAGGTAGAAAGAGTTTACCCCAAAGAACAAGCCAGCATTAGTTTGGTGAAAAAATATTAATCCATTCCAAAGTTATTATATTTTGAAATTTTGGGTTCTGAGCACACTCAGTTCAGTCTTTTGGATGGCTGCATGGAACAAAAAAGGATTTTGGTCTGATGAAAAGGAATTTTGAAAGCTCATGAAAAAGAATCCTTAGGATCCTTTTTCATGAGAAAAAATTCCTTTTTCATCAGCCGCCATCTTGCTTTTTTTTTAGCCCAAACAAACTGTCATAACTCTTCCCAGTGATCTTCTGCAGACATCCAAGTATATATCTTGTTTATGAGTATGTCCTTTATTGTTGTGTGCCATAACTTTAATTTTATGTGGCCTCAGAATGCTTATTTTTATGTTTTTAAATCCTTTTTTGTGACTTGTTTCTGTTCCTTTTTTATGAGGTGTCAAAATCCTTTTTCACATCACGAAAAAGGATTAGGACATCTCACAAAAAAGGATGACTTTCTCAAATTCTTTTTCGTGAGATGACCGTATTCTTTTTCACCAGCAAATTCCCTTTTCATGAGGTAGCATAATCCTTTTTCATGATATGAAAAAGGATTAGGACTTCTCTGACCAGTTGGCTCTGCCAGTAATCCTTTTTTGTGAGATGTCATAATCCTTTATCGTGATGCAAAAAAGGATTTTGACACCTCATGAAAAAGGAATTTGTCTGGCAAAAAGGAATACTGGCAGGGCCATTTGGTCGGGGAAGTCCTTATCCTTTTTCACATCACAAAAAAGGATTAGGATATCTCACAAAAAAGGAATTTGCTGATGAAAAAGGATTAGGACATCTAATGAAAAAGGACAACTTTCTTAAATCCATTTTCATGAGATGACCAGATCCTTTTTCACCAGCAAATTCCTTTTTTGTGAGATGACATTACCCTTTTTCGTGATGTGAAAAAGGATTAAGGCTTCTCCGACCAGATGGCCCTGTCAGTAATCTTTTATTGTGAGACATCATAATCCTTTTTCAGGATGCAAAAAAGGATTTTGACACCTCACAAAAAAGGAATTTGTCGGTTGAAATAGGATAACTTTGGTCCATAACTTTGCCATCTTTTGAGATTTTGACCCCAAATTTTCAACATGGTCTTTTGGGGACACCATCTTATGAACAAATCAACTGTCGTTATGCAACTCTTGCCTAAAAGATGATTTTACGGTCAGTTGGTGAATTCACCTTTCAGGCAAGATTTGCATAATGACAGTCATTTTGATCATAAGGTAGGGTCCCCAAAAGGCCATGTTAAAAATTTGGGGTCAAAATATCAAACAATGGCAGAGTTATGAAGGTTCATTAGAATTGTACAACACATCTCATAACTTTGTCAATTTAAAATATTTTGAATCCAAATTTGGAACATAGAATTCTTATTACACCACCAAATAAATGCCACAACTGTCATTTTTCAAATCCTGGCAGAAAGTAGTTTTCACACCTGCAGTGCAGGAATGGTATTGCAGTTGCGCAGAATTACAGTTCAGTAGGAATTTGAATTTTTTCACCACTGAGTACATCAGGTGGGGTAATAACATGGCTATGATGACAATTGTATCACTCTTGGTCTAGAAATGGAAGTGCAGGGCCCTCCATAGGTAAGTGTGTATATATATATATATATATATATATATATATATATATATGTACAGTATACACATCTACGGAAGAATGGGAGCGCAGGGTCATAGCTATGTACATATATGCTTCTATGGAGGAATTGTAGTGCAGGGCCCAGGGGGCCATAAGCTCTGACAGGCACATTAGGATATGATTGCACTACCTCAAAAAGTAAGGAAATAAATTGCAAAAAACTTCATTAATGCATCAGTTAGGGTTAAAGTGACAAAAGTAGGGAAATGTGGCATTAGGGTGTCCAACCCTAACACCCCACTCCCCACCCTTCACAGATGAAGAGGCATTGGGGTTGTCAGCCTTAAAGTTCACCCCATTTTCCTATGCTGCACCCACCCAGCTTGTTTTCTAATGGAATGGGGTGAGCATTAGGGCTGATGACCTATTTGTCTGTTGAGGGTGGGGTGGGGTGTTAGGTTGAAACCCTAATGCCACATTTCCTTACTATATATATATATATATATATATATATATATATTGTGTGTGTGTGTGTATATATATATATATATATACACACACACACCCAGTAATTTTCTAAATGTTTCAGATCTTTAAATTTGAATGTAATCTTGATTGTATTATATGTAATAGGATCCTAATTGAATGCAAATGGAAATCATTTGTTTTCTTTTTACTTCTGCATGCAATGATGATTACATACTAATGTCATTAATAAGACGTGGCAGTAAACAGTGGTGGTGCACCTTGAAATACTGGTTATTTATAGTCCTGCATTGGGATCAGTATCTCATGCAAATGTCCCATGTTTTTTTTGTTGTTGTTGGTGGTAGTGCAAAATGTACACATATTTCTGATTACAGTATATAGTAATTTGAATTGTGACAAATTGTAGGAAATGATAATGTTTTTACAAATACCTTTAAATAGTATTACTACGTTTGGGATCCAGTTGCCATGTAAATGTCTGAATCTGCTTTTCTACATGAGATCACAATTGTTTGGATAGATGTAGAGAAAAAGATTGAATGAAATGCCAAAAGAGGGATTGAAAAGGTAACAATCATGGTCACCACAGGATTTGGATCATGACTTTATGCAAATGTACACATTTGTTTTGTGATTTTCACATTAAATCATGAGCACATGATAGAGGCTATACTGTGGAAATGTCACAAAAAAAGATATTTCCATGTTCAGAATTACACACTATAAACATTACTGTTCTGGAATCATAATTCCATGCAAGCATTAGTTTTTTCGGTGTAGTTCTACTTGGAATGATGACTGTATGCTAATGTGAATAATGGATACTGGCAGAAACTCAAGTTAGTGCATGCAGAAATGCTGCTTAGTATCACTGGTACACTGGGATCAGAATTTCATGCAAATCTAAAAAAAGTCCGGGTAGAAAATTAAAACATAGTCATGGTTACACATCAATGCCAATAGTAACAAATCATAGCCAATGATCAGATTGTGTTTCAAATATATATTATTAACATCACTATCTTAGGATCACAGTTTCATGCAAATGTTATTTTTTTTCCTATTTGCATGCAGTCATAATACCGTGATAATGTCAATG
The DNA here is from genome assembly GCA_016271365.2 of Neoceratodus forsteri. Taxonomy (NCBI): domain Eukaryota; kingdom Metazoa; phylum Chordata; order Ceratodontiformes; family Ceratodontidae; genus Neoceratodus; species Neoceratodus forsteri. Next base: position 22,744,654 of record CM057459.1, read on the forward strand.
CCTACAAATGACAGAAAGTAAGAGTATTGAATTCAGATATGGCAATGATTGTCATATTTTCACTGAGATCAAAATTTCATGTAAATATGCCTTTTTTTGTAAAAAAGGCAGTCTGTTTCTGCAACCTGAAGTAGGTATGCATGTGTTAAAGTGTGCATGTGTATCCATGGCTGCAGAAGCACTGGACCATGATGACAGATGTGTCTTATGTCCTCTGGAAAGAGTTGTATGTTGTTTGTCTTACCTTATGATGGCGGTCTATGGTTGCTTGTATTGTCTTGTCCCTTTGGCTACTTGTGGGGGGAAGGGGAGTTAGGGTTGAAAACCCCAACACCACATTTCCCTACTGTTTTTACTTTAGGTTGAACCCTAATTGGTGCACTAATGCAATTTTTTGCAAAGAATTTCCCTTCTTTTAGAGACACTATACAAATATGCATGTTTCCTTCTGTTTGTCGTCACACCACAGAAGTAATAGATGCTTCACCAGTGCTTTCTGTGTCAGCTGTTCCTATCATCACGCTTCATCCAGTTTCATTTTCAGAATAGATCCTGCACATCAGCTGCTGTTTGATCTACAGCTTCACATTTGCAAAATGGAATACGTCATTTAACCTGAGAAGTCACCTTTTTATTCATTCTAAATGTGATGATTTTCTACTGTTCAATTAAGACCATTATTCACCCTTTACATTTCTTTTGTTACTATTTGTAGACCAAGTACTAAACATGTTCATACACTTCAGAAATGATTTATCAGTGTTTTACTTTAAAACAGCAATAAAAATAAAGTTAAAATAAAGTAAAAAAAAAAGAAATAGGTACAACACAGTAAAGACGTTTTTAAAAATTCATTAGGGAAAAAATGGCAAATGAATGAATGCCAAGTTGTTGCAGTGTTCCTCAAGAAGGTGAAAAATCAAATACTAAAAAAAATACAAAACAATAAGGTAAATCAGAACAGTAAGTTGTCTAATACATGTAAAACATAGATGAATGTTTTGTATATATGTTATCAAGAATATGTAACTACAAGTATTTACAAGGAGTACTTGCAAAATTCTTCACTTGACCCCTTAATTAAGGCAATCCTGTGAAAAAGCAGGAACAGTGCATAGCTAACATACTAGGTAAAGCATTTACATGTTAATCACCAAATTCTTTGTAAGAAATTAATTTGTTTAAAACCTGTAACATTTTGGAACAACAAATGAAGTTCAATGAAATAGTCAGTATTAAACCATTGTCACCTTTTTGTTTGTCTACATATATGTGAGCACTCAAATGAAAGAATATCTACATACAGTCATGCACACAGATACAAATTGCATTACATTTAATCATAAGGGGCGCCGATTTCAAGTCAGCGTACACTGGCGCAAGCCGAGATACGCTAAACCCCTTGGCATAACCCACGAATTGTGCCATGCATTATATCAGCCCCAATTCCAAGAGGCACCTTACACCATGTCAGTTGTGGGCTACTCCAACCATGGGTTATGCCACCCACTACACTGCAGCCTGCAACAACTTGGTGCAAGGGTGGGTTACAGCAGCAACTGCGCCCTATTCCAAGAAGGCGGCTGCTGTAACCCACTGCCGAAATTCCATGTGCCACACTGGCGGAGCAAACTTAGGGCAGCTCAGAGCTGCTCTAAGGGGGCATCTGACAGTGCCATCCATCAGATGCCCACTCCACAGCACTGTGGCAATGGTACCAATGTGCTCCCCATGCCCCCAACAATCACAACCATGCCCCCACCCCTGAATGTCGGGGACTTCCAGGGGTCCATTCTCCATTGTGCCCCCAAGACTCCTGTGCTACCAGTGCTGCCCCCATGGCCCCTAGTGCGTGCTGTGGTGTACCAGGGTGTGGGGCTCCAGAGGGGCTGTCTGCAGTGTGCTGCAACTTGCGACATGTGGGGCTATTATGCCATGCCCATGATGTTTGCCTCTGCATGGCACAACCTGCATGTTGTAAGTGCCGGGACCCTGCTGCTCTTGGAATGTGGCACAGGGTCCCCGGCGTAGTGGCGAATGTTGCAACTCGTATACGCCAATGAGTTGCAACATTCATCCTTGAATCGAGCCCCAGTATGTTACTATATAGTAATACAACATATTTACACATAAACAGGTTTTCAGCATTATTTATATATCTATGTCTGAGTTATACTTTGATAGAAGATGACAAGCCATACATGTATAGTTCTGTTTCAACAATGTTATGTCCCACACCGAGTTACATGACAAACTGATGTACGGATGTGTATGGACTGGTGTCTGTATTTTTAGAAGGGGCCAAAAAGATCTACATGTGACAGAATTAGTTGTAAAAACTGATTATGGCCACTGTCCGGCATCTTAGTAAGAGCCCACTCGAACTGAAACTATATCAGTGTCATAATTACAACTATCCAAGCATTACATGTAGAAACAAAATGTTACAAAATTAAGTATTTGTGAATCAGTGAGTGATGAAATCCAAACAGGAATTATGCCACCAACTTATCTGTGATGTCTACCTCTTTTTAGCCTTAATTGAGAGACATATTATTGGTAACTATTCTACAACTCCCAAAAACTCCTTATCTTTAAGGACAAAAACATATGCAGCCTTCAGCTTCCTTGGAAGTCTTTCCTTAATGATGCATGCAGCATTATTACAGTCTATCCAACAACCACTGTATCTGAGCCAAGTTGTATAATGGTCATAATGCACAGACTCACTTTTGTGGAAAATGTTTGCATGACTGTCAAAATGTGTATGTCCAAACATGACTCTACCGTAATAAAGTCAGTTATCGGCGTCACAATTTTGACTTTCTGTGAATCAAATCATTGTAGTATAAGCATGAGGTAGTTCACAGAGCAGGTCACTCTCAGTGATTGGGTACTTTTCCTGCCAGACCTTGTGCACTCCCAGACAGATTTAGCATCGCTAAACAACTGTCTGAATTTGATAGATGATTCAAGTTGGATATACAGTACAGAGAAATCCACAGCATGTTATCAACCACTTCTCTGTCGCGGTTTCCACAGGAAAGACAAACATATTTCCTAACATATTTGAAGTGCCACCTTACTGGAATTCCATCGTCTTCCAGTGAGTTGATGATTGCCATCATAAACTCTGTTACATCTTGCTGAACATTGTCAGCAAATGTGCTATGCTGGTCATAAGATGCCATAGCTTGATCTTGTTGTGTCAGTGACTGCAAAGTATTCCTCTGCTGTTGACTGACACAACTTGCTTGAGTAAATCTGACAAAGCAGTCAGTTTTGAAGCAGTTATTGTGGCAACAAATTCAGACATAAATATATATGTAGGAACACTGGCACTGCAGAAATGGCATAGCAATTAACTCCAGTACTGCTGTTAAACGAGACCATTGCTAAGCCGGCCCCATAGCACCGAGCAATAGGGGATCACCTGGCACACTGGTGACCTGGGTTTGTACCCAAGTCTGTAACATCAGGAGAGGAAGCTGGCAAGGAGGTCTCAAGAGCATCCTTTGGATGCTCTCCGGGGGGGGGGAAGGTCATGGATGCATCGCCCTTTGGCGGCTCCTCGCAGCCAGGCTCAGCATCACATTTTGTGGCATGGGTGACCACACACTGCATCGGCGCCAGAATGCCATGGGGTTAATCCTAATGGGTGGGGGAACAACACCAGAAAATGGTCACCCATGCCAGCTTGATGATGGCAGCCTGCCTTCCCTCGCTGTGAAGCCAGGAAGCCCCCAAGCTGTACCTTCGCCGCCCTACATAGATGCAAGGAAGTGCCTATGGGCACTTTGATCTCCCTTCCCGGTTGCTCCTTTGGGTAGAGCTCCTCCTCCATGAAGGGATACATCAGGTCAGTCAGATGGCAGTTGAGGAGCAGCAGATGGCAGAATGGGAGAGCAGTGAAGGTGAGAATTGGCCACCCGAAGGAGTGGGTGGCTGGGTTGGTAAGGGGATCAAAAGATGATGCAAAAAAAAATGAGACCATTGCAGATAGACCATTCGTGTTTTTCGCTGGAGGTGATTCGGTATCATTGGCCAGAGTTGATCACTTATCACCACTTAAAGTGGAAGAATCATGTACAGTACATTTCTTCCTCTTCAATTTCTGTGACATCTCAAAAGACACATCTCACAGGACTACATCACTCACCACTGGAATCAAAGAGAAATTGGGTTGATACAAACTATGCAAAAGATTATACTCTATAATGCACTTTTTCTCAGCATGAATTTTATTATGTGCAACATTGATAATGTACAATGCTTCCACAGTGCTGACGCATGACAAAGCAATATAGCTCATACCATCTTTGACTATATCATGGCCTATGTCAATCATCACAGCATCTAAACTCAAAACTTGTGACTCGTGAATTGATGCTGCATATGCAACACACAGTGGGAACTGTTTATGTGTTACACAAATGTCTTTCACAAGCCAGAATTTTACCCGAGCATCTGTTGATATCTTGTGAGTAACCAAGGCTGTCAAATTTTACCACAACCATTTCAACAATGTTCTCTGAACATTGTATTGAAAGTCACTTTTTCCTCCTATTGCACTGTTGGCTAGTTCATGATCCACATTAGGATCACAACGTAGCATCACGCATGCATTTTTACAAACTGTTAGAGCTGCCTCTAGAACAGCTATTCTTGACATGTCTACATTCAACTCTTAGATTGTCAATCATCTTTAACATCATTTTTGGGCTTCGACAAACTCCATCAATTGAATTAGGCAATGTCAGTGTGACAGTTGGTTGTTGCTGTCTCTCCAGCATAATCTGATTGAACTGTGTACACTGTTTAATTCTTGGCATCAAATACATAATTTGTGTTCTGTCACAGTACAGTTTGGTAAACACATCACATGCTTCAGACATGAAACTCTCACCTTTTCCTATCATGCGTGCATTCAGTATAAAGACATTAGAAAGTGAAAAGTTTCCAAGGCGTAGAGCCTTGTATTGTCACTCAGCAATCTAACGTATATTCTAAAACAGTTCAACATGCTGTAGGTGAATAACTCCCAGAGGTTTGTTCCACCAATACAACCAACAGTTTTTTTAGCTTCCTCAACAGTAAGTCTAGAAAAGATGTGCTTCCCATTCACAGGTGCCAGTTGAAGTAGGTCACCAAAAACAACAATGTTTTTGCCTCTAAAGACAACTTCATCATCTATGCCGACAATCTCCTGTAGCCATAGGTGAATGAAGGCAAGCATAACATTGGGGACCATACTGATCTCATCAATAATCAAGAGCTCCATTTTACGAAACATACTGCATAGGTCACTTGCAATTTCAAAAGGCAACTTGCAGTATTCACCAGTTTTCTTATGTTCAACATGCAGCATAAAAATACAGTGTAGAGTCACTCCACCTATATTATACACTGCAAATCCAATCAGAGCTATCACAATCTAAACAATAGTACTCCAGTGTGTTTCTTTATACTACTGTTGCTCTAATTGTTGCAGTAAGAAAATGTTTGCCTGTGCCAGCTGAACCACTGACAAACATACATTGTGGTTTGCATTTCTTACAACAGCAATGCTTGTTACAGTGCCAAATAGCATACTGAACATTATACATCACAACAGTATATACTTGTTGGTATTGATTTAACTGCTGTTCAGTGATAGATATGTCAACATCAGAGTGGCATGAAGGTTTCAACCACTGACATGAATACAGTGGGATAGGGAAGAGGAACTACCGCATCTTCTCCCTCCCAATCACAGCCATCCTGAGAATTCGCTGGAGTTTCTTGTACCAGTTGTGCTCTAGCTTTTTCTGGCTGTTCTTTCCCCAGTTCTAATCTTTTTATGTATGCAACTGAACTGACAGTTTTGAAGATCTGAGAGCTCAAACTGAATTGCTCTTTATATGTGCCAGATTTGCCTTTCAATGAGCCTTCATGCCTCCATGGCTTGAACAGGAAAAGCAGAGTGAAACAGTAATGCTCTCGTTTCTCTGGAGATTTCAGAGTCAGTTTACAATGATCAATCAACCAAGGCTTGCGTCTTTTGACCAGACTTCCATGCACACACATAACTTGGTAGATATCCTTTGCTGGGCTAGACTCTAATCCAGGTATATAGTCATACCATTAGGCAACTTCAAAGAGACGTATGTTCTCCACTGCATTTCATTACTGTGTGTAGTATGTGTCAATTAAATTGTTTTTGAGAATGTTAGTTGAAGATGGCTTGTTTGCAGCAAGATCTTCAATCTGATCATGAGACTTTAAGACCAGCCATTTGTTTTCTTTGTAGTTGATGTTCAAGTACCATATTGCTTCAGATTTGCCATACAGACATGTTCCAATTAAACAGTCACTTGCTTTGTAGGCTCCACATTCATGGCGTGACAGAGTTTTCAACCCTAGAGACCACAACCATGAACCAATAAAGCTGCTGCTGTTGGAAATATCCTCCTATAGTTCCTGCAAGCTTGTTTGCTCATGTTTGGTAATATATGATGTGACATGCCAGACCAGGACCATGGAATTGTCAACAACAAATTGAATGTCTATATTCATCTGCCATGTCAACAACAGAACAGGACTGTAGTGATTTATGAATGCATCATTTTCTTTTTAAGGCAATTCATGCTCTGTCTTTGTAGATTCACTTTCAGATGGTGTCACATGGCAGAGAACAACTCACTCATATGGCCATTTTCAGATATGTCACAGAAATCCAAAGCAACACCTTGTGTACCAGTTGCTACAATTATTTACTGCTCGATGACAATATTTTTAACAGATGTGTCACTGAAATTTTTCAACCAGTTTCCATAAGTTTTGACTGTCACACTTTTCAGGAAGTTGACATATAATATACTGTATGAAAAACCTGAGGATTTCAGTCTTCACCAGCACAAATGCCAGGTGCATCTTTTATCCACAATAGCATATGAGTAATGAGGAGTACCACGTGTTTGGTGTTCCACTCTCCAAAAGTAATGTTTCACAGTACCAACAGGTGGCTTAGTCTTTGACAAGATGAGCCTCTGTAGTGTATCAAATAGGTGATGAAAGTGGTGTGACACAGACACTGAGTCTAGAGAGCACATCTGAGTGCTTGATGATATGCCATCAACATCTGCATGTGCCCACGTTAGTATTTCTGCCAATTCCTCCCAGCTGTATTCAGCACAGCTTAGAGTAACAAACCAAGTGACTGCACCATACTCTCATAAAATACACATTACTTCTGAGTACCTTCTGTAGCAGTGTTCTTTGGCACTACATATACTTGATAGGATGGAGTTCAGGTTTACTTCCAGTGTCTCATCCTTGTTTTTCAACTTTTGCAATAGTTCTGCTGCTGTGAAACCATGCAATAATGTGGTCATCCACAGACTATGTGCAATAGACACAGACAATATACTTAACTCACTCTCCCATAGAAAGAAAAATAAGTACTGAATATTTCTTCTGAATTTCCCATCAGAATTCAGCACTTTAGATGCTCAGTACTGAGCTCCAGGAACACGTACCTCACGCTTGTCCAAGTCACCACCAGTACCATGTGGGAAAAGATTAGGAAAGTATTGTGCTTCCAGTGTACTCTTCCAGATACTGACAGGACTGCCTTCAACCTGTTTCATCTGATACAAGTCAGTATTATCAGATAATGGATCCTTACCAAGGAGAGGATGGATTGTGTACTGCTCATACATATTTTCTTCTGATAGACATGGAAACCTTCTCAATCATTGCTTTCTTTGTGTCTAGTATTCCAAACTCAGTGTCAGTGTCACTCATGTGGTATACAGTACATTTAAATATTCATAGAATGGATGCTGATATTTTTGGAGATGTAGAACCTTTTTTAACTGTCTCTACAATCACAACATGCTGCCAAATTGTTTCTGCCTTAGTAGAAACACCATTTACCAAAATGACAATGCTGTTGTCCCCAAGTTATGTCCGCAACATTTTCCTGAAGTGAGAGTAGCAGGTACATGATAAATCCCTTCAGCAACTTCATGAGTTCTTTCATTGGCATGTTTTTAAGCTTTATGTTCAGTCTTAGAATTGTTTGGAATGGTTTCATTGTTTGGATCAGAATCCAGTTAAATAAGTTCAAGCAAGCAACCTTTGTGAGTGTCACATCTGCCTCTGTGTTGCTTAAAACAGATATGGGAAACAACACATCTGTTTTTATCTTTCTAAAACAGTATAACCGTATGTGTACTATTTCATCCGATGCAAACTCGTTGTTAAATAGGAAGTTTGCCACCAAACATCACTACATATTATTTCACTTTGCAATTTTTGACAGAACTACTTTAATTGTTTGCAAGCTATAAAATAGGCAGTTGCATCACACATGGTCTAATTCAAATGTTTCTGTTTTTGCCGGCTTAAAGGATGCTATCTTGTTCCCAAATCTGTCAATTGTGTTTCTGTTACTGTTGCAAATCAGACATTTGCTCTTCAGCCTGAAATTGAAAATTCATCAGAAGATGCATTATGTTTTTTGCAGTTGACGAATAAAAAGCATATGACATTGTCCATGTCATCACCTGTCAATAACAGATCTAGTCAAGCAAATTTAGTAACTTTAAAAACTTCTTGAAGCATAAGGACATTTGTTTTTGCTTTTTTTTTTCATTTATTCCAAAAGCAGTTCTTTTTCTGAAGTATTTTAATTTATTTGTAATATTGTGATATATATATATTGATATATATATATATATATATATATATATATATATATATATATATATATATATAAATGTAACCCCTGCAAATGGGGGTTCCCAAAAGTCCCCTAATAGCTTGCCTAAAGGCCCCAGCCTGGATGGTGTTCGGCACTTGAGCCGCCTATTTGTGAGTGCTTTTAGAGCCTCTGGTACTGTCTCTTTAAGATCTGTCTACTTACAGGCAGGGCTGGAACCTTGGGTAGCTGATGGTTCCTTGCTGGAGTCCTGCTCGAGCTGCTGACAAATTGCTCCATTTCTGCCATCGCTAAGTGGGCAAAGTGAGCACTACCCAGGAAGGTAATAGTTTGTTAGTGATCTGTTAGAGTGGTGATGAAAATGTAAATTGTCTAGCCTGCCTTTCTTGCAGCTGGGACTTTGTGTGCTTTGCCCCTCCATTTTGGATCTGGACTGCAGATTAGATTCAATCAGGAGGGAGGGGCACCTAAAATGGAGTATTGAGTGACCAACCAGGATCAGGACTCTCTCAGGAGCCAGCTAGCAATGGGGGATATAGCCAGTAATTCTGGGAAGTGAAGTTCTGGACTGTGACGTCTTTTTGCACCAATGGGGGAAGCTTTGAGTGACTGGCAACTGAAGCCCACCAATTGGGCCGGGTGGCGCCCGACTGTAATTCCCTGCCTAGTGGCTGAGAAGGCAGATGTGCTGTGGCCGTGACTGGGAAAGGAGCTCTGGCTTCTGTGCTGCTGAGTTTTTGCACGGGAAGCATGTGTGGAGGCTGAAAGTCAGGTGGCGCGTTTGCTGTGGCGAGTCGGACTGAATCCGCTGTGTTTGGAGGAAAGGAGAGGCTGTGTAGCCAGGAACCAGGCTTACCCTGTAGAGGACTGGAGAAACTGCTTCATCGAGCTCGGCCTGTCAGGAGAGTGAAGCTGCATCGCAAACTCCCGGGTTGGCAGTAAGTGCGAATGGGATATTAGAGCAACTGCCTGGTATGGTAACCTTCTTTTACATATAAATGTGTGAGTTGTGTCCTGTTCACAGCACCCTGTTCCCCTGCCGTGTGAAAGGTGTCCAGCCAAAAGTAGTGAGTGAAAATCAGGGTAGCTCCCTGCCAGCTGTACTGTTGAATTGCAAGTGTTTCATCTGATTTTCTTTCTTGATACATGAACAGAGCCAACCGGCTCCAGATTACAAATTGGATATTGTGCAAGTGTTTTCCATCTCAGGGCCCCAACCAGCTGCACCGATCCTGGCTAGCCCCCTCCATCCTGGATACCCAGTGAAAGTGACAATTAGGGACTCTAACATTGTGCACAGTGCTGTGAATATTAGTGTGATTGATCTAATTAACCTGATTCCCCCCTGCCCTTGTTGCCATCCCCTAAATAAATCAGATCTGGTTCTTTCAGCAAAGTTACGCTGACTAAGATATGTGTTTGTGTTGAAATAGCATACGGTGGCCATTGTATTACATCATCTTGCTTTACAGGGGGTCCCCAGAGTCAAGCTGACCGAACCAGTCCTGGGGGTAAGTGTATGCTGTGAAGGTACTTCTGATATATTGTGTGGGCCACTAGTGGGAAGAAAGGGGGGTTGCAGTGTCCTAGAGGGCTGTGACCAAGTCATACCAGACAGTATTAACCCTGACCTCTGGGTGGAGGCACCCACCATTGGACCTAGGCACCTCAACCTGTCAGTAGTCAGTCAGGCAGGGGTAGTAGCCCTTGGGATAGTGCCACCTTTGGGTTACATCTTGGAGGCACCGCTGGGATTAACGTCCTCTAGTGGCCGAGTGAAGGAAGTACCACATTATGTCCAAATTAAAGGAAAAATGGAGGGGGATGCTACACCCAAGTTAAAACTCGATCCCATTAAGATGATGGTGCATAAATTAATGGGATGGGGAAAAGCTGAGGAGCTGAACTCCCAAAAGACTGTATTACTGCTGGATGTCCCCTTGGGGATTAAAAGCACTGACATTGTCTCTATTGTCGAGCGTGTTAAATGTCTGGGCAAGGTGGAAGTAAAAGGGCGATGTGCTGACTTGCTCAAACAGACCCTGCAAGTACTGCTTTCATGCAATATTATGATAGACCCTGAGAGGGTGCCCCCAGTGATTTTCCCCGAAGGTGCCCAGAAGGGATGGAGGGTTATTCATGCACAGAGTGGTTCGGTCATCCCCTAAGACCAATAGTTTCAAGGACAAGCTACTCAAACTGTTGGCTACAGAGTGGAGAACTGCCCAGGAATTGATACAGGTATTAAACATCTTGGGTGACCACACTCCTCTGCCATCCCCAGGTACATCTCCCGGGTCATCTAAGAGCTCCATTCTAGCCCCACCCCATGGTTGTCCCTCCAATACAATTAGACTCCTATTGGAGATTGAGACTCTTCTCTGGTACTGTGCCCGTGCCTTCAGGGGAAAACGATTTGGAGACCTGGATGGACTATGCTACACCTCTAGTGCAAGAGTGGCAGTGTTCTGAGGGGAGAAGAGGAAACGGCTGATGGAAAGTTTGAGGGGTCCTGCATTGGAAGCCATTCAGTTCCTACGGGACACTAGTCCTGAGGCCACTGCAGCAGAATATCTTTCCACTTTAGAGGGGGTGTTTGGCAGCACTGAAACAGGGGAGGATCTGTTATGGAAATTCAAGTCAGCAAAACAGTAGAGAAATGAGAAATTGTTTGCATTTGCTACTAGAATGGAGAGGACTCTGCAAAAGGGCCACCAAAAAGGGGAAATGACTGCCCAAACACTAAACCAGGTCCGATTAGACCATATATTGAAGTCCACCAGATTTTCAAATGTAATACTGCTGAAACTCAAATTGCAAGACCGGAGGGCCGACCCTCCTGAATATTGTCAATTGATGAGAGAGATTCGTGAAATCAAAACCGATGAAGAGGTGTGGGAGCCCTATGCTGGGGCCGTGAATCTGTGCCAGACTCCTGAGCAAAGTGAGCCAGATGAGACTCATCCATTGAGAGGGTTGAACAAGGGGATGACAGAGACTTATCAGGAGCCAGATCTGTATCAAGCTCGCCCTGAGCCCAAAAGTGGAGTGGGAGTGCATGCTGTTTCCTCTGATCCTCGGGTTGAGAGTAACTTGAGAGCAGAAATTAGAGACTTGCAGGAAATGGTGAGGGAGCTACAACAGGCTGCTGTCACCCCCCAATAGAGTTGGTGAACCAGAGATATCCCGGGGTAAACATGCCATTCAAGAAGAGCCATATACAGCCCCTAAAGTGCCCTGCCAGATAAGAGATCCCCTCCCTCCAAAGACAACCAAGATATTAAGTTCTGTTACCATTGTAGGGAAGATGGACACTTTCAGACTGAGTGTCGGTTACCAGAGAACTTGAGGAAAGTCACCAGCAGGTTAGTGGCCTGGCATCACAAGACCTGTGTCCGGTCACCGGGGGGGCCAACCAGAAAAGGTTTGCCACCAGGGCCAATGCCCGAGCCACCTCTCAAGTAATGCCCCCTGAATGGTCTGAAGTAGTGGGTCCCTCCATGGAGACTACAGTGAAAGTGAGCAGGGTATCCACCAGAGCTGTATTACACAGTGGCTCCCAAGTGACAATCATGTTTCAGGACTGGTATCAGAAGCATTTGTCTGATGTGCCCCTGCAACCTCTAGAGGGGCTACATATGTGGGGTCTGAGTGAGAAGGTCTACCCCTACTCTGGTTATATCCGAATTTGGTTGTCTTTTCCTACTTCTGTGGCTGGAGTGGCAGAGCAAGTAGAGACCCTAGCCTTAGTGTGTCCCCCACTGGACTGTATGATGGGGTCCCTTTGTTGATTGGAACCAATGCTCATATGTTTGGGCGATTAGAGCAGTTGTGTTCTGAAAAACAAAAGTCCAAGACTGACAGAGCCCTCAGAATTCCTGCTTTAATTAAAAGGGCCTATGAAGCACAGATAAATGCTGGTAGAATGGAACCCGAGGACCCGGTGGGGGTCGTCTGGAAGAAGGACCCAGAATCTTTGCTGCTAGCACCAAATGCGCAATGTGTTCTACAAGGAGAAGTCCATATCAAGAAGGATGTAAAGAACAAAATATTAATGCTGGATGCACCAGAGGATGGGGAACTGCCCGAGGGGCTGCTAGTCAAACCCAGTATCCTGCCAGCTAGAGCTCATGCTTTTGCCAAAAGAGTAATGGTTCAAGTTCACAATGCGTCTGATAGGGAGATTCGAGTCAATCGAGGCTGCACCTTGGCCACTGTGCACTGTGCGGATACTGCCATCCTGCCCAGTAACAAGAGTTCAGGGAAGAGTGACAGAGTGACACCTGACTTGTTTGATTTCGGTGACTCTCCGTTGCCAGCAGAATGGAGGGAAAGGATCAGTGAGAAGCTTGCCCAGAGAGACCAGGTGTTTTCTTTGAAGGAATGGGATGTAGGATGTGTGTAAGGAGCTGAACACTGCATCCAGCTACACGATGAGAGGCCATTTTCATGAGAGGTCTCGACACCTGGCACCTGCTGACATAAATGATGTGAGATGACACCTGCAAGAGATTCTTGCGGCTGGGGTAATACAAGAATCCAGAAGCCCATATGCTTCACCTATTGTGGTAGTGAGGAAGAAGAATGGAACAGTCAGGATGTGTGTGGACTATTGTACTTTGAACCGGCAGACTATTCCAGATCAGTACACCATGCCACGCATTCAGGATGCATTGGACTGCTTGAACGGTAGTAAGTGGTTCTCAGTGCTGGACCTTCATAGTGGGTACTACCAGATTCCGATGGCACCTGAAGACCATGAAAAGACTGCCTTTATTTGCCCACTTGGTTTCTATGAGTTTATGAGGATGCCTCAAGGGATTTCAGGTGCTCCAGCCACTTTCCAGAGCCTAATGGAGCGTGCAGTGGGGGATATGAACTTGCTAGAGTGCTTAGTATACCTGGATGATGTCATTGTGTTTGGCAGCTCCCTGGAGGAACATGAAAGCAGGTTATTCAAGGTTTGGACCGACTGGAAGATTTTGGCCTCAAATTGTCCATTGATAAGTGTCAATTCTTTCAAACATCAGTAAAATATGTGGGACATATAGTGTCCAACTAGGGCATAGAGACTGACCCCAGTAAAGTTGAAGCATTGACCACCTGGCCCCAGCCAAAAAATTTGAAGGAGCTGCAGAGATTCCTGGGTTTCTGTGGTTATTATAGGCATTTTATCAAGGACTATTCCCGAGTGATCTGCCCTTTACTTAACCTTACTCAAGGGTATCCCCCAACCCACAAAAAGTACAAGAAAACAGTGCCCACTGAGACTGAAAAAAGGTATTTCCGACCAAATGAAGTATTTGAGGCCCGCTGGACTTCTGATTGTGAGACTGCTTTTCATGAAATCATACATCAACTTACCCATGCCCCAGTGTTGGCCTATGCTGATCCTACCAGACCGTATGTCCTTCATACTGAGGCTAGTTTGCAAGGGTTGGGGGCTGTGTTGTATCAGGAGCACACAAATGGGCTGCGACCAGTGGCCTTTGCCAGCAGGAGTCTGACCCCATCAGAAAAGAACTATCCAGTGCACAAACTAGAATTCCTAGCTTTGAAGTGGGTCATTGTTGATCAATTTCATGAGTACCTGTATGGAGCTAAGAGACTGGTAAAAACTGACAATAATCCTTTGACCTATGTGCAGACTTCAGCCAAGTTGGATGCCACTAGCCATAGGTGGCTCTCTGCCTTGTCCACATATGATTATGCCGTTGAGCACAGAGCAGGCCTGAACCATATAGATGCTGATGCTCTCTCCCAGAGACCAGTTCCTTCCAATAACTGGGTCTGACTGTCAGAACTGGATATTCAAGCAGTCTGCCAAAAGTTTGACAGGGAGGAAAAGATGTCCACGGATGCAGTGGACTGCATGGTGGATTGCTTGGGGCCCTCTGAAACTTGCATACCTGCCACTTATTGCCATTTTTCTGCATTGGACACTGGTGCTTTGCCTCAGTTCAATAATGAGATTATTCAGTGGGCTCAATCCTGAGATCCTATAATAAAAACAGCTCTAGAAGCCGTTCAAGCAAAGAAGGATGTGTCAAAATTACGCTCCCCTGATTTGAGGACTGCATTGCTATATAAAGAAGGCCCTAAATTGAGAATGAGGAATGGATTGTTATACAGAGAGACAATGGACAAAGAGGACCAACTGGACAAACAACAGTTAGTTTTGCCTGCTGCCTTTCGAGAGCTGGTGCTGAGGTCTCTACACAATCACATGGGACTCCTCGGTATAGACTGAACCCTTGATTTAGTGAGATCTAGATTCTATTGGCCTAAAATGGGGGCTGATGTGGAACAACACATTAGAACTTGTAGTCATTGTTTACATCGGAAAGCTTTGCCTCAGAAGGCTGCCCGCCTGATTAACATCACCACTAGCGCACCCATGGAGTTGGTCTGTATTGATTTCCTGAGTCTAGAGCCAGATCAAAGAAGTATTAGAAATGTATTGGTAGTCACTGACCATTTCACTCGATATGCTCAAGCATTCCCCACCAAGGATCAGAAGGCATCCACTGTGGCAAAAGTACTTACTGTATAGAAAACTTCTTTGTTCACTATGGGGCCCCTCAAAGAATCCATTCTGATCAAGGGCAGGATTTTGAGAGTCGTCTGATTAAAGAGATGCTTTCATTGTGGGGGGTGCGAAAGTAAAGGACCACCCCCTATCATCCCCAGGGAGACCCCCAGCCTGAACGGTTCAATCACACTCTGCTTGACATGTTAGGCACCCTTCAACTAAAAGACAAGCCCAGATGGAGCCAACAGATTAGCACACTGGTACATGCATACAACTGCACCAAAAGTGATGCCACTGGGTTTTCCCTTAATGACTAATGTTTGGAAGAGAAGTCAGATTGCCAGTAGATATTTGCTTTGGAGTTTCTCCCAATGGGGTTCAAGCAGCTACTCATTTACAGTATGTGCAAAAATTAAAGGCCCAATTAAACCATGCATACCAGCTGGCTCAAACCATGGCTGCCAAAAGAAATCTAGCCAATAAAGAAAGGTATGACAAAAAAGTGAAAGCCCTGGAACTCAGGGAAGGGGATCGAGTTAGTGGGCAAACTAGATGATCTGTCTGTGTACAAGGTACAGCCTGAGAATAATTCAAAAGATGTGAAAACTATGCATAGAAATCATTTGTTGCCCATTGGACAGATCTTAATAGAGGCTGAACCCCCAGACAATGCCCCCTCTGGACTAGAGACTGGAGCTGCTGCCAAGAAAAAATCAAAAAAGACTGCACCTACAGAAGCTAAGTTGAAGTGTCCCCCTCCACCAGTTTCAATTGAACCCAATTGTCAGTTTGTGTCAGAGGACAGTGAGTGTAATCTTGAATATTACCCTTCTTATGAATTGAGTCAACTGTTTCGGGGTAATCCCCTAGTTAACCCAAGAGATGAAGCTGGGTCTTCTGGACTGTCTAAGCCCTCAGCTTTGTCCATGGAGCCAATGCTCCCAGAAAGTAAAATATAAAGCATCAAATCAGAGGATGTAGAATCATTGTGCATGGGTGAACTGCTTGACTTTTCCAAAGAAGGGAGTAATATATTGGAGCAAGCTGGTGATACACCAGAACCCGGACAGTGTGTTGAGTGCTCTAATAGTTCCCTGCCAGTACCAGAGTCTCCACAGTTGATCCAGGTGTTGTGGATTCAGAAATTGTAGACCATGGAGCTGAGAATGCCTTGAATTCTGGCCTCCCTGCCCCAATAGAGACCCCCTTAGCCAGTACAGGCAGTGCTGAAAGTGAGTCTAACCATTCAGAAACTGTGCTCGTGCCCCCCAGAAGGACTGGTCAAGAAGTGAGGCCAGTAATAAGGCTAAGTTATGAGTCCCTGGGCAGACCTGTGAACCTGCCCCTTAATGTGGTCCATAAGGGAGTGTATGTGACCCCAAGCTCGCTGCCCAAACTAGGCATGGGAGATAATGCCAGATTACTTGTTTTGCCCTCTGAGTATGGTGCCCCTGCCATTTCTAACCCCAAGGTAGATGATAGGGATGGGGCCCCTTTATCTAGGTTTCAGATGCAGGAAGTAATGTCTTGAGTTAAAATATTTGTATACATATATATATATATATACATATATATATGTACTGCTGAATGATCGGTAGTAGAATGCATAATATAGAGCACATGTATCTGTCAGAGGTTAATATGCTGAATGCTGTTTGAAAAAAGCAGGACAGTTCAAGTGTTCTACCTAAAACTGACTTAGGGTTATCTACTTGACACGGACATCAAGCTTTTCAGGCTAGGAAGGGTGTAACTCCCCTGCAAATGGGGGTTCCCAAAAGTCCCCTAATAGCTTGCCTAAAGGCCCCAGCCTGGATGGTGTTCGGCACTTGAGCCACCTATTTGTGAGTGCTTTTAGAGCCTCTGGTACTGTCTGTTAAAGAGCTGTCTGCTTACAGGCAGGGCTGGAACCCGGGGGGCTGGTGGTTCCTTGCTCAAGTCCCACTCGAGCTGCTGGCAAATTGCTCAGTTTCTGCCATCACTAAGTGGGCAGAGTGAGCACTACCCAGGAAGGTAATTGTTTGCTAGTGATCTGTTAGAGTGGTGATGAAAATGTATATTGTCTAACCTGCCTTTCTTGCAGCTGGGACTTTGTGTGCTTTGCCCCTCCATTTTGGATCTGGACTGCAGATTAGATCCAATCAGGAGGGAGGGACACTTAAAATGGAGTACTGAGCAACCAACCAGGATCAGGACTCTCTCGAGAGCCAGCTAGCAATGGGGGATATAGCCAGTAATTCTGGGAAGTGAAGTTCTGGACTGTGACGCCTTATCGCACCAATGGCGGAAGCTTTGAGTGACTGGCAACTGAAGCCCACCAATTGGGCCGGGTGGCGCTTGACTATAATTCCCTGCCTAGTGGCTGAGAAGGCAGATCTGTTGTGGCCGTGACTGGGGAAGGAGCTCCGGCTTCTGCGCTGCCGAGTTTTTGTGCGGGAAGCACGTGTGAAGGCCGAAGGTCGGGGGGCGCATTTGCTGTGACAATTCGGACTGAATCCGCTGTGTTTGGAGGAAAGGAGAGGCTGTGTAGCCAGGAACTAGGCTTACCTTGTAGAGGACTGGAGAAACTGCTTCATTGTGCTTGGTCTGTCAGGAGAGTGAAGCTGCATCATGAACTCCCGGGTTGGCAGTAAGTGCGAATGGGATATTAGAGCAGCTGCCTGGTATGGTAACCTTCTTTTACATATAAATGTGTGGGGTGTGTCCTGTTCACAGCACCCTGTTCCCCTGCTGTGTGAAAGGCATCCAGCCAAAAGAAGTGAGTGAAAATCAGGGTAGCTCCCTGCCAGCTGTACTGTTGAATTGCAAGTGTTTCATCTGAGTTTCTTTCTTGATACATGAACTGAGCCAACCAGCTCCGGATTACAAATTGGGTATTGTGCAAGTGTTTTCCATCTCAGGGCCCCAACCAGCTGCACCGATCCTGGCTAGCCCCCCTCTCCATCCTGGGTACCCAGTGAAAGTGACAATTAGGGACTCTAACATTGTGCACAGTGCTGTGAATATTAGTGTGATTGATCTAATTAATATGATTTCCCCCTGCCCTTGTTGCCATCCCCTAAATAAATCAGATCTGGTTCTTTCAGCAAAGTTACACTGACTAAGATATGTGTTTGTGTTGAAATATCGTACAGTGGCTATTGTATTACATCATCTTGCTTTACAGGGGGTTCCCAGAGTCAAGCTGACCGAAGCAGTCCTGGAGGTAAGTGTATGCTGTGAAGGTACTTCTGATATATTGTGTGGGCCACTAGTGGGAAGAAAGGGGGGTTGCAGTGTCCCAGAGGGCTGTGACCAAGTCATACCAGGCAGTATTAACCCTGACCTCTGGGTGGAGGCATCCGCCATTGGACCTAAGCCCCTCAACCTGTCAGTAGTCAGTCAGGCAGGGGTAATAGCCCTTGGGATAGCGTCACCTGGGGGTTATATATATATATATACACACACACACATTTCAATTAGTTTTTATAAAACTGTATTTTTGTACTTAATTTTACTGTTCCTGCATTTTTATTTCAAAAACGTATTACACAGTATGTGAGGGTTCCAGGTAGCTGCATAAGTGCAAGGTCCTCCAGACCCTGTGCTCCTGTCCATGCACATCCACACATGCATCACCCTCCCAGACCTGCATAAAGTCAGTGGATAACTGTAGGTAGAGATGCAGACATACAAGGATGTCCAAATCCTGCATCACATCAGTAGAACCATGTAGTTTCAGAAGCACACTACCTTACAGGTGCTGTGATTCTGTACATCTGCAGATGAAGACACACAATGCCCTCTGGGCCATGTAACATGTGAGTGCGCAGTCTGATTCTGTCACTTGACATGAAGACACACATCACCTTCCACACACTGTGGCAAGTGAATGGGTTACTACAGATGCACACATGTCAGTGGGTCAGTGTAGCTAGAGATGCAGACAGGAATGGACTTCTGATCCCTTTGCCTTTTTATAACCACACCTCATAAAAAATATTATTTTGTGAGCCCAGATTCATCTTTTATGAACCGTCAGTCTTCTTTCATGAGGCTCATGAAAGAGGAATCTCAGCTCATGAAAGAAGACGGTGGGACTTGTTTTTTTTATACTTCTTTTGAGAGCCAAAGTCCTTGTTTCATGAGTCTCACTAAAGAAGATAGATGTGCCACAGAACAAGGAGATCGGCTAATGAAACAAGATGATGAAACTTAAGTTTTTGCCTGTTGTTTTGTGGGCTGACTTTCTTTTTCATGAATCACAAAACAACTCACAACATAAGAAGGTTGGCTCACAAAATAAAATGATGGGATTTTTTTCCATTCTTGTTTCGTGAGTCAGAATTCTTCTTTCATGAGTTTTTTTGTGACTCATCAAAGAAGGTTGGCTCACAAAATAACAACAACAACAAAAAAAGTACCACCACAAAAAAAAAACTAAGTCCCGCCATCTTCTTTCATGAGCCGAGATTTTTCTTTTCTGAGTCAGCAATCTTCTTTTGGGAGGCTCACGAAACAAGAAATTCAGCTCACAAAACAAGCCCCTCTAAAGATTTTGGGAAATCCCAAAGCCATATTTCAGGGTAATTTTTCAAAAAACAAAGTCCATAATCAGCTTAAATGTGTCCCATGTAACTAGATGTATGCATACGTTTTTCTTTTGAGCATTATATTTATGTTTTTTCAATTTTGGGGGGGTGGCATAGAAACAAGATGTCTACCATAAGAAAGAAGATATCTTTTTCAGGAAAGAAAAATGTAGGCTCACAAAAGAAGATTCCTCTTTTGTGAGTTAGAAATTCTTATTTCCTATCAAACATATAAATGAAAGACCCTACTGAGCACACTCAGAATTGAAATTTAAAATCCTTATAACCCAGGAATGGATTAATATTTTTTTACCAAACCAACAAAAGTCGCCATTCTAGGATAAGTTCCTTCTACCCAGAAAATTGCAGAACAGAATTCCAAACCATCTGGGCTGTAGTTGAGAGCAAAGAAACAGAAAAAACAGATTTTCTACTTTTTGCCCTGTCAAACTTTTGGCATCTGGACATCTAACCATCACAAAACTTGTCAAATCAAGATACCTTGCCCCCATGTGACATGTGGGTGTGCAATCTGTTTCTGTCACTTGAAATGAAGACACAATTACTTTCCATGCACTGTGGCAAGTGAGTGGGTTGTTACAGATGCATACGTACCAATGGGTCAATGTAGCTAGATATGCTAACAGGAATGGCCCTCTGATCTGTGCACCATGTCAGGGATTCAACTAGCAGTAGAAGCACATGCTTTTCAGGCCCTTCATTTCTGTGCAGCTACAGATGCAGATGCAGAGGGCCCTTCATGCCCTGCATCATGTCACAGGTCCATCTGCTTGTGAAAACACAGGGCCCCCTGGTCCCTACACTATCATGTGCCTACAAATGCACACACATGGTGTCCCTACATCATAACTTTGCTGTTTATCATTATTTTCAACCCAAAATCTCAACATAGCCTTTTTTTATAGCCACACCTCATGAACAGTCAAGACACATTTGTCAAATCATGCTCAAAACTAATTTTTCCAGAACAACAGCAAAATCATCTTACAGCTTAGGTTTGAAGTATGTTACCAACATGGTTCATGAGGTATGGACATAAAAAAACACATGTTGAAAATGTGGGATTGAAATCTTTAAATATGGCCAGTTTATGCATTAAAGTTTGTATTCTTTTAAAATATAAAATCTTGTTTTGTGAGCCCATATTCATCTTTCATAAGCCACCAATCTTCTTTCATGAGGATCATGAAAGAGGAATCTCAGCTCATGAAAGAAGATGGTGGGATTTCATGTTTTTAGCACTTCATTCGTGAGCCAAAGTTCTTGTTTCATGAGTCTCATGAAAGAAGTTGGTGGGACTTATTTTTTTAACACTTTATTCATGAGTCAAAGTTCTTGTTTCATGAGTCTCACAAAAGAAGATAGGTGATTCATGAAACAAGAAAGTCAGCTCATGAAACAAGATGATTGGACTTAGTGTTTTTTCACAGTTGTTTTGTGACCAGCCTTCTTCTTTCACGATTCATGAAACAACTCACACAAGGTCAGCTCATGAAACAAGATGGGCTTTTTTTCCATTCTTGTTTCATGAGCCAGCATTCTTCTTTTGTGACTCACAAAAGAGAGTCAAGGTGACATTCCTGAACAAATTTGGTATGCTTATAACAACTCCCAAAGAGTTTTTTCCTGAAATAACAATCAAGTGGAGGAAAGGTTAGAACAAAATGTTACAGAAATACCAGGAAATTTACCATTTCAAAAGAGGACTAAAATTCCCCCAGATGAAGGTACATATAGTACAAAGCAAAACACATATGTACAAAATCAAAGGGCTGAATGACATCAAACAAGGGATAGAGAAAGAAATATAAAAATGCTATCATGGAATTTTGAAGGAATTAAATATAAATTGGCAGATAAAAAGAATAATGAATTTTTAGACTCTTATGATATGTTTTGCCTACAGGAAACTTGGAGTAGTCACTTCGAGACAAGTTTGATTCCTAGATTTACAGTATATGAAATCCCAGCAATACGAGATAAGAAACAAGGCTGGCTGAAAGCTGGGCTAATTACTTATGTAAAGACCTCTTTAAACTTCAGAGTGACTAGATTGAATTATTCTGGAGAATATATTTTACCATTGTTATTAGAAAATGATTATTTTAAGTCAATAATATTTAATGTACTGTATATGTACCTCCAAAAAACCAAAACACTGATGATGTCTGGCCTACCATTAAAGCCGATCTGAAAACTCTTGTAGAAACACATGAAGCATCCCCACTTTTGATATTGGGGGATTTTAATGCTCAAATTCCAGATGGAAAACATGTGAGAGACCTAAACAAAGATCTTTTACAGAGTCTCCTATTAGTCCCAAAATAGACTATTTTAGGAAATATGAAAATAAAAAATGTAATAAAAGAGGGAAGGATGTAATAACCTTTTTATCAGAGCGTAACTATATATTAATAAATGTTCAAACAGCTGGAAATCAAGAAGGAGGCTATACATATATAGGACCAATGGGATTTTCTACTATAGACCTGGTTTGGTCCAATGTGGAAGCCCTTAAAATTCTTTATGATTTTATTACCCTTAGTCACCCAGATTCCTCTCACTATCCTGTATTAAATATGGTATCCATACTAAACTTTGATATTGTACAAACTGATACTCTTCACTTCAATAATCAAATAGAAATACTAAATTTAAGAAGGATCAAATGGCAGAGTGATACTATTAATACATTCTATGAATTATTCATGGAAAGTAGTTTGGAGGATCAGCATCAGAACTATTGTATAATGTCACTTTCACTAATATAGTTCAAAAATGTCAGGAAATAAACATATACATACATAGGACCATTTGGAAGACAACTAGGATAAAGAAACAATGACAGGAAACATGGCTCAATAATGTCTGCAAGAATGCCAAACAGTCTAAATCAGATGGCTAGGGCTATAAAACAAGGGAAAACACAATAAAAAATCAGAGATTTGAACAAAGCTAGAAAGAATTACAAACAGCTATTAGAACAAGAATGGAGTAAATGTAACATTAACAATGGGAGAAGCTGAGAAGAGCAACAATTGTCAAAGATAATAAAACCTTCTGGAAAATTGTAAGTGGTGGGTATGGTCAATATTCAACTAAAATTGAAGCTCATGTAACTCCAGAAGTCAGGGAATCTTACTATCAGGAATTATACTTCTCAGAGGATGTAGAAGCTAGGATGTATACTAAAGTAACTATTTTGCTAGAATTAAATACAACTTATCCAGTTCCAATGAGCATACAGGAAGAGGAAGTATACTCAGCACTAGTCATGATAACTTCAAATAAAGCACCTGGAACTGATGCTATTATAGGTGATATCTATAAGACCATTCCTGACTGGTGGATTCCAGTCTTTAAACTTTTATTTAATTGATTGTTACAAGGCCAAGATATTCCTGATATTCCTGATAGCTGGAAAGGAAGTAGTGTTTTTTCCAACTTTAAAGAAAGGGGATCCAATGAACCCCAAAATGTACAGACCCATAAGTCTGATTGATGTTTCACAGAACGTATTCTGTAAAATCATACTAAATAGTATTTCATTTTGGATTTTGGATTAACAAAAATTCCATTCTGAGCGAATATCAGAATGGCTTTAGAGCTGGAAGATCTACGGTCCAGCACTGTTACATTTTGAATCACCTAATCTGGAAATATGTCACAGTTAACTTATAGTTGTCATCTGGTCACCTGACTGGCCCCACTTTTTTCAAAGTCCCTGTTTCTCCATTAGCCTGTTATACCAAGTGACCACTAGGAGTTGCTATTTCCCAACCTAATTTCCTGTTTCTCTTGCTCCTTCACTGTGCTAGCTCCCTGCTTACTCTCTCTGACTCCTTCACTCCGAGTGTCTCCCCCAGGCCATTTCTAACCCCTTACATAAGTTCTCTCACCCAGGATTCAAACCTTGTACCTTTGGCACCAAAGGCAGTGACCCTACTGCTGCACTATCTGATCAGCCCTACTAAAGGATTTCCTTTACTCCCACTTAAGCTCTGTAGCTCTATCACACACTTTCTACCGATATCAGAGACAGTTCTCTCCTCCTCTCCTGGCACACCATGGCAGCTGTCCACAACATGTTGTCCTTTATTCTTCTCTGCCTTCTCCCCTGTCTTGTTCTAACCCCTCAGTCTGTATCACCTCCCACCTTCACCCCCCTTAGTTACTCCCCACCCCCTCACTCAACCCCCACTACTACATCTTACTCATCGCCTCCCTCCCACCCCTCACTCTGCCATCCCCACCTGTCCTTGCTCCCCTGTACCCACTCCTTCTCACAGCACCCCACATCTTAGCTCTTCCTGTTCCTATCACCTTTTCCAAACAGAATCATCCATCCCCTCACAATCCTTGCCTCCATAAATTAGCCTACCTTGCCCTTCTCATGGCCCTCCTGCTACTCCTACTCCTGTCTGGGAACATCCATCCCAACCCAGGGCCTCCATTGGCCACCCTTCCTGTCCCTCCCACTGATGGGCTTCACATAGCATCCCTTAATATTTGCAGTTTGCTAAAAAAAGTTTGACAGCTTTCAGGGATGGATGGTACAACACCAGCCTGATGTAATCACCCTCATTGAAACCTGGCTCTCCAGCAACACCCCAGACTCTGTTGTGGCAATCCCAGGCTACTCCCTCTTCTGGGTTGACAGAGGTGGTAAACGTGGGGGTGGCTGCACCTTCTATCTTCGTGACACCCTGCAAGGTCAAGCCATCCCCCCGCCCAGTTGGAGCAGGGGGCCCAAGCACTCACCATAAAAGTTATGGTCAGGAAAGCCACTACCCCCCTTTATATCACTGCAGTTTACATCCCCCCAGGAACCAAAAACTGGCATTCCACTCTGTCCTGAGCTACCTCTCCCTCCTCCCCCCAAAGACTGAATGCATTGTCCTGGGGGACTTCAACATCAATTGGCAGTCCATTTCCTCTGCCCCTTACAAAGATACTATTGCAGCCATGGACCTAACACAGGTAGTCTCCTCTCCCACGTGACACAACCCCAAATCTGGTTCCTCCACTCTTCTGGACCTTGTACTTACCAACCATCCAAACAGGATCATAGGTGTCTCAGTGCTCTCCAATGCCCTGAGTGACCACTCACCTGTGCCCCTTACCTGGTCCAGCAAGATGTGAAGCCCACACCAAAAATCATCCTCCAATGCAAGCTCAACCCAGGTAAACTTGTGCAGCTAAAACACCACCTTAGGCATTGGGACTGGTCCCCCATCAACAACACTCCTGATATTGACTCAGCACTCGACCTCTTCATTCATACCTTTAATTCTGCCTGCAACAAGTTTGCATCTCTCTCTAAATTCGTGATCAAAGGCAACCCCACACCATGGATCTCCCACCATCTCCTGGGCCAGATGTGCCATTGCGACTCCCTGTGACAAATAGCCTTTGACACAGGCCTGCCAGCTGACAGACAACATTACCGTGCAGCCAGGAACCAGTGCACCTGGGCTATACGCAAGGCTAAGGTGGAAAACTACAAGGCGTCCCTCATGTCCTCTTGTGGCTCAGGCAGAAAATTCTGGAATGACTTCAAGGAACTTAATGGAAAGACTATGTCCCCCCTTCCCAAATTAATCAGGATGGCAACTTTACCTCCGATCCCAAGTTTATTGCTGACTCCCTTAATTCTGCATTCTTGGACCATGGCAATATACTCCCTTCCCACTTCTTTGATCCGCCCTCTGTGACATCCCCCCTTACCCCTCCCTCCTCACCCTCCTTTTGCTTAAAGACACTTGCCCCTTGGGAAGTCAAACCCTATCTTCAGAAAGCCCTTAGTGGCTCCTGTTACAGCAGTGACTCATTGGACCTAAAGCTCCTCCACCTGACCCTTCAAGAAGTCCTCACTCCCCTAACCAACCTACTTAATCGCTCCTTATGCCTAGGCAAATTCCTTTCTCATTGGAAAGCTACCATCATTACACCCATCCACAAAAGGGGTAACTGGTCGGCCCCTGGGAACTATCATCCCATTTCGATCCCCCCATCCAAAGCATTGAAACGTATCCTCTCAGACCAACTCATGGATTACCTCACAAACTACAATCTCCTCTGTAAAGAACAGCATGACTTCCACAAAAGCCACAGCACTACCTTTGCTCTGCTTGAGTTCTCCTCCTCCTCTATTCACTCTGCCCTTGACAGGGGCTATCTGAACGGCGCTGTCTTTGTGGATCTGTTGAAAGCTTTTGACACTGTTAACCATGCCCTCCTCCTATCTACCCTCACCCACATTGGTCTCTCCCAGGATACCACAAACTGGTTTTCCAACTACCTTACCGGCAGATCCCAGCAGGTCAAGATAGGTAACACACTCTCCTCCTGCCTCCCTGTGAGGTCCGTGGTACCCCAGGGGTCTATCCTGGGCCCTCTTCTATTCAGCCTATTCGTATATACCCTCCCTGTAGCACGTTCTGGAAATCTGATCCTTTACCCAGATGATGCGGTCCTCTTTCACTCCCACGCCGATCCCTACATGCTCCAGCAATCCCTCCAAACCTCCTTCGCCAAGGCTGAGCACTGGTTCACCAACCAGTGACTAGTATTAAATTATAAGAAGACCAAAGTTATGTTATTTGAGCATCATCACAGCAATCATAAAAATCTCCACCTGCAAATCCTAAACTCCCAACTGACCCCTCTTAACCATGTGGACACTTTCAAGTACCTTGGCATCACACTAGACTCCTCTCTCAGCTACCACCTACATATTCAGCACCTCTGTACTGCTGTCAATACCAGAATTGGACTTTTGCACTGGTACAAACACTGCCTCACCCCCTGAGGCCCTCCAATTAGCCATCTCCTCCTCCTCCTCCTCCTCCTCCTCAGGTTTCTCACTAATAGAGTATGGGATCCTGGTCTATGGGGCTGCTGACAACTCCTCCCTCAGTAGACTCAGGCTGTCCCTCAACAAAGCCTGCCACCTAGTCCTAGGCTACGACTGCACCATGCCCACTTGTTTCCCCTACAGTTTATCTAACTGGCTTAATCTCAACTGTAGAATCAGGTATCAAACCTGCCTCTTGGCTAAAAAGATATCTCTTGGCCTCTCCCCCCCAGGTCTGTCCGCCCTCCTAAAGCCAGCTCCTGCACAAAGGAACATGCGTAGCTCCTCCGAACCACAGCTCCTTGTTCCCAGATGCCGGACCTCCCTGTGCCAGAGAACTTTCAGCTACAGGGCCCTGAACTGGATGAATGCTCTTCCCAGTTCCATCTCCATGGAAAGTAAACTTGGCTGTTTCAAATCCCTCCTCAGGGACCATCTCCGCTCCACCAGTACCTGTGACTGTCATTGACACTAGCCATTGCTAGCCTCTCTCCTCCATCCTCCCGCTCTGTCCTCCGCCCCCTAACTCCCCCCGACAAAGGACCATCTTCCTGCTACTTACTCATCTGACAAAGGATATTCTTCCTCCCTCTCCCATACCTGCCCTCTCCCTTGCCTCCTGCACCCTCTACTAAAGTTCTTCACCCTGCCTCTCCCAACCTGCCCGCCATCCTGCCTCTTCTATGCACCTTATTGTCTCTTATGTATCATGTTGTATTAAACCATTGGCTGCTTTATTCTAACCATGGCTTGTTATGTATAATGATATCTTTTGAACTATTGTTTGCTTCTGTAACACCTTGTAATTTAACATTGCTCAATTACCCTATGTATATCACCCCGTTTGTTTTCCAAATGTTGTATCACAATCAATGTATGTATTCTGACATGGAGCCTTTGTAAATGAGTCTCTGACTCAAAGATATTAATTCTGAAAACTCAATAAATAAATAATAACACATATCCCAGACACCTTATTAACTCAAACAAACCAGATCACAATACCAACACAACTTTCAACAGCACTAACAACAACAGCTCACAACCTAGGGGAAAATGTCCCTAATATGCCAAGAAATACATCACTTCCCTTCCACATCACTCCCCACACAACATGTCCATCGACTCCAGTACTAACCTTAGCCACCAAGCCTCCCATGCTACTGCTGACTCTAGCATGCTGCTCCAGGCCAACTCCCCACACTTCTACTATAAAGCACCTCACCCAGACCACTGTTCCCAACCTCACTCTGTGCCCCCATTTAAGGCTGCCACTCCTGACTGCAGAGACATGACAAGTGTAGTTTCCAGTTGCAAACACTAGCATGCCACCACTGACTGCACACACTAACACGCCAAGTTGACCACTCAGGCACCATCCTGAAAGAAAATCCCACCAGAACCACTCCTAGATTTATAGGGGATTGCATAAACAGGTGTGTGCATGCATGCCCACACTACACTATGGAAAAACCCTAACATACACACTGAAATACCACAGGATTCTGCCACTATACTATATAAAAGCACTACACCATGGAAAAACATGAATGGCTGAATGCAAAAAAAAAAAAAAAAAAAAAGCACCTCTTACAAACTGCAAACAGAGACAAAATTGACCAAATCTGTATAACATAAATGATGTCAAATTCTGGTAGACTTGTGAAGTGAAATAACACTATCTCAGGGTCAAACAAACTCATAAAGGCCACTCGCCCTTTGGGTTCTGGTTTAAGGACTTGTTCAACCCCTCAACTGTATATTTCCTTGTATGCCACACTTTGCCATCATTTATTAGATAAATAGACAGATAGACAGATAGATAGATAGATAGATAGATAGAGAGATAGATAGATAGATAGATAGATAGATAGATAGATAGATAGATAGATATTTAGTTAGTTAGCTTTTGTTGACTGGGTAAGTACACTAGACAAAAATATGCCTTTTTTCAGGAATGACCCAAGAGATAATAAAGAAAAATAAAAGTTACAGCATGCAGTATGCAATAACAAATTTACAGAAGAGAGAGCGAGGTAACAGTAGATAGTAAATAGTATTCAGTTCAACCAGAACTCAAAGCAGAAAGTAAGGCAACATAAAACACACAATTTAATTTCATGTAAAGTTTGCAAATAATTCATGTCACCTCATTACAGTCAAGTGCAATTATAGGCTGAGTAAGTCAATAAGTGACTCCAAAGAACCCTTCTGAAGAGATAAGGAGAGGGGACACAATGGATAGGCATGTAAAGGTGTTCCAGGCTGCAAATCTGCAATAGGGTGGACACTCGGGGGGGGGGTGGAAAGGATGAGCTGAGACCTAAGAAAACTAGAACAGTGGTTAAGAGTATGGCGTGGATTTCAATGCAAAAAAGTGCAAAATAATGCACCTATGGTACAGAAACCCCAGGGGCAGAGTACAAGATGGGTGGAGTGGTATTGATGACTACCCAGCAGGAAAGAGACCGTATAGTAATCATATCTGATGACCTAAAGGGGGTCAAGCAGTGTGACAAGGCAGTTGGAAGGGCTAGTGGGATGCTGGGGTACATAGGGAGGGGTACCACCAGTAGAAAGAGAGAGGTGGTATTGCCTTTGTATACATAACTAGCAAGACCCCACCTGGAGTACTGTGTCCAGTTCTGGAGACCACGGGACAGATTCTAAAAGGGGTATTCATGGCGCAAGGGACTTGCATCAAAAGAGTTTATTTATTTATTTATTGAGTACTAGGATTACAAATACCTTTGAACCAGAGGTTCTTTTACAAAAGTTCAGTGGCAGCATAAAATTGCAAAAACAAACAGTAGAGAATACAATACAAAAATGAATTAGCATGAAAAATACAGTAACAGAACATTTATGTGGTGCAGGCATTATGGCACAGATATACATGAAGCCAAGCACAAAAAATACATTAGGAGTGTGAAGTGAGGAGGGACAACTTAGAGTGAGAGGATAAAGGGGGGGTAGTTAGGCAGTCAAGGTTATGACGTTGTCGTAAGTGCTAAGACCACATATGTGCTGGGGGGCTGGGAAGGAGGAGTAAAGGAGGGACCTGGGAATAAGAAGGGGTGGGAGCAGGAGTAGGTTCAAAGGGGATGGGGAGGGGATGGGGGAGGACATGGAGGAGCCTAGAGGGTGGGAGGCAGGAGAGAAGATGGCAGTGGTGAGGGAGAGAGTGGTAGGAGGGTGGGGTGGGAGGGAGGATGGGTAGGAATAGAGGGGAGGACAAATGGAGGAGGCCTAGTGGGAGGGAGGCAGGAGAGAAGACAAAGGAGAGGGAGGGGGTGAGAGTGGAATGGGAGAGAGTGGCAGGAGGGTGGAGTGGGATGGGAATTTAGGAGCAACAGGGGCGAGGGGAGGAGAGAGATGGTGACAGAGAACCGCAGACCTATGTGGCGCAGTCACATTTGTTAAGATCAGTAAGGTGCTGGCGAAGTTTATGTTTGTAAGGGCCAAGTTTGACACAGGTGGTGACTTGCATCAAACTGCGATTCTGGAAGGCAGCCTGCATCTGCTGCAGACATGCTGTGCCAAAGCCCGCATGCACCAGGGTTGCATCCAACAACCCAGTGTGCCAGGTCGCAAGGGGCTTGCACCATTGCAGGGCTGCCATGTCAATTTTATTTTCTTTTGGAAGTCCCACCATGGACACAGGAGGGCTCGCAACTTAGACCAGCCAGGAGGTGGTCTAAGTGGCTTGCGACATGCTGAGGCACATGAGCCATTGGCAGTAGGTCTGCCCCAGGGGCACAGACATCAGTAGTGTGGGGCAGGGAACAGTTGTTGAGCCCCCATAAGGGTGTGGGACACAGCGGTGTGCCCCCATAGTACAGTGTCCTAGCACTGTCTGGGCACTCGTGTGACACCATCATGGAAAGCCTATGGCAACCCCTTCCAATCCCCGATATACTCGTAAAACGGTAGTGGTATAGTGCCCCAACTCACAAAACTGAAAATTGCAACTGAGAAGTAACTCAACAACAACTGGTGACTAACTGCCTTTAAATGCAGTGTCTGGTATCAGTCATTATTGCTTCATTCTTTTTTTTTTTGTTTGACAGTTTATTTACCCAGGATATCCTGGGGCACAGCCTTAGTTGTCATTTCATAGGGACAGATCCAAAATTTTTCAGGGGGTATCCGTTCTGCCAAAGGAACTGTACTTCCACAGAAAAATTTACAATTTTCTCTTTAAAACCTCATATTAATTTAAACAGCTTCTGTTTGCTGGCCTATGGGGGTGCCAGGCTATATACAGTAGCTGGATCTGATAGTGTCTGTACAGATGACACTCTGTTGTGTTACTCATTCTTGGCCTCTGTAGGATGACATGGTCTCTTTCTGAATGGACTAAGTGAGGCAATGAACTGGATATTAGAAAACTGACTCAGACTCATGTAAAGTGGAGTTACTATGTGTAGGGTGTCCAAAACTGCTGGGGGTATTGGAAGGAAACTTCCCTCTCTCAGACCCAGTGGCAGAGCCAGGTTTGGGAGCATTTGGGAGCCGGGGGGCCATTCAATGAGTCACGGTCTCCACAATGGGCACTAAACAGTGAATAAAGATAGTGGTGGGGCACCACTACTCACACTGGGGCAGCCAGGAGGGGCGACTGCCCCCCCAGCCCCTCCCTCTAGCTCCGCCACTGCTCAGACATCACTCAGTAGGTGTTGGAGCTATCTGGGGCATTGATAATCCTTGGTGGTACTCTTTGATTGCTCTCTGATGCTTGAATGTCAGGTGCTGGCTGCAGTAAGGCATGGTTTATACCATTTCAAGCTATTCCTTCCAGCTGCAGACTTAACCTGACTTTTGCATGCCTTTGCTACATCAAATCTCAATTACTGCAGTGAGCTCTAAAGTTAGGGTTGCCATCCATCCTGATCAGACCAGGACAGGCCTGATTTGGGTTACTGCATGCTGACAAAGAAAAAAAAAAAAAAAAACTAACAATGGAAGATACCATGCTCTGAGATAAGAATGTCATTAAAAAAACAGTAAAGAATTTAAATTAAGGATGGGTGGGTCGTCTGTGACCCAGTTCTAATTCCAACTATGATTTTTTTCCAAAAGGTTCTGATTTACTCTAATGAATTATAGATCTATTTAAGTCTATTTGAGTATGAGAAATGCATCAGTATTATTCTTTTAGATTCCTTTGTTAACAAAAATTGAATTTAACCTTTTTTTTAATTGTTTTTTAAATTGTGTCTGTATTTTTGTGTTGTTTGGTCAGCAAGCAGCCAACAGCAATAAAAAATAAATATATACCAGTCACCAGTAGTGCAGCAGTAAGTCACTGAACAAGGAGGTCAGGGCAGGGTACCCACAAATTAAGTGGTGTGCTTCATGACTAAGTGACGTGAAAGAGAAAATTCATGTACAGGTTTGCACCCCAAAATTAAATAGCATCAAATAGAAGATACAAGTAACACTGAAAATCAATAAAAGCGCTACAGAAAGACACTGACAGAATGGCTTACTTAAACATGGACATGAAACAGAAGATTCAGTACACAAAGAGGGCTGTACCCAAAAATTAAGTGGCGTGATTTGTGAGGATCGTGACTAAGTGACATGAAACAGAAGATTCTGTGAACAAGGTTGCACCCAAAAATTAAATGGCATCAAACAGAAGATTAAATAACACTGAAAATCACTAAAAGTGCTACAGAAAGACACTGACAGAATGGCTTACTTAAATGTGGACATGAAACAGAAGATTCAGTACACAAACAGGGTTGTACCCTAAAATTAAGTGGCATGATTCATGACTATGTAATGTGAAACAGAAGATTCATGTACAGGGTTGCACCCAAAAATTAAATGGCATCAAACAGAAGATTAAATAACACTGAAAATCACTGAAAGTGCTATGGAAAGACATCGTCAAAATGGCTTACTCTAACATGGATGTGAAACAGAAGATTCAGTAAACAAACAGGGTTGTACCCAAAAATTAAGTGGCATGATTTGTAACTAAGTGACGTAAAACAGATGACAGGGTTGCACCCAGAAATTAAATGGTATCAAACAGAAGATTCAGTAACACTGAAAATCACCAAAACTGCTACAGAAAGACATACCCCCCACCCTTCACAAATCTGTATGGCACTGTGACCTATTAGTAGTTCAGTCACAGAGATGACCAACACAGAGTCTGAGACGTGAAGCCCCCCCCTTCACAATCTGTATGGCACTGTGGCACAGATATGGGCAACACAGAGTCTAGGGCAGTATGATCTTTCAGGGCAGCACAGAGCTAGGAAACACAGAATCTGAGACATGGGTGACAACTCCCTCTAAAAATACGTGAGGTACTATATGACCTAGTACTAATTTGGGCACAGAGATGGGCAACACAGAGTCTGAGATGTGGGTGACACCCCTTTCAAAATTTATGGCACTATAAGCCCCCCCAAAAAAATTATTGAGGCAGTATGACCTTCAGTCAGAGTCCTGCTGACCTGTCTGACTCTGTTGAATTCATTGGTCTCCATCTATCTCTCTGTCTCTTTCTCGCTCTATATATATATATATATATATATATATATATATATATATATATACAGTATAGATATATATAGATATATATATATATATATCTATATATATATTATAAAATGGCCTCCAAATCCAGTGTTCTGGTTGTATAAAACACATCACATGACCGTGCGTATATCAGAGCACGACCGCACCTCTCCACTTTTATACCCCCTAAAAACAATTTTTACATTTTATAAGCTAGATAAACCACTCTGAGGGTATGCGGTGGTGCTGTGATATCACATACGTCTTGGGTGGTTGGCCTTTTCGACCTGTGGCCTCGTGCCTAGCCAAATTACAAGGCTGCGATATCAGAGTGCACCGCACACCTCAGAGTGGTTTATCTATTATATATATATATATATATATATATATATATATATATACTCTCTCTCTCTCTCTCTCTCTAACAAAAACAGGTGTTTTTAATTTTACTGTGGAGTCTGCAATGTCTGAACTCTGCTGCTGTCTACTCTGCACTCTGCTGTTGAAATTGTTGGTCTCTCTCTACTCTCCCTCTCTTTCTAACAAAAAAAAAAATCTCTCTCTTTAATGAGTACTCTTAGGTCCAGATATTCAAACTGCGCCAGGCTGTGGCGCAAGCTTGGGAGCAGCTCAACTTGGCTGCACAGGGGTGTGGACTGGGCGATATTCAACGGAGCAGTGCCATGGCTCAGCAGCATTGAATATCACACCCTGGCCACCCACAGTGTGCATGACGCAGTGGCACTGCGCCAGCACAAGTGGCCAGAGTGGAGCATGGGGATGCGCTAGCGCAAGTTCCATTGCACTATGCACAGCAACCGCGAAACTCAAAACTTGACATGCAAATGGGGCCATAATGTATGCAAAGGCGCAAATGGGGCCATTGCATGTCGTGTAACCATTGCATGCAGGTGTGCTGATCCCCGATGACTTGCGTCTGGCACCCTGCCAGGCAGCAGCCGTCGGGGACCGACGCCCCCTGCAGGCGGCAATGTGCTCCACCGCCCGATCGCTGGCATTTGTTAGAAAAGAAGAGCTATGTGCAATATCCCTGGTGGTCCAGTGGACCGCTGACTGCCCGATCATGGGTATTTGTTGAAAAAAAGAACTATGTCCAATATTCCTGGTGGTCCAGTGGACTGCTGTGTGCCCGATCGCGGGCATTTGTAATAATGAAATATCCCCAAACTCTCTGGTGGTCCAGTGGACCGCTGTGTGGAGGGCAACAAAGATGATATGTGGAATGGAGGAGAGAGACTATGAGAGCAGGCTGGGAGACCAGAATATGTACACCCTGGAAGATAGAAGGGACAGGGGGACATGATAGAGACATTCAAGTATCTGAGGGGAATCAATAAGGATGGGGAAGACAGGGTCTTTAAGCTAAGGAGGGGGAGGGACACCAGGGGGCACAGGCTAAGAACAGAGGGGAGAAGATTTAGGAGGGAAATGAGGAGACACTATTTCACGGAGAGGGTGGTAGCAAAATGGAATGCACTACCAAAATGATTTGTATTATGTATTATGTAAATCTGTGAACAGCTTTAAAAGGGCGTGGGACAGGGAACAGGGAAGAGTGAGGGTGGGGGAGGTGGGGGCGGCAGTGGAATGACAAAGGAAAGGGGGGTGGAGCAGCTGCAAACTAGGGGTGCTAGCTGCACACTCGAGAAGACTTAGAGACCAGGTGGTCTGTTTCTGCTGACACATTCGTATGTCCACATGTTCATAAATTACCTGCCCTAATCAGCACCACTTCTAGTGGCAGCAGTGACCTCAGGTATGGTTTCCACTGTAATTCAATTTTTTCTGCCCATCCCTTCAACTCATAAAGCAGCCTCTCTAGTGGAAGGACCTTCAGTATTAAGTCTTGTCACATGGCTATTGTGGGCTGTAAGTGAGAGACCCATGTGTTGTGAATGCAATTACGTGCAATGAGCAGCATGCTTCTTATTACCCTGGGGTAGGCAGTCCACTCCTCATCCTACATGTCTTCTATACCAAAAAGGAGTGAGGCTGCTATATCTTGTAGCACCAGCCCAGTCACTTGACCAATGTGTCTACAAACATCTGACCAAAATGGTCTCACTGTGGGGCAATCCCAGAAATAGTGTATGTAGTTTCCTCTGGCTTGGTTAATTCTGCCACACACTGGCGATACCCAAACATTACATTTATTGACTGCTCTTGGAAGCTTGTAAAGGCAAGGGATAACCTTAAATTGGGCTTCCTTATATTTATTACAGATCAGAAGACCAAATGGGACTCACACACAACTACCCAAGCACCACCAGGGATTGAACACTGTAGGTTTCTCTCCCACAGCCGTCTGACCTTAGTATAGATTGATAAAGTGCCCTGTCACATACCACTGTATAGGCCCTTACCATCATAACCCCTAGATTTATCTGGGCTTCCATTACAGCCATCTCTATTTTAAGTATTGGGGATTCTAAGAGGTCAGCCCTCCCCACTATACGAATCAGTGCTGTTCCTTGAATGTATCTATACCTATGATTCTTAAAGGTAGTTCCTTCATCAGCTTAAGGAAGGTCTTAAGGTCCGGCACTCCAAACAGATCCATTAAACACTACGCTCATTTGTCTCTCCAGAAGTGGAATCCTCATCCTCTAGGTCAGGGAGGCACAAATAGGGGTCAGTACTGTACTGACCTCTTTACTTCCCCTCTTCCTATGTGTTACTTCCTAGGGTTTTAGAGTGTAAACTATCAGGAGATTTCCACCCTGTCTTGCCTTGGCTGTCCTATGTCCTCCAAAGTTGAGATACTGAAAGTACAGCTTTATCATCCCCTGCCTCCAAGGACACCCAGCTAGCACCCATCTTATTCACTATGCATGTACAGACAAGCTGAAGCTGGGTTGCCAAATGGCATAGTGCAAAATCTGGGGACAAAATGGCCCTCTCTTGGAATAGATCCCTTTAGTTTTCTTAGACTCTTCCCAAGCCAAATAAACTTTGCACAATTTGCTTTGGAGGCGTACAGGTCTTTTTCTGAGAGCTCCACTGGGGGCATCTGTATGGGGTACATCATCCTGGAAAGCACATTCATTTTACATTGGTAGTTGCATCCCAACCATGATATGAGGAGAGCCTGCCACTTGATCAGATCTGTTTGTATAGTCCCTAGCATGGATATGTATTTTGGGGCATACAAAGATTACAGTGTCAACCCTACCTTTATGCCCAGATATTTTAGGTGTGATGTTACTGTGTTGTAGAATGATCCAGCCTCCACCCTGCTCCCCTCCTTCTGACTTTCATCAGTTCAGACGTTGTCACAATTAATTTTATACCTTGAGAAGTGGGAGAATTTCTCTATCACTTTTGTTATGGCAGGGATCGACCTCCTTGATTGGGTTAGAAATAGCAGTATATCATCCATATATAGCAATATCTTATCCTGTGGGCCCTACCATCCCTGAATCCCCACCCTATCCATGCAATTCCTAATATGTTCATCCAAAGAGGTGACGGGGGCAATCCTCCTACCATGACCCAACTCAAATTCCTTTGAAAGTGCTCCATTAATCAATAATCTGGCCCTGGTCACCTGCTATAGCAGCTTTGCTTATGCTAGGAATAACTCCCCTAGCCAAAATGTCTCCACCACTGAAAACAGGTACTTCCACTCTACCTGATCTAAGGCTTTCTTGTTGTCATGAAAATCAATTTAATCAAACTAATAACTAAAATGGGGAGCTTTGAGTTTGACTGTCTTAAGTAATAACCCCTGTTATAGTGGGAAAAATGACAAAATTATTCTTGTGAAAATGCTATTTTGCTATGAAATATCCTGATCTGGACTTCTTGAATAGTGGCAATTCTACTGAAGGAGGCCTTCTTCTGAAGCTCCCTTTTTGCTTGCAGCTAGTGCAGAACACTGCAGCCCAGCTCCTGATAGGAGACACAATTTCTCCCCCATTTTGTAAGTGCTGCACTGGCTGCCTATCATGCAGTGTGTTAGTTTCAAGATGATGTTATTAATTTACAAGGCCATATACAGAGTATGATTCACCAATACAATATGGTAAACCACCTGACATCTTCCAGGATCCTCAGATTCACATAGCAGGGGCTGCCCATTTACCAGTCAGTCCAGCATTGTTTGAGGGAGGACTGGGCCTTTTAATTGTGGCCTACAGCCTATTTAACAAGCTGCCCTCCTACACAGTCATACCTCGAAATGAACCTTGACTTAGTGGTCTTTTCATAGTCAAAACTGCAAGTAAATTAGATGGGTCTCAACCACTGAAACCTTGAAGGCAAGATTGAAGCCTTCCAGTTATAGAACATAGCTCCATTTTTACAGGGAAAAGGTTGAATTTGGCTTTTTTGGATTGTAATATGGATAGTTTTTATTTAAATGTGTTTTCCAGGAAATATGTACGGATCTGATAACTGCTCATTGTCAAAGGAGCACAATTAAGTAAAAATACACAGCAAGCTGTGCAGTATCATGGGCTATCATCTCACATCAGGTGTTGTGAGTAGCTCCGTGAGAATTAAAAAAAACTCTGCAATTCCTGTAAAATAGTGTGAATTGAGTCAATTCACACTACACAATTTGCTACAACTGCGCAAATTTTACTATGCAAATTGATGCAATTCATTACAGTGTGCAAACTGCATCAATTCACTTAGTAACATTTATGCAGTTGTGGTGACTTTTAATGGTGCACACTGTGCAAGTGCTCCATGCGGTAGCATGCAAAATTCACCACAATTTGCATGTGGAATTTAAATTTGCAACACATCTAGTTGTGAGGCATGAAGCCATAGGCTGAATGCATTGAACCACCCAAAGCGGAACAATATTCGATAATATAGCACACCTTGGAGTGCATTATTGTGATTATGAAATGGATGCATACTTATATTACTAAAACAATTAAAAAACACTTTAAAAAATGCTTTTATGGTGATTATTAATATGCATGGCAACTTTGTGAAAAAAAAAGAGTCCATACTTTCTTATCAGCAGGTAAAGCAGTTCTAGAGGATGGAAAGCTAGTAGAAGTTTCTTGCCTCAGTGCACCACCTCACAGCAGCCACCACTAGGCCATTGTCAGTCAGATGTGTAACAAGCAAAGCAAGTAAGAGGAGGTTTATTGAAATTTATAGCACATTCCAAGGTTAGTAAAGTTGATTCAGTGGCTGTATAATTGTTTAAAAGATGAGTAGTGGAGTATATGCATGGGCAGTTTTGTGCAATTGTGGTGTGCTCCCAATTAGGGCCTGTTGTTATGCAGCATGGGCAGCGGTGGTTGAGATGGCTCGATTGGGCCTCTGTTGTTAAGTGCCACAGTTTTCAGCAATTGTGAAGGCCAGATTGGGGGTTTTGTTAAGTGACACAGTCAGAGAAGGCTGTATTTTCTTGAGTGAGCTGTGTGTAGAAAAAAGGGCTATGGTAGTGCAGTTTGTTGGGGTAAAGTCTGTTGCAGCCAACAGAGTAAATCGTTGGCCACACTCTGTAACAAGTGAGCAAATGAGGAATATTTTAAAATTTGTTACAGCCTGATCAGGCTGAGCACTTGTAGAGAGGTGATGTCATGTTGCCAAATTGGAATGAAGGAGCAAGACTTTTGGGGTTGATCAGATTGGAGATTTGCCAAAATCAGTGATGCCAGAGCAGCCATTAGTTTGTGGACAAAGTGTTGACAACTGGGGCATAGATCTGTAGGTAAGTTAAAAGTCTGATGGCAGGATATACTTTCATCCCAGGATTATGTACTAAGGCATTGTCCCAGTTGAATGTGGACTCAGCCAATCAGGTTTGAGAATTTTTACTATCCATTTCATGATACAAAAACACACATGGTTCACTGGGGCAGCCCATACGGATATATGGATGCTTCTGCAATGTGCTGTCTGGCAGTTTGTTTGCATGTTTTCACCCTGTACAGGTATGTGAACCTGGACTAAAGGAAGCAAGACCACCACCTCCACCACCATCAGGAAAATTGAGAGGAGAAGGAGATGTGGAGGCAGAGGGGCAAAATGACACAACCAGCCTGGAGGGCTGGTTTCCAAGGCTTATATAGTGGTCTCAGTGGGAAGAGCCTCTCATGGGCTGCCCCACTGAATCACAGGCCTCAGCCTTTCTATTCACTGTGGTAGCCCATGCGGATGTTAGGATGCTTGCGCAACATGCTGTTTGGCAGTTTGCTTGCATGTTTCCACCTTGCAAGATGTGCCCTGGTATGTGAACCTGGGCTAAAGGAAAAAAAGACCACCTAAAACAAATGGATTGAAAATAACCCAACTTTAGGATGTCTTCAGCTGAAAGTGGTAAATCACTACTTGAACTTCTGTTGCTGGTGTTAGAACCACTGAAGTCATGAGTTTTAGAACCATGACTTGAATGTTTAGCAGGAGGTAAATTGGCTAAGCTTAGGGAAACAACAACTAGCTTTTGTGACCATCAGCATGGAGGAGAGGAAAAAGTCTCAGTAGAGGAAACTTCTTGGGAACAAAGGCCTAGGTCACAATGCTTTCAGGCCTGCATGAATCTTATAAGATAGAACAGGAAGATCATTATATGCTGCCTCGCATTAGAATGTCACATCGACTAGCACCTATCACCTGCTGCACTGGATTAAAAGTGTCTCGAGACAAGCTTTTCCTTCTATTTTATGTAGGAGACTCCATTCTCAAAAAAAAGCTATCAAACACATCCTAATTATGAAACAGCCCCAACTTATGAGGATGTCACCTCTTTTGGTGCATAAGCACTAACCTGGACAACCAATGAGGATAGTAGTGTGGTTGTTTGTCTTCCGGAGGAGATGTTAAAATTGAGGTCCCCTCTGCCTGTTCTGGTGGCAGTTCAGGTGAATGTTAAAGGTCCCATGGCACTTCTCAAAAAGTGTAGAGGGATTTATTTTTATTAAAGAATCACACACAACATACTACAAAATTATATAGAGGATGGCGAACAATTCAGCAATTTCCAAAATAGTAAATTGAAAAAAAGGAAAAATTAAAGTAAGCCTTTCAGACATCAGTTATATGCACTGCTCATAAAGAAATTACTCAATTAGGAGCTAAAAAGTAAAAAACTTAAATACAAAGGAAAAATGATTAAAAGGAAAAAATAAACTTATAAGTATACTAAACATTTTAAACATATCTTTAAAATATGTTATATCTACTTATGTGACTGGTACATCTGAATCAGTGATCCATAGTAAATTCCGCCATGATTAGTTCAAAAAACTACTAAACATTTTATTAGCTTCTGCAAAACATATAGCTCGCTATTCATGTGTAATTTTCTGTACCATTTCAATATGTGTGATGTCTTTTTGCTGTAAAGTATACAAACATCTTGAGTTCCAGATATACCATTTTATAGTGATCAAAACTAACTGGAGAGTAGATTTATCCCACTTAGCCCACCGGCTATCGAGATCTCCATATATTAAATTTTTATAGGTGATGTTAGCAAAACATGGGGATTTCCATTGTATGGCTAGGAATTTCCAAAACCCTATAATATAACTACAAGAAAAGAACAAATGTGCCGTGGTTTCAAGTTGCTGTTGACAACCAAGTCTGGAGCATTGTCTTTCAGTGAGCTGTTTATGTTTTTGGTTAGCTTTGACGTTAAGCCATTCACGGCAGCAAAGCCAGTTTGTGTCTACCGGGGTGAAAGTGAAGTAATTGGACACTGAGGAAAAACTTCCTCAACCTGGAAACTGGAGGCTAGAATTTGTTTACAGAGCAATTTTCTGGTAATAGTAAGGACCATCTGACTGGTTACCTGCCATGATTTCAGTTTGACAAAAACTTCCCTAAGGTATAGTGGGGCCTGGTGTGAAGTTCATATTATCCGTAAAGTGCCTCCTGTCCAGTGTGGTACCCAGATAAGGCAGGAGTTTCAAAAGATTGGGATCCAAATGCATTCAGAAGCTAACAATAGAGGCTTAAGATTACAATCTATATAGATACTATAGTAAAATACCAGCGGATTTATCATGTTCAGTCCACCTTGTTTAAAAGGTAAGTACAAAACATTTCTCTTGATAGGGTTCAGCCTACTCCCCAAGGCAGCTTGAAAGAATAGGCTGTATAAGGGCATTTCCAGCACTTTAGGTGGTGAAAATATATAACTGACATACAAAAACATTGGGATTAAAAAAGTTTTGATTAGATGAATCAGTTTTTCCTTCGACATTTGCAGTCTCTTCCATTGCTGGACGAGCAGTCTTCCATCATTTATCTTGGACTCCCAATTTAGAATATCCAAAGGTGCAGGACCAAATTTTATACCTAGAATGGTGAGATGAGTATCTGATATCTGTGTCAGAAATGGTGTGGACAGAAGTGCCTAACTGGTGCCCTTGGCACTTTTGGATACTTAAAGTAGTTCCAGTACAGGTACCATATTCTAAACATGTATGTATTGCTTGTCTTGCAGAAGCTTCATCACATACAAAAATACATAGATCTGCGTACACCATTGCAATGTAGGGGACAGTAAAGTCTGCAATCTGTATATGTCGTAGAACTGCGGATGAATTCAGTACTTTTTTTTTGTATCTCCTTCCCGTGGGCTCCACGGGGCTATGAGGGAGGGGGTACATCCTTCGGCTTGACCCCAAGCTGATATGCCACCCCGAGGTTCCCCGTGGATTCCCCCCTCCATGGCAGGGCCATGTGGAGGGGTGCCAGCAGTCCTCTGCCACCTGGTACAGCAAATCTGGTGGTGGGGGGCAGACATCGCTGGAGTGGTTGAGCTATCATGGGTCCATGGAGTCCTGGCCATTTTCCATTTTCTCTCTCCCTTCCCTCCAACGTAAGCATGTTGGCTTCTGAGCCTCCCAACCCGTACTGCCCTCCAGCCACCACTAGAGGGCAGTCAGCAGGTGGGATGACTAGTCCCCTTCCCTGGAGAGAGGAGAGCAGTTCTCTGGATGCTCAATCCTCTCCCCCCCCCCCGTCAACCCCCAGCGGCCCAGGGTCATTCCCAAACCCGGGTCACTGGCATGGCGTGAGGTGTGGCATCCAGCACCTCAACCGTCAGTGCCACCAGGCCGGCTCAAATTTAGTACTCTTAATAGGGGATCTATACTAAATACATACAGCAGGGGGCACCCCTGTCACATCCCTCTATGTACAGGCAACATGGGTCCATTCCAACCATTAACCTGGGGGTAACGGTGGCTGGTTTGTACAAGCTCTGTATCCAGACTGTGAATTCTGTTGGGATACCATAATATTTCAGGGTTTGCCATACAAGTTGATGTTTAACTGAATCAAAGGCTTGCTTTTGATCTAGGGACAGTATAAAGCCCTCTAAACCATGTTGATTGTCATACTCTGTAATTTCCCTCAATAGTATAAGCTGGTCAGTGATTTTTCTTTCCGGTACTGAACAGGATTGTGCAGGCATAATCAGGTATTTGGCCACCTGTAATAATCTTGTGTTCAAAATCTTAGTCAAAATGTTTAAATCTACATTCAGAAGGCTTATCAGCCTCCAGTTAGAAATATCCCTTTTTTCTCCCATTTTATATAAATAAATTAATGTACCCCTAGCCATCGATAGAGGAACAGAATCTGACCGAAGCATTGTAGTAAATACTGCAGCTAATCCTTTTGATATCATTGGCACAAGAACTTTATATAATTCTTGGGTAAGACTGTCCATTCTTGGGGCAGTATTGTTGGCAAGGGATTTTTATTACTGTTTCCACTTCTTGGGGAGAAGTATCTTCAGTCAGGGCTTTTAAAATTTGCTCCAGGCAATTAGGAGGAGTAAAATAGTCGAAGAACTGAGGAGCTGCAGTAGTCTTCTCTGAATGTTCAGAGAACAATGCCGTGGTGTGCTGAGTGACTGTTCTAAATAGGTTCTGTCTGTCCAAATATTCTGTCATGTCTATATCAAATAAACTATGTATTGTTTTGTTTTATGTTTTCCTTGCAACTAAGAAATTGGCAAATAATGCTTTTATTCCCCCGGGTACCAAAGGACTGTTGTTTTTGCAGTCCATCACGTTTTTTTAAGTGGTAGCATAACATTTCTTGTTTTAATTTCTGGATTTGTGTCATAAAGTTATGGTTTGTAGTTCTAGCCAAAGACTGTAATTTCTACAGCACCTGTCTGTCACACAAGTATTTTTAATTCTCTTTGCCTCTGCAAGCTTTGCCATTTTGTTTTAATAGATTTTGTAAATCCCCTTTTGTGTCTGACCACCAAAATGCAGGGTTATCATATATTTTAATAACAGTTTTGCATGTAGTTACAAAATATTGTATGTTCTGTATAACAAGTGGATTAGTTAACAAAGAGGAATTGATTTTCCAAGTTCCGGGACCATTTATGCATATAGGATTAGGGCCTAGAATAAGTCCAAGTATCCTGTAATCCAAAAACTCTACTTCTTGCATTTACACTTTGGCAAGTGGAAGTGATTTGGATACAAAGAAAAAGTCAATCCGAGTTGCAAGGGAACCCTTTTGAAATGTGGGATTTGAGTGTTTATTAACTGATAAATAAGCATCAATTAACATAGCGACCTGTACAATTTGTTTTAGGGTAGTTATGTCGCAGTAGATTTTTGTGGTTTTAGACTGTTTACCTCTGTCTTGTAAAGTCAGTCTGCAATTGAAGTCTCCACCAAAAATAACAGGATGTGATGAAAAGAGGTATGGTTGAACAGACTGGAATAGAGTTATTCTTTCTGCTTTTGTTGTGGGGCATAAATATTGATCGATCTATAATACGTATTATCAGTTTTGGTATCTAAAATCAAAGCTTTTCCCAGGACAAGATCAATCAGTTTAATTATCTGAATGGCAGTAGTAGTTTTAAATAGAAACCCTACTCCGAGCAGGTATCCGTACCTATTGACCAAAAGGATGGGCCTGCAAACCAGTCTTTGGTTGCCATAGCAATTTCAGAAATTGTATGCAGTCTGGTATCCTGTAAAAAAGAAATATGCACTGGAGCAGAATGCAAATATGAGAACACTGCCTGTCTTTTCCTGTTGCTGTTAGTGCTATTTGGATTAATAGAATACATAGTGAGAGAATTTATCATTGGTTAGAGGAAGATACCAGGAACCCAATTGTTCTACCTTCTAGGGGGTCTTGGACCTATGCCTACGTGACCTTCTGCATTT
The DNA here is from genome assembly GCA_016271365.2 of Neoceratodus forsteri. Lineage (NCBI taxonomy): Eukaryota > Metazoa > Chordata > Ceratodontiformes > Ceratodontidae > Neoceratodus > Neoceratodus forsteri. The sequence goes on from CM057459.1 coordinate 22,789,022, forward strand.
TGTCTGTGGGTCCAAGGAGACAGTGGGGGGATCCTGAGTAGGGGCCGAGGCCTGAGAGTCAAGATCACTTATGTCCATATCTGATGTAAATTCCGGCTGGGAGGACCACAAGGTAGACTTCTCCGAGTCTGGGTCTGAGATTTCAGATGTATTCTGCAGGACCTCAAATCTATTGTTAAGAGGCATTTCTGATGTTTTGGGAGCTTTGGGGGCAGGTTGTTTCTGAGAAGACATTCTTCTTGGGGTTCTGCCTCTTTTACCTTTTGCTGTGTGTAGGAGAGAGGGGGGCATTGCCTTGACCACTTCAGGAGCAGGATCAGGAAGGGGGGTCAGGATCTACCACATCTACTATCTCTGCAAGGGGTAACTCTGTTGGAGATTCAACCTGGGGCTGAACCATAGGTTCTGCAACTACAGATGGTTGAACTGGAACTGCCAAAGTGGGTCTAGGGACAGAGGGAAAGATAGCCCTCTGTGCTATAGATATCCTTGACCTTTGTTCTTCCTCATCTGTATGATCAGCTTGGTTATGTGTGGCCCACTTACAATTTTGGTAGGAGTGGACTAGACCATCGTGGCATGGGGTCATTATCGCGCACAACACTAAGCTGCATGGCAAAATTGTGTTGCCGATACAGCGCGATTCTTGCCATGTGGCATATCTCTTTTTTCTGTGGGGGTCTGCCCCGACACACCCCGTTACAGGGGGCTGCGCCCCCGAACTCCCCCAATATAGATTCTCAACTCCGGGGGGGGGTTCAAGTCAAGGAGCACACAAAACTTGAAAAAACAAAATTTCTGGGATCAGGAATCAAACCAGAAGCACCTCCTGGGTTCTGTGCTGCTGTGGCCCACTCCGTTGAGCCACAGCAGCTGGTCAGCGGAACCCATTCCCAGCAGAGGTCTTATCCTCTGCCTGGGAAAGTGAGAATGGTGCAATACCACATACAGCAGTATATGCGGTATTGCACCATTCATTCACTAGTCAGCACTGTGCGGTTAGCTATAATGTCATGCTATTGCTTGTGACATTATGCCCCGGTACGGACCATCGCAGAGATTACATTTGTGCTCATTTGTACAGTGCCCACTAGTATGTCCTAGCTCTTGACAAAAATTACATTTAACCTGAAGACATATACTACTTAGATGCCCAGTAGACCCACAGTTATAGCAGGCCTTGGGCTGGCCTGCATAGAATAGGACTCCCCCTGGTCTCGGCCCCAAAAAGAAGCAATTAGGTAGATGTTCTAGTCCTGCATCAGTAACCCATAGAATCACTTTTACTTTCCAGTCACCTGTCCAAATGTGTTCTGAGTCAAATATTGCTTCAGGTTGTTTAAGCACTATACATCTTTGTTTCAACCAATTGGTGAGGTTGGTGACACTGACCCCTTCATTTCTGAATAAGACTGTTATAGTTTTGTATGCTGGTTTCATTAGGAGAATTGCCTCAAATGGAGCCCATAATGGTATACATTTAAGTTATTGAAAATTTGGCCCAAAACCATTGTAATCCAGAATTTACCTTGAAGCTGATGTCAAACATTGTTTCCCCTGAAAAATGGATCAGGGCACGAATTTCATTTGCGAAAACCATGGGGAGTACTTCAAAAGGGGTTTAGCTACAAAGATCCAGTCAGGTAGTGAGTCCATACCACCTTTATATAATAGTCTAATGGCATTATGTCATTTTGCTGGGAAAATTGGACTTTTAAAGAAAGAAGCAAATGGGCCTTTTTCCCGATTAGTGAATTGTATTGGTGTAGCAGGAATAGAGGAAATAGAAGCAACTGATGACTGTTTGGACAAAAGGCGCTGAGCTCAGGGCAGAAGCAGGTGCTTCTGGTACTTTATCAGATCCCTTATTGGGGGGTGTGATACCTCCATTGCCTCTCCAAGGTTTAGCACAGGATTTTTTGTTAGTGCTAACTCTTTTGGCAATGCAAGGGACAAGCTTGTTATGTCACTCGTTTGAGGACTTTGATGAAGAGAAACATTTGCATGGTTTGAAAAAGATTGTTGCATACCTGTCTGCAGATCTGTAGGTTGGATAGGACAGCCAGATGTTTCAGTCCAAACGTAACTTGTTGCCACAGCGGGGTGTTGTGATTCTGGCATCCTAATAGCCAACAGTCCTGACTCCCAAGTTCCAGTCTCTGGATTATGTTCCCAGCCCACTGCTTGCAGTGCTGATTCCACCGACCACTCTGTGTGCTCCAGAACAACTGGCTGTGATCCTGAGGGGCATCTCAGGCCGGGTGAAGGAGCACCTGTATGTGCCATTCCTGATGCATCCCCGGAGCTCTGTAGAGAATCATTGATTTCAACAGGAGAAGCACTTTTTGTTGTAAAATCAGAGGTTTGTGACACCTCTTGGTCTTGAGCTGTACTTACTGCATTTGTCATGCGCCCAAAGGCATCTTTTAAATGGGTACTGTTATAGATGTTGCCAGATCCCGATTAAGGGTACCTTTAGTTTGTGTCCAGCTTAGTATAAGCAGCTCGGGGTCGGGTGACCAGGATTTCTCCTTAGTAAGTGAGTCTTTACTCGATCTTTGTGTACTAGAGAGGTGCCACTCCAATTGTTGTTTTTTAGTAGCAGACTTTCCTGTTTTCAAATTTAAAGTTGCCAAAAATGAAAAATCTGTAGCATTAGTTTGATAAGAGGCATTCGTCTGGTAGTCAATAGAGTTATTTACTGAGTCTGTGGGGGCATGTACAGATATCTGCACACCTAGTCAGTCTTTGGTTGTTAAGGGCTCACTACCAAGGGAGACTTGGTTGTCAAGACGGCCCATTATATTTTTACTAGCGCCTGAGGTTCTAATCTTACTTAGAGCATCAGCAATATCTAACTGGTGTGCCGGAAGGTGTTCCGCTTCAGCTTTTAGCAAATCTTGTAACTGTACTGAACCATTGTCTGGTAACTCCTTCTGGATTGTTATATCCATAACCATTGTCACATTATTTGTTTTTCTGGCAATTGTAAGTCTACTTGCATTTCAGTCTCCATTCTGGTTTCTGCTGTCCCTTCTGCATCATAATATTCTTCAGTCTCTGGCAATGTTGAGGCTGAGGAGGATACCTGCTCCCCAGCCTCACAAACATCCATCTGCTCGAACTCCACACCAGGACTAGCCATCCAACAGATGACCAGTGGTTCCCCCTACAGGAAGAGCAAGGGAATTTCCCCAGTGTCCTGGCCAAATTTCCCCCATTCACTAAAAATACCTCCAACAGCTTAATCTGGTTCAATTTCAGTTGGTTACCATCTATATCCCCCCCCCTTCCCTGGAATGAGGCTGAAAACAGGCAGAATTGTCTAGCCTTCCTTCCCCAGTTAACAAAAACTAAAAATAAATAAATAAATAAACCTTAAAGGAGTCATGAGACACATTTAGTTTACACTCATGAAGGCTCCTTCTTGAAGGAAACCCATGAAGGCTTTTGTGCTGAAGAAATGTTGGAGTAATGAAAACCCGGAGGAGAAGGAGGAGGCTGACTTGGATCAGTAGCTTCAGCTTGGTAGACCAGTTCTCTCCTATGAGTGCAAGGCTACTGAAATATCTATGCTGTTGTCAAGCCCTTAAGTGGTGTGGCACAGAAAACCAATGAGTGGCCAAGGAAGTCCAAGAGAGGTGTTCAGTGTTTCCTACAGAGGAACTTTAGCCCTTCAGGGGCACAACTTTAAGCCTTGAGGGGCATTGAGTATATGAGTTAATCCTATTTTTAGGGCATGGACAGATTGAAGTAGTTCAGCATGGATTCATAAGCATGAGCAAAACATGATGAATGAATAGGGCACAGCCCTATGATTAAATGACAGAAATTAAGGTAAACCTGGAGCAGAGTAGCCGGGTGACTGCCTGGGCAGGCTAAGGAGATCCTTTGTATGAAAGCAGTGGATGAAAAGTGGGAGTTAGGATCAAGGTGAGCCTGCAGTGTCCAGGGCTTCTAGGCAACAAGTGCAAACTGAATGTAAACCAAGGATAGAGAGCAGTTAGCTAACCAGAAGGCAGGAGAACTGCATCAGTGGGGTTTCCGCACAAGCAGGAGAGCTTGTGAGTGTGTATTAGAAGTGGTAGAGAGCAAGACTCATATTGATTGCTTTAAGAGCTGAAATCAGAGGTGACAAAGGAGAGGTAAAGGGCAAGTCTCATATCAATTTGAGACTTGGAATTGAAGGGCCTGTGCTTGATGCAATAGGTATGGATGAATGGAAGGTACAGATGTATGAATCAGATAATGTAGATGTTTAAGGATGTAGCTTGATGAATGAACAAGCGGAATGAGGATAGTAGTATAGTTGTTCTAGCATCAACTGCGGGTCACGGAGAAGCCATCTTGCCATGGTGCAGGAGAACCATGGCTGGAAGCTGCAGCATGTAACAGTGAGCCAAGGGGCCCACATTAAACAATGCTGCACCTGTGGATGTTGGAACCACTGCTTAGAATCAATAGAGCAAATGAGAAGACCGCTGAACTGTTCAGAGGTAATTGCAGTATTATACAGGAATGAGGCTGAATGCTCAGTGAACCTTAAAAGTAAAGATGCCAATGACCTTAAATGACAAGTATTCCATGTTTTGCTAAAGAATCCATTTCTACTAATGGCTCTAGGGAAAGCCTCTAGAGATTTGCCACCACTGCTGGAGAAAGGAGCACAGGGGCAATGTTGAGAATGGACATCAGTTTGGTCAGATAACAGTTATGGACGGCTTGGTGGAACTGTTGCTGAGGTGACAGTCGAAGTAGGCATGGGGTGGGATGATGCATTGAGTGCAGGGACCACTCAGTTAGGTGCAGTGGAGCTGCTACCAAACAAAACAAAGGAAGGGCATGTGCAGATAAACACTTTGTATAGCACAGTTGAGCCAGAACGGGGAAAGTGTGATCGGATGCAGAGAGCCCAGGGGTGCAGTGGAAGGAGAAAGAGCAGTCCAACTTAACCAAAATGGCCACTCCTGGGAAGAATAAATGGCACTGTCAGACACCAAAAAGCCAGATAGGTAAAGCAGGAGCAAGATAACAGTCAGACAGATACAGTGGCAGCAGTAAGGCAGAAAGAAGCCCCCCCCCCAAAAAAAAAAAAACTCTGCAGGACAATCAGACACATGGAAGGCTGAAAAATGCACAAAATGATATGATCAGCCCAGAGGGCTGTTTTGCAAGTTTATATAATGGTCTCAGTGGGAGGAGCCTGTCATAGGATGCCCCACTGAGCCACAGACATAAAACACCAAGCCCTTCTAAGAGACAAGTAAAAGGTGAGCAACAGGGTATACTCTGAAAAAGTATTTTCTCTTACCTCCTCCCACACATTTGGAACTCCCTTCCCTCCACTCTCTGAGGCCCCGTTCACACTATAGACAATTTTGAAAATGTTTTTCGATCCGTTTTTAAAATCGTTTCAGCACTTACCGTGCTTAAGCATCTGCACTACTGAAAGCATGTTTAGACACGTTTTATGCTCCGTTTTGAGTGCATTCGCACTGTCTGGGTAAACGTGCCAGCTTTGCTTTTGTCCAGCACTGTTAGATGAGGAACTGCTTACCATCATGCATTGCAGTCATTTGTATCTACCCATGATTCAGCAGGTTGTTAGGGAGATGTTTAGAAATGGTGCCCCCCACCATGGAGACAGACTTGCTGTCAATTGTATCTGCATACTATCTGAGAGCAAAAAGGATACGGCAGAACAGAATAAGAAGGAGATTGAGTTTTATTAGACACAGACAACACAGGATGCAGGTAGTCAGTCAACAAATACAGGAGTGTCTTGTTTTTCTGCATCACATGATCGTTTGTGCTTCTATGGCATTCACACTTGACAAAGCTATCTGGCGCAGAGGCAGGAGTTCTGCCTGGTGGAATGACATTGTGCTGTCAACTTGGCAGGACGCTGAGTGGTTACAGAACTTTCGCATGTCGAAAGCATGTTTTAACATGCTGTACAATGAATTGTATGACTTTATCGTGAAGCATGACACACAACTAAGAAAATGCATGTTGTTGATAAGCGTGTGGGCCTTACTTTGTGGAAACTGGCAACTAATGTTGAATACTGTACCCTTGGCCATTTATTTGGGGTAGGCCGTTCCACAGTCTGCGAGGTAGTCATGGAAGTGTGCCAGGCAATAATGAAACACCTTATGCCAAGGGTTATACATTTTGGAAATACAAATGAAGTTGTTACAGGATTTGAAAAGGAGTGGGGGTTCTCATGCTGCGGTGGAGCAATAGATGCCACTCATCTACCCATTATATGCCCCCCTCATGATGCTACTGAATACTTCAACAGAAAATGCTATCACTCTATTCTACTGCAGGCTGTGGTTGATCATACATTCAGTTTTCAGGATGTCAGCATAGGTTGGCCAGCCCATATGCATGATGCCAGAGTGTTCAAGAACAGTTCTGTGTTTCAAAAGGGTCAAACTGGAACATTATTCCAAAACACAACTAGAGAGTTGGAAGGAGTCAGCATACCTGCTGTGTTAATTGTTGACACAGCTGATCCTCTCCTCCCCTGGGTAATGAAGCCCTTCACTGACTACACAGATCAGAGAAAGAGGAATTTCAACTATAGATTAAGCAGAGCCCATATGGTTGTCGAATGTGCTTTTGAACGTCTAAAAGGTAGATGGAGATGCCTGTCAAAGCGTCTGGACTTCTCCATTAAGCATATACCTGTCGTTGTTGCGGCTTGCTGTGTCTTACGTAATATATGTGAGAATAAGTCTGAGCAGGTTCTTCAGGAATGGATGAATGACTTGGATGTATTTCAACAACCTAACTGTGACACTGTAAGTTATGAGGACAGCTCAGCAGCTGAACTAGGGCGACATGCTAATGCTATTCGAGAGGCACTGGCTACACATCTAAATACTGTGTAGGAAGCAAGTACTACTTTTTGTGGTTCAGACAGCAGCAGCATCACCCAACCCCAAACCTTTACAAATGACACTTCAAAAATGAAATGTATGCAGAAAAATGAGACTGAAAAGTTGTGAAATCGAAAAGTTTTATTATTAACAAGTTTTACATTAGAGCGTAACTGTTGACTGGAATGTATCGGAAACAAACATGGTACAATTTATTGAAGTAGGCATAAAAATACAGAATCTGTTAAAAACTGTTAGAATAGCTGCAGAAATAACTTTGTAAATACCTAACACCTTGGCATGTTTTAAGTCTGGACATGCAGCTTGACAGAAAACTGTGTGCAACAAGTTTATAAGCTAGGCTAAGCAGTTGCCACAATAAATAATGTTACTTTTAACTTTTTTTTTACTTTTAAAATACAAACAATGCAATTGATATTGTTAACATAGAAACATAGAAACATAGACTTTGACGGCAGATAAGGACCACTTGGCCCACCTAGTCTGCCCATTTCCCTACCTACGGGATAAGCCGCAGATCCAAGTTAACCAACAACCTACTTCTTTCTACCCCCCACAAGATTTGCCTTATGTCTGTCCCATGCATTCTTGAATTCCCCCACTGTTTTAGACCCCACAACCTCCTCAGGAAGGCTGTTCCATGCATCCACTACCCTCTCTGTGAAAAATACTTCCTCACATTGCCCCGGAACCGCCCCATCTTTAAATTGTGTCCCTTGTTCTTGCATGTCTCTTTTCTGAAAGATGCTACCCTCTTGGACTTTGTTGATTCCACTGAGGTACTTAAACATTTCTATCATGTCTCCTCTCCTCCTTTCCTAAAGGGTATACATATTAAGCTGTTTTAGTCTCTCCTCGTATGGCTTCTCTTGCAGACCCTGCACCATTCTAGTTGCCCTCCTCTGGACTGCCTCTATCCTGTCTATGTCCTTGTGGAGATGGGGTCTCCAGAACTGGACGCAGTACTCCAGATGGGGTCTCACCAACTGCCTGTACAGAGGGATAATAACTTCCTGTTTTCTGCTGGTGATGCCTCTCCCTATGCATCCCAGTATACCCCCAGCTCTCCCTACTGTCTTCTCACATTGCTTGCTAACCTTAAGGTCATCTGATATGATTACCCCCAAGTCCCTTTCCTTTTTTGGTTTTGTTACTACCTTCCCCCCCATTGTGTAATCTTCCCCTGGGTTTTTGTTTCCCAGGTGCATTATTTTTCACTTCTTTGCATTAAATCCTAGCTGTCATAATTCCGACGATTCCTCCAACCTTGCCAAGTCCCTTCTCGTACTTTCCATGCCTCCTTGTGTATCAACCCTGTTGCAGATCTTTGTGTCATCTGCAGAGAGGCATACTTTTCCTTCCAGTCCCTCTGCAATGTCACTTATAAAGACATTAAAAAGGACTGGACCCAGTACTGAACCCTGCGGTACCCCACTAGTAACTACTCTTTCTTCAGAGTGGACTCCTTTTACAATTACCTTCTGTGTCCTGTTGTCCAGCCAATGTTTTACCCAGGCTACCATCCTGGGACCCACTCCCAGGCTGGTTAATTTGACTATTAATCTTTTGTGTGGGACTGTGTCAAATGCCTTGCTAAAGTCTAGGTAGGCCATGTCCACAGTCCCTCCCTGGTCTACTACTTTGGTCACCCAGTCTGTGAACCCATGCTGCCTTGGGTCCTGTGCCCCACTGGCCTCTAGGTACTCAACAATTCTTTCCTTCAAAAGTGATTCCATCACTTTCCCCTACCACAGAGGTCAAACTGACAGGTCTGTAGTTTCTTGCCTCTGTCTTGGTCCCACTTTTGTGAAGGGGAATCACATCCGCCTTCCTCCAGTCCTCGGGTACTACACCATCCTCCCATGATTTGTTAAAAAGGGTAGTCAGTGGTGCCACTAGTTCTCCCCTTAATTCTTTTAGAATTCTGGGGTGAATTCCATCAGGTCTCATTGCTTTGTCCACCTTCAATTTTAGGAGTTATTTCAGAACCCTTTCTTCTGTGAAAGGACTGGGATCGACCCACCTATCTATAGTGCTTCTGTTAATTGGATTAGGCACCTCCCCCCCCTTCTCTTTTGTGAATACTGAGCAGAAATATTCGTTCAGTATCTCTTCTTTGTCACAATCCCCCTCTGCCCACCCACTGTTCATTCTATTCAGCCTCACTATCCCTCCCTTTGTCTTTCTGCGCTCCCTGATGTACCTATAAAAGGTTTTATCCCCCTTCTTAACCGAGTTGGCTATCCTTTCCTCAGTTTGGGCCTTTGCTATTCTGACTTCCTCCCTGCTTCCTTCTGCCTTAACTGGTACAGCTCTCTGTCCTGCTCCTTCTGGGTTTCCTTATACTTCCTGAATGCTATCTTTTTCTCCCTGACTTTCCCGCCACCTCTTTTGAGAACCATAGTGGCTTTTTCTTTCATTTTGATTTGTTTATTTGCTTCACACAAAGGCTTGTTGCCTCTGTGATGGCAGTTTTGATGATTCCCCATTGTTGCTCCACACCTCCTTCTAGCCTGTTTGCTAGTGCTTTTCTGAGGCATGCTCCTATCTTGCCAAAGTCAGCCCTCCTGAAGTCCAGTACCCTCACTTTTGTATGGCTTGACTCTGTAGCTAAGTTTAACGTGACCCACACTGTTCGATGGTCACTTGTTCCCAGATGGCAACCCACTTCTATATCCGAAATCCTCTCACTGTTCCCATTTGAGAGTACAAGGTCTAAGATTGCTCCCTCATGAGTGGATTGCGAAACTAGCTGTCTGAGGCATGCCACATGTAGGGCATCGAGAATGGCCCTGCTCTTGGATGTGGCTGCAGCAAGTGTGCTCCAGTTAACATCTGGCATATTCAGGTCTCCCATCAACAGTATCTCCCCTTTCTCTGCCATCCTAAGAATGCCTTCTATCATATCCTTGTCCATTCCCTCCCCCTGACCTGGGGGTCTGTATACAACCCCTGTGCGGATTGTGGTGCCACTTCCAGTCTCCAAGGTGACCCACAGTGCCTTCTCTCCTCCCTGTCTACTCTTTTGTTCAGTTGCTTTTATCCGTTTCTTTACATAGCGAGCTACTCCTCCCTCTTTTCTCCCATCCCTGTCTCTCCTGTAGGTTACATACCCTGGTATGTTAACATCCCAGGCATGGTTCTCTGTGTACCATGTTTCTGTAACTGCTATGATATCCAGGCATCCCTCTTCCATCAAGGCCACCAGTTCAGGGAGCTTGTTGCCTAGGCTACGGGCATTGGTACTCATTATCCTCCATTTCCTGATGGCCTTACTCCTTTTTGCCCAATCCCTGTCTTTCTTACCTTTGTCACTTTCTCCATTTACCCCGCCCTTCTCCCTATTGACATCTCTATGTTGGTGTTTACTGCACTTACTATCGTGACTTTTTTGGGGGGGCTAGGATTTCCCTGCTCCTTTCCAGTGCCTCCCCCCCTTGGCTAGTTTAAATACTTGCCAATGAAGCATTTAAACCTATCATCTAGGATCCTGGTTCCCCTCCTGGACAGATGCAGCCCATCATGCTAGTATAGGCCTGCATCACTCCAGGTGGACCCCCAGTCCCCAATGAAGCCAAATCCCTGAGCTCTGCACCAGTTTTTCAACCACTGATTATGGTGAACTGCAACTGTTAAAACAAACAAGAGTGGTATACACTCCTGTGTTATTAATGCTACTGCATAAAACCCATGCAAAAACCATTCTTTTCTGTTGCCTGTGCTGTATCTCATTTACAGATGAGTCCATGTTAGGTTCTCATCAAACAACTCGTGAGTCAGACTACTGTTTGCACTAGGTTGTGCGAAGGAAGTGCATTCTGCACCTGAACTCTGGCCAGCATGAGTGGGGATGCCAGATTGTGAGTAGGAAACTTGTGTGCCAGAACTATGGCCTACAACATCGGGGTGCAAGTAACAGAGTGTGGTGCTGGCACTGTGTGCTGATACCGCTGAGTATGTGTTGCATTGTTCTGCCCATTGTTTGGATGGTGCGGTTGAGGCATCCTAGGGCCACCTCAGAATATCTCCAGTAAATTATTAAAAAATGTGGCAGACTGCTCTGCCTCCATGGTGCGCATCCTTTCTTCCATTTCGAGCTCTGCCTTAGCAGAGTCATGCTCGGCTTTCATCATTTGTTGGTGCTGTTCAACCAGCACGCCTTGTAGGCTTGAATAAGGACTCCATGATGTCCTACAATCTTTTTTTTTTTTTCATGAGTTCTGTAAAGGCTCAGGAGCCACAGGCCTCTTTCCAATGTGAGTGGGAGCAACACTTGTTGAGGGATGTGGGGGGTGTTATCTCTCACATCTGTCATGCTTTCACACACCACTGCATTTACAGATCCACCTGAAGTGTCAGTCGCTGATGTACCAGTATCTCCATTATCATGGTCCCTTTCTTCTGAATCTATTGACATTAGACATGGGGTTAATGGACTGACAGGAAAATGTATATTCTGCAGTAAACTGTTATGCCACCATAATAGTGGCATACTGGACAACTGAGGCAAGAAACTTATGGGGTATTGGACTCCTGCAACAGCTTACTGTGTTTGCTACAGGGATCCCTGTAATATTAACCCACATAACAAAAAAACTACAACCGGAATTTCCCTGCTATGTCTTTGCTTGCCATCTTAACCCCCCCACGATAGTCATGGTATTAAGCAGTATCCACATACACAATCAGCAGCACATCACACATGTGGAATAAATAATATATATTAAAATATTTATCCATTATACCTGAGGGAGGAAGGTCAAACTCAATTGGTGGGTCATCATCAAGCTGGTCTTCCAGTGGGAGTGTTTCATCAAGGCTTTCCACTACTAATGATGGTGCTGAAGTGGGCCTGGTCCCCAAAATACTGTCAATCTGGTCATAGAAGGGACACACAACTCGTTTTGATCCAGATTTCTTGTTTTGGTCTTTTTTTTTTTTTATCTTCTTTTTATTATCAGATTTAAACTTATATACATATAGGTCATCAAATGCCATTTTATACAGTACAATTACATCTGGTCCAGAAATACAGATAAATTTATAATACATATAAGTAATTAAATTTATGGGTTCATTTTGCACATTAAGCCAAGATTCACTATTTGTTTCAATCCATTTATCACTCCCATGAGGGTTACAATCTAGTTGTGTCCTGTCGTAAAGATATATAACTTTTCTTAACTTAGGTAAAAAAATTATAAATAGGTCAGTCTCCAGGTCAGAGGGCTCTCCATTCTCCTCCTCACTTAGAGATACCACTTTCTCTGATCTCACTGGATAATTCCAAGTCCCCCTTCCCTTTTTGAGAGAATTCCAACTAGGCAAAAGGTTTGTGGGAGGAGCGGAGGTAAACCAGGTCCAGATTCCCCAAACGATGGAGCAAAGCCTCCAGTACCAAAGCTTCAAAACAACCCCCGCCCCATGTTATCCGTCTTAGGGCACAAAGGTGGGGTCTTTTAACATATAATATATCTGCCACCATGTCCATCTCAAAGAGAAAATCTCCCCACAATCGTTTATATTGTGTGTCATTTTTTCCATGTTATAAATTTGCCGAGTGACTTCCCACCAGTCTCTAATGGATGGTGCATTAGTTGTTAGCCATTGTCTGGTTATTACTTTTTTGGCTACAGTAAGGAGCAATAAAAGCAGGTATCTAGTATCTGGACTTCGATAGGGCCTAGGTATTATGAGAAACAGATACATTTCCAAGGTCAGTTGCAGCTGTGGATCGATAAGTTCCTGTAGCTGCGCCTCTAACTGATTTAAGAAGTTGGAGAGTATTGGACAGGTCCACAAAATGTGGGTCAGGTTGGCCTCCTTTTCGCCACATCTTCTCCAGCATTCCGCCGTTTTATTTAACGAGTAGTGTTTAGTGACCTTAAGAGATCTAAAGTATCGTATCAGCAACTTCCAGGAAAATTCTCACCACTGATACGAACTTGTGACCTTGGAGGAGTGTCTACACGCCTTCCGCCAGTCTAAAATGGTTAGTTGGTAACCCGATTCCTCTCTCCACTGTGTGCGAATAGTTTCAGTGTGTGCCTCACCTTGTGAGTTCATGGATTGATGGAATAAGAAAATCAGGTGGTCCTGTTTCCCAGAGTTGTTCAGTGAAATTTGGAGTTGGATTAGTACCGGATAGCTATCTGGGTATCGCAGGGATGGTGATAAGCCCTCTACATAATGTTGGAGTTGTAGATATCGATAAAAATCTCTGTGTGGTAAATGAAACTTTGCCTGGATCTCCGCATATGACCAGATTACTCCCTTTGTCGTTATTTGTGACAGATACCTCAACCCAAGGCCTTCCCATGAGGCAAATCCTGAGTCCAACTTATTGGGGGGAAAGTCTGGCAGTGCCTGAATTGGGCACAATAGTGGGAGGTAGGGTGTCAATTTATGCAGCTTTATGAGTGAGTTCCATTTTCAGAATTGATCCGCCAACCAGGGGTTATTGGTTGGGTACGTTATTTCTCTTACCGCCTGTCGATATAGTGTTTGAAAGTATGTTATGTCATTCATCAATACTTTCTCCATCTCCATCCAATGCGGGTTTGTACTTATAACTTGTCTCGCCATCACGTGAACCATGGTCACTGCTTGTTGGTAGTGTTTTAAATCTGGGAAGGCGAGGCCACCCTCTGTCCGCGGCAAGGACAGCACCTTGAGGCGTGCCTGAGCCCTCCAACCTGCCCATATAAAGTTCCGTATTAAGCGGTTAATATCTCTGAAGATTTTTGGAGGTATCGATAGTGGGACATTTTGAAAATGGTATAGTGCTCTAGGAAGTGTTATCATCCTAATTAATTCTATCCGCTTCATTAGATTCAGTGGTATAACTGACCAAGCCTGCAGATCCTGCTTTAGATGAGCCATAAAGGGGGAGTAATTATATTTATAATAATTTGTTCTTTCCTGGGGTATATATATACCAAGATATTTTAGTTTTTCCAGACTCCACCTACCTGGCAAAACATCCGCCACTTTCCGTGAGGGCGTATAATTAAATGTAAGAATTTCGGTTTTAGTCAGGTTTAGTTTATAACCTGACAACGCTCCATAGGCATCCAGGATTTGGTGGACCGCTGGTATAGATTTTTCGGGGTTTTGCAAATACAGGAGTATGTCATCTGCGTACAAAGCAATCCGATGCTCTGTGTTCCCAAAACGAACCCCCTGTATTTGTGGGGAATCTCGATTTGTTGTGCTAGGGCTCTATTATTGCTGCAAATAATAACGGTGACAGCGGGTATCCTGACGGGTGCCTCTATTAAGTTGAAAGTAATCAGAATGATGTCCATTCACCCTTACACAAGCTCTAGGGCAGAGTATATACTTTGTAGAACCTGAATGAGGCCTGAGGGAAGCCAATTTATCTAGAATCGAATACAGAAAAGGCCATACCACTCTGTCAAAGGCCTTCTCAGCATCGAGACTGATTAATACCGCTGGTGTTTTGGTGCTACCATTTGGTTAACCAAATAGAGCGCTCTGCTTGATATTATCAGTGGTGGTACGGGCCCTTACAAAACCCGCTTGGTCCTTATGTATTAATATTGGGAGAATTTGATCTAAACGTGGGCCAGTATACTCATAAATAATTTGTAATCCTGATTTAATACAGAGATTGGCCTGTATGATGCGCATTCCTGGGGGTTTTTTCCTGGCTTTGGGATCACCGATATAGTCGCATAAGACCAAGATTTAGGAGGGGGATCGCCTTCCATTATAGAGTTAAAGACACAGAGTAGTGTAGGCTGGATCTGGGTTCTTGTGGTCTTGTAGAATTCAGCTCCATACCCGTCAGGTCCTGGGGCTTTCTGAGACTTAGAGTTGGTTATAGTCTGTGCTATCTCGGTAATTGTTATAGGTTGCATGAGGGAATCTTTGTGTTCTTCTGCTAGAGTTAGCAGGGTGAGTGTCTCCATGTAGGATGTTAAACTGTCTCTGGAAGGGATAGACTCTGGAGTATACAGGTTTCTATAGTATGCCAAGAAAGTTTCGGCAATGTCATGTGTCTTAGTAAGAGGTTGACCTCCAACTGGGTGCCTTATGGTCATTATTGTTGCACCCTTACTCTGTCTACGAATTTGGTATGCAAGCATCTTTGTGGCCCGTGGGCCGACCTCATAGTATCTCTGTTTCAGAAATGCTAAGGCTATTTCGGTTTGTTGTAGTGCAAGTTTATCTAATTCTTGTTTGGTCTGTTGTATCTGGGGAAGGAGGGATTCATCGCCTTGCTTGTGTGCCTGTTGCAGGAAGTGTAATGTTTCTTCAAGCTTGGCTCTATATTCTCCACGTTGTCTTTTTTTCTGTGCCGCATACTTAATTATATGCCCTCTTAGTACCGCTTTAATTGTGTCCCATTGAATCGCATGGGTGGTGTCGGAGGCTGGGTTGTCAGCCATTATTTCAGTAAGTTTGTCCGAGATAAACTCTTTAAATTCTTTGGAACGTAGATAATATGGATTTAATCTCCATTGGGTGGTTCTAGGTTGAATCCCCAAATCCCAGTGTGTAATTATAGGTGCATGGTCTGAAATAGAGATATCTCCCAGCTGCGCGTCGCAGACAGTTTGTAACTTTTCAACTTGGGTGAAAGTGTAGTCTATACGAGTGTATGTGCAGGGAACCGGGGAGTAATAAGTATAATTTTTCATCCACGGATGCAATTTCCGCCATACATCACACCATCCAAATTCAGCAATGAATTTATTAAAAAATCTCTGAGTTGCCGTTATTTTCTGTGGTCTTCCACTTGTGGAGTCCAGGCCTGGGTTCGCGGTCATATTAAAATCCCCAGCCATCAAGAGGATGCCCTTGGTAAAATTTACCACTTTATCTAGCAGGGGCCTCAGTTGAGAGACAGTTATGCCTGGTGGGAGATATACATTAGCTAAGGTAATTTCCTTGCCATTAAGTTTCCCTCGGGTTAAAATCAGCCAGCCCTCTGGATCTGACCAAGTCAATTCTGGTTGAAACAGGGTATATGATGGGATTATTATGGCAACTCCTCTGCTTCTGCCACCCTTATGAGGGCAGAAAATACCTGTCCCCTACTTAATTTAGTAAGTTTGGAGTGTTCCACTGAAGACATATGGGTTTCCTGGAGGAAGGTTATATCAGCCTTGGCTCTCCGAATATGCCAGCGTTTTAGATCTTTTAATTGGAGAGGCCAGGCCATTAATATTTAAAGAGAGTAATTTTAATTTTGGTGAGTGCATCCTATCTTTTATTGTGGCTCTGGTACAAGGCACCCCGCTCCTCCCCACAGGGTGTCCGCTGAAACCGAATGTTATGTAGCATGAATGACCAGATTGGGTAAGATGACCAATTAACAAAACCAACATCAAAAACTATACAACCACATATATAAACATACAACATTGAACTAAAATAGAACAAACCAGTCAACCTGGCCATAGAGACCTGTCCAAAACAGTACTTCCAGAGATCTGGGCAAGGCCCTGATCTTCGGCAGGAGACAAAACTCCTCCCATTTCGGCCCTCTTCTATCTGAGGACCTTAGGTACACCGTACCTACAAGGGAAAAGGGTAGCTGGGGTTGGTGACTAAAGCTGCGAGGAGTTAGTTCCTCTGGGGTCGGTCATATCAAAGGGGCAGATACTAATTTGTAGAGAACAAGAGTTATCCCCTATTACGCCAGATACATAGAAACTTAGCAGGGTCCCAACACCCCCTTAATTGTTGTTATTAACTTGGAGGGGTGATCCAGGAAGTCAACCCCGATTACTGAGGTACCCCCCTCAAACCTCCCCCCCTTCCTACATGGAGCCCTGGTGCCAGGGTCCTGTCATACAAACAGGGGTCAGCCTTTTCCAGGGCCATGTTCATACCTTGAGCAACGCCTACTTTCCCATCCCAGGGGGACACTGTGCTGCCAGGATACTGCATGCTAAATGCATGTACTTACCAGGACCACGGTGGATCCAGTGGCACAACCCAGCAGGAACATCAGACAGTGTCCCAATCGTGGGTACAGGGGACGGAGGCTTCCGCTCATCTCCCGCTCCTCTACTTGACTCCGTTAAGTGACACGAGATCGTAAATTTATATATTAGCTTGCTGCTGCATACCCTCCCCCCTTTATCCCTACTCCCTCCCCCATGGTCCCCTGGGGTGGTTTTAATGCATTTATAGTAGGCTGGGTCTTTGGTGATCTTTTCTACTCTATAGTGCCGGTCTCTTCCTCCCCCTTCTACTGTACAATGGTTCTACGGCGCATGGTGGGGCTATTGATCCCGAGGCTACCTCGGTATCTTCTGCAGGGTACTCTTCTACCACTACGCCGTGTGCTCACTTCACGTAGTCTGTCAAAGGAGTAATTGATCCCCAAGCTATCGGAACTCCCAACATCAAGCAACAGGCAGCACAGTTGCGTGGCCCCCCCCCGTTGATTGGATGGGAAGTCACACAATCTATTTATATTCCTCTAGCTGTCTACCACCTGTTATGCAGTAAGTGGATCCTCTGGCAGCTCAAGTAGATCAGGTCTGTAGGTAGCACCACCACCAAGGCCCAGATACTATTCCCTTTCATCTTGAAGCCCAGCAGTCCGCCCTATCAGAGGACCGGTACAGACAGTCGGACTAATGGCAGTACCTGCCGCCGAATCCCGGTTGCGTAACCATGTCTGGGACTGATTTGCCCACCGGAACATCTCTCTCTCTTCTTTCCCCTTTCTCCCTTCTTGTTCCACCACTGTGTCTCGGAACCTCCCCAGCGTTCCGACCCACCCCAGACAACATCCCCACCACCGCGTCCCAGCCAAACGGCGATACATATCAGACCCACAATCCCCAAAAGACCGCCAATCCCGATGGCGGGAAGGACGTAGGAGGAGAAAGGGCCGCGGCAAAACTGCGCGCCAGGAGAGGTCCGCAGTGACATCACCACCACGTGGGCCTCCCTGCCCCCACGACCATAATCTTCACCAGGACCCCCACCGTGAAGCGAGAGCCCCAACGCACGCCCAGAAGCAGACCGCAGACCCCCCGCAGTGTCCCCTCCCACGCCGCTCCTCCCCCACCCGACAACCCCTCCAGACAACCCTCCACACATCCAACCAGCCACTACCTTATTCCACGACAACCTCCCCCAGCATTGCGAAGACCATCCTGGGGAGAGCCATCAACCCAGGCGCCTAGATTCCCACCCACCCCGCCCCCAGGTCGACTGTCCTTCACCTTGAACACGCCCAGGTACCCTCCAACCCCGCCCGCATGGACCAGAAATCTGACCACCGCCATCAGTATCACAGTCTAACCTACGGGCTGACTGCCCGTTGCGGCCTACCCAACAGCAACAGGCCCCAGAACCGGGAAGTCCCCCACAGCCCCACGGTCCCTGCAGACTTTTAATCCCATGAATCCACGACTTGGGGGGGCCAGCAAGAAATGAGCTCCGGGGCACAACCCAACACCAAGGCCCGGGTCCCCCCCACCTCCACCCTCCTCCCCGCTATCCTCTAACCACTCCCAGAACCCCCCCGCAGCGATATAGCATAAGGTATAATGATAATTATATATATAGTAAAATTTTAGCCAAGTCCCAAGTTAGTACACAGCTACTTGCAGTTGGATGTTCAGGTAGCACCTCTACGGGTATTCAGTTCGGTACTCGAGAGTTCCTGTGAGCTGGTTTTTAACGTTTTAACGACGTTCTGGATGGCTTCAGCACCTTGTCGTCTACGTGCCTCACATTGCTCAACAGTCCACATCTTCTGGGCTAACTTTGCTGCAATTGGGATTCCTCCGGAGGCACGTTGCTGGGGAACCTCTATTTTCCTGACCCGCAGTCCCGTTATTGCTGTAGCCGCTGAGTCGTACACTTCTGCACCATCCTCAAAATTGATCATCAGTTTCTCAGGGTACAAGGTGCGGAATCGGATCACTGCCCCTTTAAGAGCCTTCATCACTGGGATGTACATCCTATGCCGTGCCATGACCTCAGGCGCAAAGTCTTTTTCAAAAAAGAGCCGATGATCTCCAAAGTGCACCCTGCCCTGTTTCCAAGCGGTGTGCAGCACGGTTTCTTTCTCTTGGTGCCGGAGGAATTTGATGAGGACCGTTCGAGGGCGGGCTCCGGCAGGCGGTTTGGGCCCCAGTGTACGATGGACATGTTCCATCTCTAAAGTGATGCTCTCAGGTAGGGGAAGGGTCTCTCTTAGCAGTTTTTGCATAAAAGATATAAATTCAGTAGTTTCAGTGCCCTCCTCTAGCCCTGACAGGCGGTTATTATTTCTGCGGTTTCTACATTCCGAATCTTCAGCTCTCTCCTGCAAGGCCTTTACTTGTGCGTGCAGTTGGGTAATGGCTCTTTCGGGCTCATCGACCCTCTGGTCAGTGGCTGTTATCTGTTCCTCCGAACCTTCCTGTCGTTTCTCCAATTTGCTTAAATCCGTTCTCAGTGCCGTTACAGTAGACCTCATTTCCTTCCGGAACTCCCGAATTTCCGAGAGCATTTGTGTCATTTGTCTCTGCAGGATTGTGTGAGGGATCTGATCTGTCTGTGGCATGCTGTGGCGGGATGCCGAGGAGGCCCTCGAGTCTCCGCTGTCAGAATCTTCAGCTTGCGATCTCCTGCCATCTACTTGATTAGAAGGCCCATTCTTATCTGCCCCTCGTTTCTTTGGCATTATTTACCTCTATTAGTAAAAATGGTACTGTTTTACCGGTTTTAAACTGTTATGAAGAGGTTAGTTGATGAAACCGCGGGGAGCCTCGCGCTTTGAGCTGCTCACTTACTCATGACGTCACCGGAAGTCCCCTTGTTTTGGTCTTTAACACGGTAGTACTTCACTTTTAGTTGTTTCACCTTTTCACGGCATTGTTTGGCAGTACATTCAATGCCAAGCTCATACAGATGTGCAGATATTTTCTGGTATACTTTTGTATTCTTGTGCATACTGTTTAATTCATTTTACACACTCTCAGTGCACCAAAAATCAATAAGAGCCTTAGTGTATTCGTCATTCCAGCTGGCTGCCCTATCACACATTGTAGAAAGCATTAATGCTGCAGTCAGTTTTGTGCTGTTAAAAACAAGTGCCACAAGTAAGCAAAAAAAAAACAGAATTGCAGTTTTTACTCTCTCAAACTAATTGCTGACAACAACTGCAACCACAGATCTGCCAATATTTCACACTGATCAGAACTGTAATGCACCGAAAGTACAGTGATCACTTTACCACTCTTTTTAATTTTCCCTCCTCGCTGCAATAGTCGCGAATGTGCAGAACAACAAATTAAAGAATTCTGGGAAGTTTATAGCACAGCATCTTGAGAAATATGTGGCAGACAACTCGCAAGACAGAACGAGGCTACCTAAGTGATTCAGGGGCTGTTCACACCACAGGTAAACATGAATTGATTCAAAAACAGTTTTCCAACCGTGTTTAAGCCTACGTCACATCAGGGCTTAAGCACAGTTCTTTAAACCATGTCTGGATCCATGTACAGTGTGAGTACGATCTGTGCTACGGGGCTCTTGAAACAAATTATGGCGCTTGAACCATTTCAAGAGCCCTAGTGCAAACAAGGCCTGAGTGTCCCCCTCTTTTCACTCCATCAAGCATGCCCTCTCCCTCTCCATTCCATCCTCCTGTACATGCTACCCTCCTCCCTAGTTCCCCCTCCCTGTTACTGCTCTCCCTCCAGTTACTGTCCTCCCTCCCTCCCTCTCTGTCCCCTGACTACGCTTAATGTTGACTAGTTGACTACCACGCTCATCTGCTCTATGATGAAGCATCCTGTACTGGTCCTGGATCACACTTATTATGTATTTTTGTACTGCCACAATGTTATACTACTTTTTTTCTTTTTATTATTAGTTTTCTTTGCAACTCCTTATTTTTCTGTCACTTGTATCAAGTGCTGTCTTGTAGTGTATTCACTATTGATTCTGTTCCTCAGTTTGTCACCACTGCTCCTGTAATTTTTGCATCCCCTCCTCCCCTTCCCCTTGGTCGCACCTGGAAACGTACCTCGGCTCAGTGTGCCTCTCCCGGTCACCAACTTTAAATAAATAAATAAATAAATATGCTTAAGCTCTGCTTCACAAGCACACAAAAGAAATACAAAATTATATCATTAAACAATTCCTTATTACACTTACAGCCAATACTCCACATGTGCCTGAAGCCATACAAAATAATCAAATACCAGAGATAAAAAGGCCTATCCCAGGCCAATGGCCAGCCACCTAAACCCCAGTGCTTCGACACAAGTCTTGGTTGGGGGTGTGGTTATAATAAACAAACAATTCTTAAATACCCATAGGTACACACATGATCAATAAGTGATTTCAATAAACAGAAGAGCTGATGCAAAAAAACTTAACATAAGACCCATGGGAACTTACATTCGGAAGTAGAGTATATAATAAACAGCAGGCATACATGATCCTAATACCAAACTGTGTATGGTTATTCACAAACAATAATATATAAATACATACAGTGTAGCATTAAGGAAACATTACAAAAAGCAGCATATTAATGCATTTACATATAATTTAATTTCATGAGCACTGAGAGTTCTAAATAAAAAGAATAAACTTACAATAATATTGCAATCTTAACCTATTTTAAGGCAAAAATAACACTTAAAATGCCTTAAATAAATACTCTGTGTTGTTGCTCCATGTGAACACTTCAAGGGTGACTTCTTTAAAAGAAATCCTGCTGCTTTTCATCTTCACAGTTCATATCAGGCACCATATTCATGAAACCGCAGCAACATGATGCGTCATCTTATGATGTCAGTGAAAAGTAGATGCTTCAAAAATGTTGACATCTCAAACTTCAGAGGAGATTTATTGCAGATAGATTTGATTTAATTCCAAACATGAATTTAGTGGTCATAGATTTTTCTAAAACATTTTTATTTATTTTATTTATTGCAGATTCTGATTACATATCCTTTGAGCTAGAGAGCAGCTTTACAAAGGTTCAACGTCAAAAATCAAGGTGCAGAGACACTTTAGAGTGAACAAGTACAGGGAATCAAACAACGTTGTACAGACAATTGTGGATAGCACATAGGACAAAGAGGTGCAGGTACAATAGGACATAAAGGTGCAAGTAAGCAGCCAACAGGTCGTGCCTGAAAATAAGCAGGATTTGTCTAGTGCACTTACCCGGTCAATAAAAACTAAAATAAAAAAATAAAAATAAAAAAACATGGCATTATCATGTTTTTATTTAAATGCTATAAGTTGGAAGAGAAACTTAGGCAAGGTATTGGAGGTTGGAGGGAGCATGTGCTGCCTGTCTGAGAGGTGGAGGTTGGTTATAGCAGTCACATCCACCAGACTGGGATAGGTGGTTCCGGAGTGGCACATTGAAAGGGGCAATAATATTGAACTCATGAAGGGTGTCAGGGAGTTCATTTAACCATTTAGGGGCCCCTATAAGTTAGGGACCTTTGCACTAGGGTGGTGTGTCTAAAGGGGACCTGGGGGGCATTTCTAGTTCTACTTCTGTTACATTCAGTGGTTTTAGTCAGTTGGAAAAGCTTCTTCGGGGGGCAGGGATAATGTTTAATTCAGCTTTTTTGGCGGCAGACATATTTGATCCTGCTGTGTAAGGGGAGCCAGCCGGCTTGAGAGTACAGGGTACATGTATGTGTTAGTTTGTCTGTTCCAAGGATGAGCCTGCAAGCCTTGTTGTAGCTTAATCTTTTTTAGAGCTGTATCTGTTGCAGTACTGTAAATAACCAGCTCATAGTCAATTGAGGAGAGTAATGACCTACTGATGGCTAGCCACAAGGCACTGGGTGTCATAAAGTTCCTGTGCCTATAAATTACACCTAGCTTAGAAGAAGAAGAAGAATCAGCATTTATATAGCACTTTTCATACATCCCAAAGCGCTTTACAAGCAATGCTAGACTGGTAGTGAAGTGACTGAATGTGTGGTGGCGGCCATATCGCACATCATCACGCACACACAGCCTGGATAATTGCATGAACCGGTTTATGGGAAGGGGAATGTTGGCCAGGACAGTGGGAATGTTCCCTACTCTTTGCGAAGAGTGCCCTGGGATTTTTTACTTCCACCTGGACACCCACCAGGACAACACCAGGATGGGCAGAAGGGACCTCAGTTTAACGTCTCATCCAAAGGACGGCACACCCCAGCAGTACAGCACCCCCCAATACTGCACTTGGATGTCAGCAATTTTTAGGTGAAAGTCCAATCCCGGTGTGGGACAAGAACCCATGACCTTCTGGCCCAGAGGTAGATGTGCTACCAACTGAGCCACACTGACACCCAGCTTAATGCTGACTGATTTGACAACATAGTCTATGTGAGGCATAAAGGAGAGGGTTTCATCTAGGTACACTCCAAGATACTTAAATGAGCTTACTTATTCGAATTGCACGCCATCAGGACTGTGTATTGACAGTGGGCTTGCCATTTAGTTCACATGGGGTGTAGAGAACAGCATGCTTTTTGTTTTTTTATAGTTTAGCAGTAGCTTATTTTGTTGGAACCACTGTTCTAGCATTTGAAAGTTGTCTTGGAGTTCCTTATTCAGTTGGCTCAGTTGTTTGCTCCTAGTAAAGATTATTGCATAGTCGGCGTACAGTAGCATGTTAGTGGGACAGGCCTGGGGCAGGAGTTTATAAATAAGCTAAATAGTAAGGGGCCAAGGATTGACCCTTGAGGGACTCCAAGAGAGACTGTTCTTGGGTCAGACAATGCCCTGTTTATTTTTACATGCTGAGTTCTTTGTGAGAGGTAACTTTGAAACCATGTCACCGTTTCTGGGGACAACCCAGGGCCATTAGTTTGGTTATGAGAGTTTGATGGTTAACAGTATCAAAAGCCTTAGTGAGGTCTATGAAGATAGACCCCACTAAGTTACCTTTGTCCAGGGCCTCACATAAATAGCTGGTAAACTATATGAGTGCAGACGTGGTACTGTGTGCTTTCCTGAAGCCGTGTTGTTCCTGACACTGTATGTTATATTTGTTAAAGTAGTCTGTTAATTGGTCTGAAAAAAATGCACTCCAATGCTTTGGAGAGTGGGGGCAATATTGAAATGGGTCAATAATTTGAATAATTAGTCCTTTCACTGCTCTTATGAACTGGGGTGACTAGTGTAATCTTCCATTTGTTTGGAAATTTAGCTGTCCTGAGTGACAAGTTAAAGATCGTTGTTATGGAATAGGCAATCTCGTCTAGGGTGAGGGCTAGAATTTTCATGTCAACGGTATTCCCTCCAACCCTAGTTTTGCCAAACAGCCTCTTTACATATTTCTTAGCCTCTGACGCTGTAACTAGCTTGAAGTAGAACTGAGGTGAGTTGGGGTTAGGCTGAGTAGAGCCGATATATTTCAGCTGGGCTTCGGACTCCTGGGTGGTTAGATACTCAGGTGGTAGAACAGAGCTCAGGTCAGTGAATGCCACATTAAAAACTTTTGTTATCTTTTTTGGGCACTAGGTTGTGATAGTTCCAAATATGATCATATCAGGGGGTGCTTTGGCTTCTTTACTGATTAGGGTTTTTAGGTTATCCCAGAACAGTTTGCCATTGCCCCAGGAGTATTCTAGTCGTTCCTTATAATGTGCAGCTTTAGCCAACCAAATCTCTTTATTGCATTTGTTTCTCACTGTTCTGTGTTTTAGGTAGTTGCAGGGTTCTCCAGAAGCTTTTGCCTTGTGCCAGTGGCTATATCTAGCTTTCGAGGAGTGGGCCAGTGATCCAACTGTTATTTGTTCCCTAATATTTACGGGTTTTGAATGGGGTGAAAATGTAGCATGCATTGGTGAAGGTTGTTATAAAAAAAGTCCAGGGCCTGGTCAACATCCTCTGAGGGATCTAATGGTGACCAATCAGTCTGCCTGAGGTAGTGCTTGAAGGACTCTAGCAGTCCCTTTTGCACAATTCTGTTCTTATTTATTTATTTATTTTTGATAACCAAGTAGGTGCACTAGACATAGAAATGCCTATTTTTAGGCACAACCCAGGAGAGTACAAGTCAAATGGTCAGAATAAAACAATGTGATATACAGGATATACAGGACACATTTACAGCAGTCAGTTACAAAAATAGCAAAGATGCATATTAAGCTGTAGTAAAAAAGCAGTAGCCATAACAAAAGACAACCGTACATTCCCAGACATCTCTATTAGAACAACCGTACATTCCCAGACTATTAGAACAACCGTACATTCCCAGGCATCTCTGTTAGAACAACTGTTAGTTACAAGCAGCATGAGCATTAGCAATTAAAGAAGGGAGTACATTCAGAATTACATAATAGGTGGTGAAGTACTATTGGATTACATTTAGGTGTACAGGTATGGGAGAGGGTGAAGGTAGTAAGGAGGGTTGGTGAAACAAGGCAGAGTTATAAGTGCAAAGGGGAGTACTTAGGGTAGCGGAGAAAGGTATAAGGTGAGTAGAAGAAAGGCAGAGAGAAGGTTATGGAGGATGGAAGCATTTACAGGGATCTAGCTTAAGCAGGTGAGTACGAAGCATCCTTTTGAAACAGGCACCATTTGGTGAGAGTCATATTTCTAGTGGAAGTGAGTTCCAGAATTGAGGGGCAGTATGGGAGAAAGCTGGGGTGCACACTAATTGTTGAGGTTGTTTCTTAGTCTTGTTGAACCAGATGCACATCATGGGGGAGTGGTCACTAAGCGTGTCAGAGAGGACAGAGACATCAGTGATCCCTTCAAGGTAGCTGGATAAAACCCAGTCAACAAGTGAGGTGGTACCTGTCCAGTAATTAAATCTGTGGCTTGTGTCACCATTTGAGTAAAGACTGGAAATCAAGCTTTTCTGATGATTTGTGTCCTGTGCTACCCAGTTAATATTAACGTCTCCAACCACAGCTTTTTCCCAGTCTCGGCTGATTTGCTTAAAGTGTTCCATGAAAATATTTAAACCAATTGCTTGCTTGCCTGGAGGTATATATTATGAGGTTAGCACTAATGTTTTACTTTGATTACCTAGAAGTAGTTGTAGTGATAGGAGTTGTACCTCCTTATCTACTGTACTGTGGTGGAGCACTTGTCCTTTCATGAAACTGTTTAGATATATGAGGCCTCTACCTCCCCGTTTACTTCGTCTGTCTTGCCTGAGCATAGTATAACCATCAAGTGTAATGACAGCATCAGGATTTTGGGGGGGATAGCCATGTTTCCGTTAACACAATTATATCTGGCTTATGCTGTGAGAGACCCAAGCCTAGAACTGAGGCAGTTTGGGTAGCAGACTACCAGTATTAATGGAGGCTAACTTTAACTGTCTTAGTCTGCAGCCCTTAACATTGGGTACACCAGTGGGGGCCAGGATTTGGGTGTATATTGCCCGATAAAAGGAGTAAGATGAGGCTGATTTTTTTCCCTTACATTATTGTAGTGTGTTATACTGCCAGTCTTTTGCAATCTATATGTCTTTTTGCCCTGAGGAACTGGTTTAGTAATAGTGCGGGTGGTGGGAGAAGGAGCCACCGGTCCTTGAAAGTGTGCCAGCAGCCAGTAGCTCATATGGAGCGGGGCTATATACATTGCTTTTGGTGAGTCTACAAAAGTTTCTCCTATTCTGGCAGTGGCATGAATCATGTTAGGGGCAGGGGGCTGAGATGGTATTGGGGTGTGCTCATGGGAACTGTCATAGCTGACTGCTTTTGCTAGGGTGAGGAAAAGTAATGTGGCTCCGGAGAGTGTCATTTGTACTTGATTCCTTTTGGGTAGCCTGTTAAGAGAAATGGAGTTGTCTCAAGGTATTAGCAGAGAGAATTATAATGGTCTGTTAATTATTTAAGCAATAAGGCATGACAAGGTGTGTGATATCTTGTAATAACATCACTCCTGGGGTAGGTTGAAGCACAAGGTGAAGCCGAGTGCTTCCACCACCCCAGGAGTGAAGTTATTACAGGATAACACACACACCTTGGAGTGCCTTATTGCAATTATACAATGGCTCAATGTTATACAAAGCAAAAATAAAAATAAAAATGTTTTTAGTAGATTTTTAGTGAGGCAGTATATCTTTTTTTCTGAAAAAAAAAAATCCATATAATCCTCCAAAAAATCAACACAGTGATGTTATTGTGTAGTATCATCACTGTCTCAGGCACACACTGACCAATCAGAGTCCAGGAAATTTTCTTGCCATTGTATAATTGAGGATAGCACTTGTAGTTGAATCTAAGTCTTGTCTATAACCCATAGTATATAACCCATAATTTTTAATGGTTTGTAATAAACATGCCCCTTTTAAAGAAAGAAAGAAAAGACTTAGACATGTGCCATGGGTAACTGATTCATTAATAAATTAATAAGAATAAAAGATAGGATATGGAAGAAAGTTAGCAAAACTTTGAACAAAGATGACTGGGAGGCTTTTAACTCATTACTTCCAATAGCTTTGTATGAAGTCCGTGCTATCATTGCTAATCTGACACAAATTGGTTGCCAAGAGATAATGAGTTAAGAAGATAAGAAACAAATGTAAGGGGCAGATCAGGAAAGCTAAAAAGCACTTCTATAAAACAAAAATAGAGGAAAGTAAAGATCCATCTACTTATTGGAAGTTAATAAAGATTTGAAGGGATCATCAAATAACAATAGAAGCCAGGTCTGTAAAATGTTTGGTGGGGCCTAGGAGTAGGAGTCAAAGCCCTTCCCTCTGGCCCAGGGGTTAGAGGTCACACACACCCCTGCATGGATGTGAGGTCAACCCCACCTCCTGCAGGGGTCTATGAGAGCAGAGCACCCTGCAGTGTGTGTTGTCAATGCTGTGGCTGGGGGGGGACACTAACCATTACCGAGTATTAGGCGGGGAGGCGAACACTGTTGGGGTACACACAGGGCCAGGGCATTGTTGTGGGGGGACTTCCTGCAAGCGGGATTCCGCACAGCTGTGGCAGGATGGCTCAGGCTGTTGCCATGGGTGTGGGGACTGGGGGGAGGAGCTTCCATCCTGACTGTGTTGGGTATTGGGTGGGGGAGGGACCACTACACACCAGGGAATAATACGTACAACCTGGGGCATGGGTGTGGGTGGGGAAAGGGATCACTAGACACCAGGGAAGGAGAACCGTTTGCATTTAGAGGGGTGGGAGTGGAGGAACATGTTCCTTACTATAAGGGATTGGGATCAGGGGTAAGTGGTGCACCAGTGCACACCAGGGACACCTTCCTTACTACGTGGGAGAAGGCTTGGAGGGAGGGGGGATCCACTTAACACCAGGGACTACTGTGATGTGTGTCGGGGGGGCACCTCAATACAGACACACTTCCTACAACAACTGCTACAGCTGCTAGGTCAAGCATGTTTACCATCAGAAACATGTGGCAACACCATCCCAATACATCCACAGTATAAATCTAGCATATACATTTCACAGGTAGCCGCAGCAGAAGATCTTTAATAACTGCGTGTGGTCAGTGGAGGCAATATTTAATGATGTGAGTCATTAATTACTAAATTACCTGCAAAATGTATGAGAAAACCACAAATATACCAAGCATAATTATAGCATGTCAGAAATACATTGTTGCTGAAAGGCCATATGATGATTTCTTTGCCAATGAACACATACTGATGCTTTAACAGTATGGGTGGTAATAGGCCTTTTGTTACCAAATACCTCATACATTTCCTCAACAAATCACACATCTCTATGTCAAAACAATTTCATTAATGCATTTTCAGCTTTCACCTTGCAAATGAATGTAAGTTGTGTCATCTTCTACTACGAGCTGCTTGCGCTGGAAGGAACCTAATGTAATCAGTCAACCTGACAAAAGTTATAAGTTCATATGTCTGGAGAGACACACAGTATGCAGTTCAGAAACTAAGCAGGGACATGAAGGTACTCAGTTCACAAGTTTTTAAAGAACTGTAGTTAGTTGATGATACCACACCCCAATGCCTGACTACCCAAGTAAACTTCTCATTAGAAAAAAGAAACATTAAGTGCCCACACTTACTCGCTGTCATCTTAGTAAACTCCACCAGCAGGCAACATGCTGGGCACTGCTGCACGGTGCTACCTCGTGTTGGTGTGCTGTGCCACACTGCTCACTTGTATGCTTCATGAGTGAGCAGTGCAGTGCTGCACGCTAACATGAGATGGCACCGCACAGTGCCTGCCAAGTTGCCTGGTGGCAGAGTTTACGAAGGTGACTATAAGTTGTAAGTTTTTTCTTACAAAAAGCCTAATCAGGTAGCCAGGCTTCGGGATGTGGGGAACGTCACCTAACTACAGCTATCCTTTAACATCCTTCCACACTCAGCTATCAGCCAGCACAATCACCTCACCCTCCAGATAAAGTCCTATTACTTCTGCCCAACCTCTACTAACAACCACTCAGGATGTACTATATAAACTGTACAACATCAGAAACAATCCCCCTATAAAAGCCCTTTCTGTGACATTACACTCTTGTGAACCAAGATATTTTTAAATTGTTACTGCATTGACTGTTTGTGGATGGGGGCATACTGCCCGATTCATACAAAGAGATTCTACCCACCTTTAGAGGGAAATTCATGAAAATGTGGGTACAGCATTGCTCTAATTGGAAATCCATCCCTAGAAAGTTGTGCTGCAGTAGCTAGCTATGTCAGCTACTTTGTTGTGCTGCACTAAGCCGCAGCTATTGCAGCACACCAACTTCAAAGGTGTTCACACATGCACAGTACAGAAACCTCTACTCTTCCTGAAAACAGCCCTAGCAGTGAGGGGATGGACATGGGAAGAGAGTGTCACTGAGGAAAAAAACACTTAAATAAGGTCAAAGTCTAAAAATATTTTCTTATTGATTGAGTGGACCATACACTATAAAAGACAATGTATGCTGTCTATAAATGTCTGCAAACAAGCATGTGTAGTCATCGAGGTTGCCATGGCAACCAAACCTTTCTAGTTTCTCTCTCAAGGTTGAAACGGCAACCTTTCAATGTCTACTGACACTTAAACTATTGGACTACACCTCACCCTCTGTGTTAAGGGCTGCTGGTTGCACACACCCTAAAATCTTAAGGTTATCCACTCTGGGCAATTCCTGAGGCTCGTATGAGTTGTTCCAGTGTAACAGTTTCAGTCAACAGGCAGAGAAAATGAGAACTGGCATCAGTGAGTTTGAGAGCAGATAATCAGCACAGGTTACTAGCCATACATGAATGACAGGGCAGAAAACAGCAAGAGAGGGATCCGTCGAACACAAAATACAATGATTTAAGTTCGTTTTTACTTTTCTGCTGCTTTACATCACCACTAACTTACTTTACTTCAGCACAAGCAAGCAGTCAAACATATAAACTGATGGTACATAAGGACCGCTTGGCCAGCCGAGTCTGCCCATTTTGGCATTTTCCCTATCTACTGCAGTACTGCAGATCCTACTTGATCTCCGGCTTTTACCTCCTCTTTCCTATTCCTAGGGTTCCCTTGTGCATATCCCATGCATTTTTGAATTCCTCTACCATTTCTGTCCCCACCACCCACCTCAGCTGAGGGGCTGTTCCATGCATCCACCACCATTTGTGTGAAAAAATACTTCATCACGTTACCCTCCAGCCACATATAACGACCACAATATGGTACCCTCTTGTACCTTATTTATACCTACCCCACCCGTCCCTCAGTGGTGGTTCATGTTCCTCCCTTCCCAGCAGCAGCATCGACACCATGTCCCCCCCCCACTCCCGCCGACAAAGGGTGTGGTGGAACATCTGTGCAAGTCATGTGCAGTGCTGGCCTATGGGATGAGTCTGTCACCTTAGGCCCTCCCCTCTTGATTTTCCAGGAATCCATGGTGGGTGAGCCCTTGTGTCAACTTTCCAGGCCCCACCCCACCTCAGTCCAACCCTGGCTGCTAGTGCTCACCACAGGGGTTAAATTAGGCAGGAGCCCACTGGAACTCAGTTCCCAACTTCCACCACCACCACACCTCTTAAAAATGTTAGGACAGTTCCAGCAAGGCAGCACTCAAGCAGCAAGACTGGATCTAAGCCCAAGTCTCCAATCTCCTAGTGTTGAACCATCCAGCAGCAAATGCTATGAGATGGTAAAGTGAAACAAGACCCTCCCCCAAAAAACTACCCACATCTGCTGCTGCCAGCCTGGCAAAAATAATATTGTACAAACAGTATGGGGTCTGTGTAATGTCTCCACAACACACGCACAACCAGGATCAGAGAGAAGGTGATAGCCCAAAGGCTTTCTCTTCCCCCAACCCCCAATCAGACAAGTCATAATTAAGAGCTTTGGAACGGAAGCATGTGTCAGGATAAGAAGCAACAGAGAAAATCCCTCCAGATACTTTAATTTACTGTCCCCCTGTGATTACCCAACCTGTGATATCCCTCAGGATCACAAACAACTGTGGCCTAGCGGTGCCCCGTCCCCCAAACTTACAAGATGGCATTTAACCAGGCATGGTGTGATAAGAAGAGGCCTGCTGAAACACCTACACACCCTGTGAGGTATACCCATACCTGCCCCATACAGCACCAGATAATGCTGCAGGGACGTCCCCTGTTTAGCCACAAGGCCCACAGCCACTTATATTTGCTCCCCACTGGGGTCTGCCCCTAACTACAAAATCACTGATAGTTCAGTTGCTTTCCTTTAGCTGGGGGCTGGGCACTCCATTAACCAGTGAATAATAAAAAAAGTCCAAAACACAGCATGAAATACCTGGTTTTATAATCTGTAGGTTAGTACAGAGATGAGGACCCCCACACACACACACACACACACACACACACACACACACGGTCCCACATCAGGGCACATATAATTTCTGAGCACCCCTGCCTCCATAGGTTTAGCAGAGGCCAGGAGAGAGTGTGGCATAATGAGGAGTGAGGTAGTGTCTCATTTCACTGCATACCTAGCCATATCAGGTTAGAGACGGTAGATACTACCTACACTTATTCTCTACTTTAACTTTTTAAATATACTTTTTTTGACAGGAGTACATAAGAGAAGAGATGCAAAGTAAAACCCATGCAGCACATTAAAGTCACTACATTATACCTTCAGGGACAAGTTGTGGAAGGAGGGAATGGAAGAAGCTGCTGTGAAAGATGAGTCACCCATACCTCAAGACCTCACTTGCACCCACCCAGCTGCCCACCACACAGTCAAAATGGCCATGAAACTGTACAGAAAGAGGGCAAGATGAGGTGCAATTCCACCACCTCTGCAGTCCTTCTCCCTTCATTATTCCTTTCCCATCCTCCTGACAGTGTTCTTTCCAATTTCCATTCCCTCCTTTGTTGAATCCCTCTTCAGTTCTTCTCCTCAGCTTGGCTAAGCATTCCTCCAATGCATCCCATTCCCACCACACCTTACCTGGTTAGTGCTGGGAGGCCTTCGGGGCTTAGTTCATGCTCAACGAGACCTCTCCAGGGCCCTCCCTGGCTGCTCCTCATCCACTTCTTTAGCAGCTGCTGGCTGTCTGACCAATGACCTGCTGCTCATGGCCCACTGACTTCCTCTGGCCTTGCTGGGATGCCACACAGTTTTTCCCTGCTGCCTGGCCTGCTCCATCTTCCATTGCCTTCTGCTCTTCTGCTGGCCTGCTAAGTCTCCGGTCTGATCCCAAGTCCCTCCTCACCTTCAGCTTGCTGGTGGCTGCTGCTTCTTGCCGCTGTTGTTTTTCCCCACTCTCTTCTCTTCTTCTCTGGGGCTGCTCTTCCTCACCGATGATCATGAAAACCACCGGAAAGTTCACCCAACAGAACATCCTTCCTAGTTGCATCACCCTTGCCACCCCTTCGTCGCCCTCCTCAATGTAAGCCCTCTTGCCACCCAATCAGGATGCCCGCTCTCACACTTTCAGCACATGTGCACCAGCAATTCAGCACCAAATTTTAAAAATGCATTGGACCACCAATAATTTCCTGAGATGAGGGTTGGACTCGGGATCGCTCATCGCCAGGACAGGGACTCAGGGCAGGGGTGTGTGCCGCTGTCATTTGTAGAGGGCGCGCACGCCCAGATCATGTGCCCAGCCACAGAACTAAAACAAGAAAAAGAGAGAAAAAAAAAGTACAAAAAATATTGCTGGGGCCTATGCCTCATGGGCCCATATAACCCAGTGCCTATGAAAGCAAGATAAATATTAGGGATAAGAAGGGGAAGGAACTCAGAACAAAAGAGATAGTAGACCTGTTAAATAAATATTTTTGCACCTTACCTGATATAAATATACACAAGAAAACATCACAGTTGCCCCAGCTTTTATTTTAGTTATTTAGCAAAGGGAAGTATGGAAAGAAATATATAGGTTAAATCCTAAAAAATCAAGTGGATTGGATCAGATTGAAATAACATTTTTGAAATATTTTATTGAAATCATAACTCCAGTTTTAACAAAAATTTACAATAGATGTTTAGTGGAGAGAACCTGTCCTGAGTTCTGGAAGTTAGCTAAGGTGGTGCCTATTTATAAAGGGGGAGACTGTAATAATCCATCAAATTATTGACCAGTAGCATTATTGTCCATGGTATCAAAGGTTTTTGAAAGGTTGATTGGGTATCAGGTAAATGAATATTTAGAGAACTATGACTTTTGACTAGGCACCAATCAGGATTCGGGGCAGGGAGGTCGATGGGCACTGTGCTCATGAACTTTGTTAATACAGTGGCAGTAGGATTAGATTGGGGGAGTCCATGGGCACAGTGTATGTCGACTTCTTCAAAGCATTTGATCTAGTGAATCATGAAATATTGCTAAGAAGACTGGAACATAGGGATGTCAGAAAAAATTACTTCATAGAAACATAGAAAATGATGGCAGAAGGAGATCATAGGTCCGTCAAGTCTGACCTTTGGTTTCCAAGACCTTCTATTGGTCCTGGGACCTAGCCCCCCACCCAGTTCCATTACTCTCTGTGCTTCTGTGGGCCTGAGCCCTATCCTATCCCCTCTTGAAGGCTGCCATTGTCTTTGATCCCACCACCTCAGTCGACAGTCTGTTCCATGGCTCAATGACTCTTTCAGTGAAGTAGTGCTTCCTTAGATCCCTCTTGAAGCTATTCCCCCGAAGCTTCCATTTGTGTCCTGTGGTGGTTAAACCCTCAACCCTCTTAAAAAATTCCAAGTAGGGCAATTTGTTGATGCCTTTCAGGACCCTTTTTTTTTGTAACTATGTTTACACCCCCAGCACCGGAACTCTCTTGGGCTGCTCTGCTCACCAGATCTGCTCTACTGCCTACTGTGGACCCTGCCTTCTTCAAAGTCATTACTGTCTCCCCGAGCCCCAGGTGGCTATGGGCCCGAGGAGACCAAAGGGGCAGAAGCAGGGAACCAGTATTGGGCGTGTGGCAGTCCGGCACTAGGAGGGCTGTTACCTATCCAGGCTGGAGGGGGGTTTCTATTATGGTCCCCAAAACCCCTCTCTCCTCCTGAGTGTGGCACTCCCCTGATGCCATGATGCGTGGCAACCCTGTCAGCATCTCCCACGCTCACCCCGATGTGCGGTCCGCATCCTGCAGTGCCCCCACTCTCCATGGGGGTCGCTGGGATGCCAGAAAGGCCCACCACCCACCCCTGGGAGAGGAGAGCACCCCATTGGATGCTCAATCTTCTCCCTTCCCCACCAACCCCCCGCGACCAAGCTCACTCCCGAACTCAGGTCACCGGTGTGACGCGAGGTGTGGTCTCCAGCGCCTCAACCCTCAGTGCCACCAGGCCACCTTTCATGAACTTGAATGTCTTGATCATGTCCCCTCTCTCCTTCCTAGTCTCCAGAGAATTTAAGTTCAGTGACTTTAGTCTCACCTCATATGAGAGCCCCTGTAGGCCTTGCACCATTTTGGTTGCCCTCCTCTGTACTACCTCCAGCCTATCATTATCCTTCTTCAGATGAGGCCTACAGAACTGGACACAGTACTCCAAGTGTGATCCCACCAGTGATCTATACTGTGGGAGGGTCACCTCCCTGTCCCTGCTGTCAAATCCTCTACCTATACATCCC
Source organism: Neoceratodus forsteri (assembly GCA_016271365.2). Classification (NCBI taxonomy): domain Eukaryota; kingdom Metazoa; phylum Chordata; order Ceratodontiformes; family Ceratodontidae; genus Neoceratodus; species Neoceratodus forsteri. The sequence goes on from CM057459.1 coordinate 22,823,914, forward strand.
CACATTTTACTGGCCTTGCTGTACACTGTATTGCATTGGTTTGACTGCTTTAGGGTGTCACTTATGATAACCCCTAGATCTCTTTCTTTGTGAGAGACACTTAGTTGGACAGCGTTAAGCCGATATTCTGCCCTTGGGTCCCCTTTCCCTGGATGCTTTACCTTGCATTTCTTTACATTAAACTTCAACTACCAGATATTGGACCATCATTCCAATCTCTGGAGGTCTTTCTGCAGGTCCTTCATTTCCTCTGCACTGTATACCCTTCCCCCTTGCTTAGTGTCATCTGCAAATAGAGCAATCTTGTTCTGGATGCCTTCGCTAATGTCACTAATGAATATGTTAAAAAGGCCCAGACCCAGGACCAATCCCTGGGGCACCCCACTAGTGACCACTCCTTCCCTTGATTTCACCCCATTTACTACCACTCTCTGGCATCTGTCCTGTAGCCAGTTGCCCACCCAACTAACTATGCTTTTTGCAGTACCTAGGCCCTCCAATTTCTTAAGCAGGTGCCTGTGTGGTACTGAATCAAAAGTCAAAGTACAGGAGATCCACTGGGTGGCCCCTTTCCACTTCCCTAGTCACCCAGTCAAAAAATGAAGTGAAATTTGTCTGGCACATCTCCCCGCAACAAACCCATGCTGCCTTGTGTCCCAGAGACCATTCCCTTCCAGATATTCCACTAGGTCCTGCTTTATTAATGTCTCCATCACTTTTCTGACTATTGATACCAAACTAACCGGTCTCTTGTTGCCCGCCTCCTCTGTACTCCCTCCCTTGTGAAGGGGTACCACCTCTGCACTTTTCCAGTCATGTGGCACAGTTCCTGTCTACATGAGTGGTTGAATAAATGTGTTAAAGGTTCTGCCAATTCCTGAGCAAGTTCCTGCAGTACCCTAGGGTGCAGTCCATTTTCAGGTGCATAAGTGCCTCCCTTACCCTGTCTGTGGTTAACAATGGTGTGGTAAATGATGGTTTCAATCATATCTTTGTGACAGAAACAACAGGTTACAGTAAATAGCATACTCTCAAATTTGCAGTTTTTGAGTAGGTGAGTCCCACAGGGTTCCATTTTGGGACCCCTGTTGTTTCTGATCTATGTTAATGATTTGCCAAATTGCATAACAAGAATAGAAATAAAACATAATGCAGATGATGCAGTTTTGATAGACAGAGCCCTATCCCAGTCTGGTCTGGAAAATACTTTGCAGCATGATATTAATAGACTTCAGGAATGGTTTAGAGATTCAAATATAGGTGGCTATTCAGAAATTTGGGTGGGGGTACGCTTGAAATGCACATAAGCACCGGCACAGCTCCACACCTTTGGGAGTTCTGTGTGTTGGCCATATTCTGAAACACTGGCCTATGTGTAGCTCCCATCTGTGGCCCCTGGCATGCAGGTATGCAGGGGGAGGTATGGTGCAGAGCTGTGAACCTGGGCGTACAGCTAATCAGCTGCCCATCCCTGGTCCCTTGGTGGCTCTCCTGTGCCTGTGGGGTGCCATGTTGGTGGCAGGTGTAAATGCACCGACAGCAGGGGACTGTCCCTCAGATGACTGCTCCCAGCCCTCCCAATGTGCCCTGATGGCATGGGCAGCCTTGGTGGGGGGTCTGTTGATCCCCACCATCCCCGCCGTGACCAGCAATAGCATCCTGGGGGTGGTGCATAATGTTTATGACTGCCTGCAGAAGGTGTAACCATTGTCCCCCTGCACAATGCAACTGTACCATCTTGAATGGCTCACTGTGTGGTCATGCTCCCCCCCCCCATGCTGGCCCTGGCCTTTCCCATGTGGAGCTGTGCATTTGGCTGGAGTTTTGACCACGTAGGGAGGTGTAGTGGGTTCATGCATGGTGCACAGGGGGTGTTGTATGCACGGCCAGGTGTGGGTGGGCTATGCACTGGGTTTGTGTGGTGCATAGCCCCTCTGCACCTTTCATGAATAGAGCCCATAGTTGGAGTGCAAAGAAAACACAAGTAATGTTATTTAGGCAAAACAAGATAAAATTCAAGGATATAGTAGATTTACTTATAGACACATTAAAAAGGCAGATATTAACAAATGTTAGAGAATATAAATATCTAGGAGTGATACATCGAAATTTAATTCGCATATAAACAATACTATTTGAAAGGTAAAAATACGATTAGGAGCCTTGAAAAGAAAAGCGTATTTTATTCCCAAAGAAATTAACAAATTAATACTTGTGCAACTATTATTGCCATCTCTGGAATATGGAAATATAATCTACCAGCATGCTAATCATGCTACATTGAATAATTTAGACATATTATATAATAAACTAGCAAGATTTGTATTGAGATGTGCTTACAATTGACACCATTGTTTGATGAACAGGGACCTAAATTGAGATTTCTTAGAACTAAGAAGAAGAATATTGAGAGCAATAACAGCTTTTAAAATAAAAAGGGGAATTATAAAGAACTTTGACTTTGAAATAAGAGAAGTCTCAATACACACTCACAATCTGGGAGAAGTAAAAAAATAGAGGATTTACAATTCCTAGAAAATCACATTCATATGGAAAGATGAAAACTAGTTGGTGGGTAACTAAAGAATGGAATGTCTTGCCTCCAGAGACTTGAAAAGTTCCAACAATGAATATGTTTAATCTCATGATTAATAGGAGCCTAGAGGAACCTAGGGGATAACTGTACTTGTTACAGAAATGCATAATTGTTTATGGTAGATAGATAGATATAGCATATTATACATGCCAATGTGTTTTTTTGTAACTGTGTGAACATAATACGCTCTAATTTATTAGCAGACTTTTTATCTGTGTGAGAACTGTACTGTCTTCCTTGTGGAACTCTGTAATATTTTACACCTTTTTATAAATTCTTACAGGACAACTTTGTAAACAGGGCTTACGAGTCCTAACAAAAATTAAATGTTATCTTATCTTATTAGAGACTTATCTAAAAAGAGAACTAATTTCATGAGGTCTTTGAGTTCTGAAAGTCTCATCTAGCAGTATTGAGATGTTTGAATTTAAGAATGAATGGGTTTTCTGCAATTCTTACACTGTAATATCAACCTGTATTGTATGTCTCGTCAATGCTCCATGCCCTGTACTTCATGTTGGATTGTTTTGTGTTTGTTTTATTATTGTTGTATAAAATGAATAAAGCATATTCAATTTAAAAAAAAAGAATGAATGGGAAGAGGCAGCTAACATTGGTTACAAGGTATTTGTGCAGTTATTTATTAAAGACAATATTAACAAACATGAGCTTGTTAATAGGGACATTAAAATAATTAAGGATACACTAAATCAATCTGCAAATGAGCTACTTTTTAAAGAATTGGATACAGCACTTAAATCTAAAATAGAAAACAATGAAAAGAAGTTGGTACAATGCAAACAGAATAAGTTGATGCGAGATCAGGAAGATTATAACAATGGACATTTGTTTTGTTGGCTACAAGATGAACAGAAAAGGAGCCACAGTAGAGGAAGGTCTAGATTTTGAAGGAGGAACTCTGGTCAAAAACATTACAGGAATCAGACTGACAGTTTCCTTTAGGATTGATAAAGTTGAAAATCATGTTGATAACAGTTCTACTGGGAACAGTGAATATTTGGGTCCCAAGCAAGTTTTTTTTGGACAAAAGACAAAAAGAAAAAGGAAATCAAGAGTCACAAGAAAATCACGTGTCATGAAAAAAACAAGGACAGTCACCAGAGGCAAAGGAAAAGGAAAACAAAGTAAATTTAAGGCATTCAGAAAGAAAAACAAAGATAGAAACATAGAAACATAGAAACATAGAATTTGACGGCAGATAAGGACCGCTTGGCGTACCCAGTCTGCCCATTTCCCTACCTACTGGATAAGCTGCAGATCCTAGTTAACCAGCAGCCTACTTCTTCTTACCCCCACACCCTAGAATTGCCTTATGACTGTCCCATGCATGCTTGAATTCCACCACTGATTTTGACTCCACAACCTCCTCCGGAAGGCCGTTCCATGCATCCACAACCCTCTCTGTGAAAAATACTTCTTAAATTACCTCTGAGCCACCCCTCTATCTTCAAATTGTGCCTCTTGTTCTTGCACACCTCTTTTTTGAAAGATGCTACCCTCTTGGACTTTGTTGATTCTCTTAAGGTACTTGAAAGTTTCTATCATGTCCCCCCTCTCCCTCCTTTCCTCGAGGCTATACATATTAAGCTCCTTAGTCTCTCTTCATATGTCTTCCGGTGCAGACCTTGCACCATTTTAGTTGCCCTCCTCTGGACAGCTTCCATCCTGTCTATGTCTTTGCAGAGATTGGGTCTCCAGAACTGCACACAGTACTCCAGATGGGGTCTCACCAGCTGTCTGTACAGAGGGATAATAACTTCCTGTTTCTACTGGTGATGCCTCCCTATGCATCCCAGTAACCCCCAGCCCTCCTTGCTGCCCTCTCACATTGCTTGCCCACCTTTAGGTCATTTGATATGATCTACACCCAGGTCCCTTTCCATTTTTGTTGTTGTTAGTATCTCACCCCCCATTGTGTACTCTTCCCCTGGGTTTTTGTTTCGCAGGTGCATAACCTTGTACTTCTTAGCATTGAATCTAAGCTGCCATACATTTGACCATTCCTCCAACCTTGCCAAGTCCCTTCTCATCCTTTCCACCCCACCCTGTGCATCAGCTCTGTTGCAGATTTTAGTGTCATCTGCAAAGAGACATACTTTTCCTTCCAGTCCTTCCGCAATGTCACTTATAAAGACATTGAAGAGGACCGGTCCTAATACTGAACCCTGCGGTACCCCACTAGTAACCCTCCTTTCTTCTGAGTGAACTCCATTTACTATTACTCTCTGTGTCCTATTCTCCAGCCAATTCTTTACCCAGGCTGTCATCTTGGGACCCACTCCCAGGCTGGCTAACTTGTATATTAATCTTTGTGTGGGACTGTGTCAAATGCCTTGCTAAAGTCTCAGGTAGGCCATGTCCACAGCCCCTCCCTGATCTACTACTTTGGTCACCCAGTCAAAGAAATCTATCAGATTTGTCTGGCATGACCTTCCCACTGTGAATCCATGCTGCCTAGGGTCCTGTGCCCTCTGGCCTCTAGATACTCGACAATTCTTTCCTTCAGAGTGATTCCATCATTTTCCTATCACTGAGGTTAAACTAACAGGTCTGTAGTTTCCTGCTTCTGCCTTGCTCCACTTTTGTGAAGGGAATCACATCTGCCCTCCTCCAGTCCTCGGGTACCACCCCATCCTCCCATGATTTGTTAAAAGGGTAGTCAGTGGTGTCACTAGTTCTACCCTTAGTTTTGTAGAATTCTGGGATGAACCCATCAGGCACCATTGCTTTGTCCACCTTCAGTTTTAAGAGTTCTTTCAGAACCCTTTTCTTCTGTAAATGGCTGGTATCAACTTCTGTATCCAGAGTGTTACTACTGTTTGTTTTATGTACCTCCCTCTTCATTTGTAAATACTGAGCAAAATATTTGTTTAGTATCTCTACCTTTCCAGTCTCCTCTGCCCACCCTCCCTCCCTTTATTAAGCCTCACTATCCCTCCCTTGGTCTTCCTTTTGCTCCCTGATGTACCTATAAAAGGTTTTATCCCCTTCTTAACTGAGTTGGCTATCTTTTCCTCGGTTTGGGCCTTTGCTGTTTCTGACTGCCTTCCCAGCCTCCTTTGCTTTAACTGATACAGTTCTCTGTCCTGCTCCTTCTGCGATTCCTTGTACTTCCTGAATGCTTTCTTTTTCTCTTGAACCTTCATTGCCACTAACTTTGAGAACCATAGTGGTTTCTTGCATCGTCTTGTTTTGTTTATTTGCTTCACACAAAGGCTTGTTACCTCTGTGATGGCAGTTTTTATTATTCCCCATTGTTCTTCCACCCCTCCTTCCTGCCCATTTGCTAGTGCATTCCTTAGGCACTCACCCATTTTGGCAAAGTCAGCCCTCCTAAAGTCCAGTACTTTTGTCTTTGTATGGCTTGACTCTATTGCTGTGTTTATTGTGAACCATACTGTTCGATGGTCGCTAGTTCCCAGATGGCTACCCACTTCTACATCCGTAATCATCTCTCCATCTCCATTTGAGAGAATCAGGTCTAATATTGCTCCCCTCTCGAGTGGGCTCCAGTACTAGTTGTCTAAGGCATGCCCTCTGTAGGGTATCTAGAATAACTGCACTCTTCGAAGTGGCAGCTGCAACTGCACTCCAGTTAACATCTGGCATATTCAGATCACCCATCAGCAATATCTCCCCTTTTTCTGCCATTCTAAGTATACTTTCTATCATTCCCCTGTCCATTTCCTCCCCCTGAGAAGGGGGTCTGTATACAACCCCTGTGCGTATTGTGGTGCCATTGCCTGTCTCCAAATTTACCCACAGTGCTTCTTCTCCTCCCTGTTTACCCTTTTGTTCTGTTGCTTTTATTCCTTCCCTTATGTAAAGAACTACTCCTCCTCCTCTTTTCCCTCCTGTCCCTCCTGTAGACAGTGTATCCTGGTATGTTTATGTCCCAGTCATGGTTTTGTGTGTACCATGTTTCTGTGACTGCCACGATATCCAGATGTTCCTCCTCCATCAAGGCCACTAATTCAGGAAGCTTGTTACCCAGACTACGGGCATTAGTACTCATTGCTCTCCATTTTTTGATGGCTTTACCTTCTGTTGCAGCATCCCTCACTGACCGTTCTACCTCAGTCTTTTTCTCATTTAGTACCTAGTTTTGTAGGGAGAGGCTGGGATTTTCCTGCTGCCTGTCAGTGCCTCCCCCTTTGACTAGTTTAAAAGCTTGCCAATGAAGCATTTAAACCGATTGCTCAAAAGACTTGTTCTCTTCCTGGACAGATGCAGACCATCCTGCCAGTATAGGCTGGTGTCCCTCCAGGTAGAACCCCAGTCCCCAATGAAGTTAAACCCCAGTGCTCGCGCACTCATTTTTTCAACCATTCATTAAACTGCATGGTGCCAATTACCCTCGCCTCCCCATGCTCTTTGACAGGCAGCACCTCTGGAGAAGGATACTGTGTGTGCTACTCATCTTGGGTCTCCCCAACTTGCAATGTCCTCCTGCACTGCTCTAATCTCATGATGAGCCAAGTCATTTGTCCCTAGGTGGACAAATTCGTCCAGCTTCGGGAATCCTTGCAGCTGTTCTCGTGATCCTGAGGATGCACTTCCTGTCCCTCCAAGCCATGGCACCAGGCAGGCACCTTACTTCATTTTTCCCAGCTTCCCCCAGTTCTATACCCCTAATAATTGAGTCCCCCACCAGGAGCTGCTTCCTTTCCCTTTGGTGTCCTCTGCCTCCTTTCTGTGGGCCTCCCTTGTGAGAGTTATCATCAGTCTTCTCTGCGCGGGTGCATCCATGGGGAGCTATGCTCCCCCATAATGGTGTATGGATTGTGGAGTGGAACAATTGACTGGGTGTGCCTCTGTTCCACCCTCCTCACCCTCCCTGAGCCCACTGTGGTCCAACTGCTGTGCTTTCTTCACAACCTCTGAGGTAGTGGTGTGGTGCTAGTACTCCCTGGATGGGGGAGGTTCCCTTTCTACTGTCCAGTGTGGCCTGGGGGAAGGTTTCCTTACTACTGTCCAGTGTGGCCTGAAGACGGGCAACTTCCTCCCTCAGGGCAGATAGTTGTCTGCAAATAGAGCAGCATCTCAGCCTCCAGAAAGACTCCCGGAAGACTGCTGCCCCACAGCCATTACATTGCACTACTCCCCACATGTTTATCTAGTTTTTTTTTATTGTATTTGTGTGTGTGTCTGCGTGCATGTGTGATTTGTTATATAGAAATATATATATATATTATACAACGTGTATGCTTATATTATCAGTGCAGTGTGCTAGAGAGGATATGACAGTGAAATGCACCTTGCACTCGAGGAAATGATGTCAGAACCTCAGGTATAAAGGAACTATTTCCAGGTGGTGGGTGAGGTGGAAGGGTTGGGCCTAAACTGTGTCCTGCCAAAAACATCGACTAAAAGCTCTCACCGCCATGATGAGTGCCTTCCTGTCAGCAAGATACCCTACACAACAATTTGACAGAGAAAGTACCCTGCTAATCAAACAGAGAAAATCCAGACATCCAAGTCAGACACAGGTAAACCTCTCCAGCCCCAAAACAGCCTGGTGGTTTGTTAGCCTAAAAGGAAAATCAAATATGCAGTTATTTCAGCCCTTCTGAGGATGCTGACAAGATAAGCAGTTTTAAAAACCCTTTTCTGAATTAAAAACTAAAACAAATACCAAGCAATGCCACTTTAAAGTGTGAGGAAAACTTCTCTCAGATGTAAGCAAGAGAGAGAGAGTTTAGTTACAGATAATTCGTCCAAAATAGTATATCCCACGTAGCTTCTCAGTTGTTTCCAAGCACTCCTGTACACAACTTGGAAGAAGATGGACTTCTGCCTCACACAGGATCACACCACTAGTTTATAGTAATTAAATAATGCTGAAATGGTCTAGCTAGACAAATGGCTATGATGCTGAAAGATGAAGATGAAAAGTTACAAGTAATAAATATATCAGGTAAATCTTGAATGTCCTACAAATTCAAATTCTTGAAAGGGGACTGACTTTTGTACCGACTCCATCTGTAAACCCATTTGAGATCAATGGTGACCTCTAAGTTTTTTAGGAAATTTAAACTAAGGGATTTTTACATAAATGAAGATCAATCTGTAGAACAAGACACAAGTATTGGAGTATCTGATTTTCATGAGGGAGACTCTCAGGGAAGTATAACCCTTAAAACGTTAAATGATTTATTTATTGAAATTCATGGTAATAATGACTGTGAGATTCCCCTTGCTCCACCTGATGAAAAGTTAAGTGAGAGTAATAGTAATATGTGTGTGTTTCGTCTGAGGCAATGGATGCAGACGACATGTGGAATCAGAGAAAGAGATTATTTAAGTCAAAGTCCATTTTTTGTCCTAAAACCAATAATGCCAGTATTCTTCTGTTTGAAAAAAAAATGTTAAAAACTGTAACAAGGGAAGTTAACAAAGTTTTGCAAATTAAGGGTAAAAATAAATGTCCAGGTAATTTGAGCATATAGCACCAGGCAGCCTTGAAACAAATCCTGAAATGGGATGATGAAGTGATAACACCTGCTGACAAGCGTGGCAATACTGTGTTTATGGATAAAATTAAATATGCTGAAATGGTTAACAATATTTTATGTGATACTCAAAGGAATAGAAAGTTACCTGAGAACCCAATTCATAATTTAAAACTTGATTTGCACAAATTGTTGATAGGTGCTAAATGACTGGGAGAAATCACAGAAAAAGACTTTGAATTTCTCTGGCCTAATAATCCCATTATGCCTGTGTTGTAATCTCTACCTAAGATCCACACAAGTTTGATGGATCCTCCTGGGTGTCCTATTGTCTCTGGGGTAGGACCTTTCACTGAAAATTTATCAGTCTTTGTTAATTGTTTCCTTAAAAGGGAAGATTGTAAATCGCGATCCTACCTCAGAGACACTGGTGATCTGCTTCTTAAATTGCAGTATTTTCTTTGGCAGCATCATTTTATGTGGATTACTGTTAACACTGAACAACTTTATTCAGTTAAATACAGTGATGGCTTGAATGCATGTAACTATTTTTTGGAAAGAAGTACTGTACTACTCCATATCTGACTAGATTTATTCTTGAGAGTATTTATTTTATTTTACTACATAATGGGCCCTATGCAAGAATGTGTGGATTGGCTACGCACTGCTCATCCATGGTGTGAAGCCACTCCGCAGCCATTATGAACCCTGTGTGGGATGCATGACCCGGGGCACAGTCCTATGCACCTGATCCCCTGTCTGTGTGAACAGCAACACACCGGGGTGGGCAGGGGGGTGCCAGCACTACACACCATGCAATAAGGCATGTAGTGCCATCCACAGGGGTGCAGAGGATGTGCAGGTTACACCAGAGAGAACCCTGCCATAAGTGCCCTATGCACCCTGTGCACACAGACCACTGCCAGGTCCTGGCAGATAGCCATCATCCAACACCAACAGGTCCCCTGCATCCATCCACACAGGCCACCTGGTGCCACCCACCCCATCACTAATCTGTGCCCCGGCCCCATGACAGCCAAACCCCCCTGCACACACACACAACACAGGGGCACTGGCATGGGAATGCAGACACTCCCCCGCGACACCACCAACCCACCCCTGTCCCCGGTACCTGAGAGCTGGTGCCAATTTACAGGATGGCCAGTGGCATATTCCTCCTCACACATCCTCAGCTGCTGGCCATCCAAGTGATGCTGAGTGCACGCTGCCCATATATAGGTGGTGCACTGCCAGCATCACTTGGATGGCTGGCAGCCGAGGAGGTCTGTGGGGGGATGTGCTGCTGGCCATCCCATGAAGCGGTCAGGCTCTCAGGTACGGAGGACAGGGGGTGGGGTTGGTGGTGCCATGGGAGGCACCACTGGCCACCAATGAAGGTACTGGGGTACCGGGTTGGGTGGGCAGTGGTGGTGGGGGGAGTGAGTGCAATGAGGCAGTCCACAGCTGCACGATCCTTACACCAATACACAGGGCATGCTTACAGAGCCCCAATAGCTCAGTTCATGGTGGGTCCTGGGGGAATGCCCCTGTATGCATGTGGTCTATATGTCCTACACTGGGGATGGGGACTGGGTCAACTGGTGCAGGCGTGAGGGCTGTGCATCTGCAGTTTTGGGGACTGGCTTGCATGTACAGGGGGCAGCATTGTGTACTACGGGGATGGGGCTGACAGGTGCCAGGTGGACCTGCTGTTCAGGCACTGGGTCAGGAATGACATGTGCTGGGTGGGGGTTTGCTGCTGCATCACTGGGGTCCTGGATGACATGTGGGGGGGGCGGCCATATGGGCCAGGGGCAAGGATCCTGCTGGGGACTGTATGGGTGTGTGGTACTACTGAGACATGGGTTGGGGGTCCCCCAGCCAATGGGGCTGGGCTGCATGGGTCCAGGTGCCTGCATTGGGCATTCACACACCCAGACCTACACCCTCTTGCACTAGGGATCCACTGTGGGACCCATGTCAGACAATTGATTGGATGCCCAACTGGATCCACTACTCAGCTCCTGGCTGACCTGCATGAACCTGCACACCAGGGGAGCAGGCCCATGAACAGGTGGTGGCCATTGATGAATTACGCCAGTGAGCACCTGACCGCAGGTGCAGAGCTACATGGGCGGGATATATGCCTCCGCTGCATACTCCCTAGCTGTTAGTGCATAGGCCCTAATGTTTTCGAAGTTCATTCTGATTTTTATATTCAGACATTGGGGACAGAAATGGGTATGTGCATGGCTCCATCCTCTGCAAATTTGGCACTGGGATTATGGGAAATTGAAAGTATTTCTTTGGAGACCTTTCTGTTCGCAGATGATGTCATCATGTGGTACCGCTTTATTGATGAAGTCATCTGCATCAGGGGGTGGTGAAGAATGTATTATTTTATTCATTGACTAGCTAAACCAAAACCCTTTAGGTTTGAAAATCATGTTACAGTCACACAAAAGTGTTACTTCTTTTCTTGATATTTCTTTGAAAGGTAAAACACAACAACGTGTGATTACCAAAACTTTGAGGAAATTAATGGCATGCAACTCGTATCTCCATTTTGACAGTACACATCCTTATGCTTTGAAAAGATCTATCCCTTTTAGTAAAATGTTGAGAGTAAGGAAGAATTGTAGTAGTAAGGATCAATTTTTAAAGCAATCAGATGATTTAATAGAAAGATCTGAGAGGAGGGGATACGATTTGCAGCTGTTACAAGAAGCAAAATCAAGAGCAGCAGAAAAGGAGAGACATGAGTTACTAATTCCTAAACCTGGTGTACAGGATACAGAGGCTCTAGTGACATTTATTCTTGAATATAATCATTTAGCAGGGGTCATATTGGCCAGTGTTGATGAATAACTCAAAACTGGCCTGTATATTAGGTGGGAAGCCACGGATCACTTTTCGTAGCACTCCAAACATCAGAGGCAAGTTGTAGATTTTAACTGGAAAAAGTGGATAACCAGTCTACCTGGATACATTCTCAACCAAAGGGTTTTAGAAAATGCAAATGGTACAATGTACGTCAGTATGCCTCTAAGGGGAATTATTTTATTCATCTGAAAACATTGGTCAAATGTGAAATCCGAGAATGTTTAACTTGTGATACCAGTAATGTAACTTATTGTCTTACATGTCCCTGTGATTTAGTGTATGTTGGCAGAAAAACGTACTCACTCAAGAGAAGAGTCCAGGAATGTTGGGAATATTATAAAAGGTAATGAAAATACCCTCTTAGGCATGCATTTTAAGGAACCGCACAATAGCGATCCCGTTGGTTGAGGTATACTGGATTAGACCATATCCAGAATTATACTGGAGGGAGGGTGTGATAGCTTTAAATGTCTGCTGCAAAAGGAATCATTATAGATTTGGCGTCTGCAATCTCTGAAGCCATTTGGCTTGAATGATATATTGGATTTTAAACCCTATTCATAACTGTCTTGCACCCAAATATTTATTATAAGTCTGCTTTGCTTTTTGTAGTTACTTGTTGAACTAGGAGTTGAACATTGACATCACAAGACAATGCATCATGTTGCTGCGATCCATGAATATGCCTAATACGAAGTGCGAAGATGAAAGCAGCAGGATTTATTTTAAAGAAGTCATCTTTGAAGTGTTTGCATGGAGTAACAGCACAGAGTATTTATATAAGGCATTCCAAGTGTTATATTTGCCTTAAAATGGGTTAAGATTGCAAGATTATTGGAGGTTTTTTCCTTTTATTTAGCACTCTCAGTGCTCAAGAAATTAACTTATATGTAAATGCATTAATGCACTGCTTTTTTGGAATGTTTCCTTATGTAACAGTCTTTTGACTCACCTTCAGCTGTTCCAGGGCCCTTGAGGTCCTCACAGCATACACCTACGAGGGGGCCATCCTGGGTTGGAAAGGTTAGTGGTAGGGTAGTGCGATGCCTCCACCTGAAGAAGTGAAAGGGAATACATGTGGACAAATAGCAGGTTATTACCCCCCAGGAAAATACTTTAGCTGCCCCACATGCAGTTCCCCACCTACAATGACAATACCCCCTTTCTTTACAATAACACTCCTGAACATCAAATGACATGAACAGTATCAGTATTTTAATTTAGGGGAAGGGGAAGAGGAAGAGGGAGACAAAACAACAACAACAGTAATAACTAGCTAGCCAACAGTGCCCCTGTGAATCCCCACCTCCCACATCGGGTGCACCCGACTCCTCCAATAGCAGATGCCAGACAGTCTCTAGTCTCCTTGGTGAGTACCACCCCGTGGCACAGGAGCTGACATGGGGAGATTTCATTGGGGCCCAAGCTTTAACTTCACAACTCGTAACTTTTACTTTCAGGCCTGGGCATAGTTTTCTGACAGAGTCCTGCCCAGGATTTAACCCTTTTACTTAAGCCTAGCTATCTAACAAAACAAAGACTCCCCAGAGCAGCAGCTTGAGGTGCTTACAGTTCAGCAGTTCAAGGGGATTTCAAGGATCTGATTTTGCTGTACCATGGAGGTATCAGGTTGTTGGTGCACCACTGCAGCAGCAGAGCTGGCCAAATAAGGAAGAGGGCAGTCGCTGGTCTGTACCTGCCTGGTCTTGATTTTTTTATTTATTTATTTATCAAGTCTAGGATTACAAATACCTTTGAGCCATGGCTCTTTTACAAAGGTTCCACCTCAGAGAAATACAAATTATGGGGAACATCAAGACAGGCATTACAACAATGTGGACATTGCAGAGTACAGATTAATACAGTTCAAGGGTAGCATTGTAACTAGGCAGCCAGCGGCATTTGTCAGAGAAAATAGACAACAGATAAGAAGTGCCAGAGTCATAGGGAGAGGGAAGAGGTAGGGGGGAGAAGGAATGTAGTGAAGGTGGCAAGAGGGTGAAAAGTGCAGCATTGGGCATACCAAGATGCAGGGTAGAATTCAGTGTGGGGACAACTAGAGCAGAAAGGGAAGTGGAGAAACAAAGTTAAGTTGGGCAGTCACAGGAGCTGCTGGTAGTGAGATAGTCCCAGAGCCTAGTTTTAAACATACCAATAGTTGGGGCAGAGGAGATGGTTGGGCTGAGGCCATTGAACCACAGTGGCACTCGATAAGCAAAAGAGCGTTGTCCCTGTGAAGTGTGACAGTGGGGGACTTTCAGTAGCTGTAGCGTGGATCTCCTAAGGCACCATTTGTTAATTCGGTGTTGTAACAGAGTTGAGACCCCAGAAGGTGCAAGGCCAAGGTAGATTTTTTTCACCATGGAGCAGGTGAGAAACTTTATGTGGTTTGATAGTTGGAGCCAGCTGATCTGAGTGTACAGGTCACATGTGTGGGTGAGATGGTGAGCACCAGTGATGAGCCGACATGCTTTATTTAAGGTAGTTGAGAGGCATCTAAGGGTTGTGGTTGTGGCTGAGCCATAAATGATGAGACCATAGTCTATTACAGAGATCACAGAGCTCAGAACTGCAACCTTCAAAGCTTCTGGGTGAGGTGTGTCTGTGTTTGTAGAGGAGACCAAGCCGTGTATTAGCAGCTGTAGCTACATTATCTACATGAAGTCCATAGGAGAGATTAGGGTCAAGCTGTATCCCGAAGTATTTGAAGGACCTCACCTGATCTAGAGTGGTCCTCTGGGTGGTGGAGATGGCCAAGTGGTGTAGCTTGTGTGGGTTATGAGAGCTGCAGAAGAGCATAGATTTGGTTTTCTTGTCATTGAGGACCAGTTTATGATTAAGAAACCATGTCTCTACAGAACTGAAACCAAGTTGAAGGTTGTGTTGAAGAGTTGCAGGATCTTTGTGAGTGGAGAATACAACAGCATCATTGGCATATAGTATGATCTGCTCAGAGCAGTGGTAAGGGAGGGAGTTTAAAAAGGCTAAAGGAGGGGTCCCAGTATGGATCCCTGTGGGACACCAATGTTAACAGGCAGGGTGTTGGGAAGAGCGTCTGCAACTTTTACTCTGGGACCGGTTTTCTAGGCAGCTTTTAAACCAGAGAGAAGAGCAGGTGATAGCTCCGCATTCAGTAGTTGGTGTATTAATAGTCCATGGTGTACTGTATCAAGGCCTTGGAGAGGTCGACAAAAACGCCCCTGTGAGAAGGCTGTTCAAGGGATTTGTGCAACGCCCAGTGAACTCAAGAAGGCTGTGGTGATGCTGTTACCTTTCTGGAAGCTGTGTTGTTATGGACAAGGTATATTGTATTTATCAGAGTGGTGGAGTTGGTCAGCCCGCGATGCGTCAAGTGCCTTAGAGAGTAGAGCAGTATGGAGAATGAGGCAATAATTTGAGATGTCTTGTCCCCACTTTTATGGACGGTGTCACGGTGGCTGTTTTCCATAGGTCCGAGAATTTTCCACAGCTGAGAGAGAGTTTAGGATTTTTGTTAATGGATGAATTACCTCATCGAGGGTGAGCAACAGAAGCTTAAGGTCCAAGGTGTCGCTACTAGATCTAGATTTAGAGATAGCTGCAGTAATATAGCGGCGAGCTTCATTCAACCTTACCTTCCTGAAGTAGAAGAGGTTGAGACTGAGGGGCTGAGGTATTTGGGGAGTAGGCCCTGTTTTCGAAAAAAGTCATGGGTAGAACAGCACTAAGGTCTGAAAAGCCGTGTTAAAGATGTTTGCGATCACCTTGGGGTCAAGGGTTGAGGATCCATCAACCATTAACATGGCTGGAGAGGTTTTTGGCTGCTTCCCTGTGACATCCTTGATATTGTCTCAGAAAGCACGACCATTTCCCCAGGTATTGGTGAGAGTGTCTTTGTAATAGGTGGATTTCATTAGCCGTATGGCTTTTATGCAGGCATTTAACATAGAAACATAGAATTTGACGGCAGATAAGGACCGCTTGGCCCACCCAGTCTGCCCATTTCCCTACCTACTGGATAAGCTGCAGATCCTAGTTAACCAGCAGCCTACTTCTTCTTACCCCCCCCCAGAATTGCCTTATGACTGTCCCATGCATGCTGAATTCCACCACTGATTTTGACTCCACAACCTCCTCGAAGGCCGTTCCATGCCATCCACAACCCTCTCTGTGAAAAAATACTTCCTTAAATTACCTCTGAGCGCCCCCCCATCTTCAAATTGTGCCCTCTTGTCCTTCACACCTCTTATTTGAAAGATGCTACCCTCTTGGACTTTGTTGATTCCTTGGAGGTACTTGAAAGTTTCTATCATGTCCCCCTCTCCCTCCTTTCTCGAGGCTATACATATTAAGCTCCTTAAGTCTCTCTCATATGTCTTCGGTGCAGACCCTGCACCATTTAGTTGCCCTCCTCTGGACAGCTTCCATCCTGTCTATGTCTTTGCAGATTGGGTCTCAGAACTGCACACAGTACTCCAGATGGGGTCTCACCAGCTGTCTGTACAGAGGGATAATAACTTCCTGTTTTCTACTGGTGATGCCTCTCCCTATGCATCCCAGTATCCCCCAACCCTCCTTGCTGCCCTCTCCCACATTGCTTCTCCACCTTTAGGTCATCTGATATGACTACCCCAGGTCCTTTCCATTTTTGTTGTTAGTATCTCACCCCCATTGTGTACTCTTCCCCTGGGTTTTGTTTCCAGGTGCATTACCTTGCACTTCTTAGCATTGAATCTAGCTGCCATACATTTGACCATTCCTCTAACTACGCAAGTCCTTCTCATCCTTTCCACCCCACCCTGTGCATCAACTCTGTTGCAGATCTTAGTGTCATCTGCAAAGAGACATACTTTTCCTTCCAGTCCTTCTGCAATGTCGCTTATAAAGACATTGAAGAGGACCGATCCTAATACTGAACCCTGTGGTACCCACTAGTAACCCTCCTTTCTTCTGGTGGACTCCATTTACTATACTCTCTGTGTCCTATTCTCCAGCCAATTCTTTACCCAGACTGTCATCTTGGGACCCACTCCAGGCTGGCTAACTTGTATATTAATCTTTTGTGTGGGACTGTGTCAAATGCCTCACTAAAGTCTAGGTAGGCCATGTCCACAGCCCTCCCTGATCTACTACTTTGGTCACCCAGTCAAAGAAATCTATCAGAGTTGTCTGGCATGACCTTCCCACTGTGAATCCATGCTGCCCTAGGGGTCCTGTGCCCTCTGGCCTCTAGATACTCGACAATTCTTTCCTTCAGAAGTGATTCCATCATTTTCCCTATCACTGAGGTAAACTAACAGGTCTGTAGTTTCCTGCTTCTGCCTTGCTCCCACTTTTGTGAAGGGGAATCACATCTGCCTCCTCCAATCCTCAGGGTACCACCCCATCCTCCATGATTTGTTAAAAAGGCAGTCAGTGGTGTCACCGTTTCTACCCTTAGCTTTTTAGAATTCTGGGATGAACCCATCAGGCACCATTGCTTTGTCCACCTTCAGTTTTAAGAGTTCTTTTCAGAACCCTTTTTCTGTAAATGGGCTGGTATCAACTTCTGTATCCAGAGTGTTACTACTGTTTGTTTGTACCTCCCTCTTCATTTGTAAATACTGAGCAAAAATATTTGTTTAGTATCTCTGCCTTTTCACAGTCTCCCTCTGCCCACCCTCCTCCCTTTATTAAGCCTCACTATCCTCCCTTGGTCTTCCTTTGCTCCTAGATGTACCTATAAAAGGTTTTATCCCCCTTCTTAACTGGGTTGGCTATCTTTTCCTCGGTTTGGGCCTTTGCTGTTCTGACTGCCTTCCCAGCCTCCTTTTGCTTTAACTGATACAGTTCTCTGTCCTGCTCCTTCTGTGATTCCTTGTACTTCCTGAATGCTTTCTTTTTCTCTTGAACCTTCACTGCCACTTCCTTTGAGAACCATAGTGGTTTCTTACATCGTCTTGTTTTGTTTATTTGCTTCACACAAAGGCTTGTTACCTCTGTGATGGCAGTTTTCATTATTCCCCATTGTTCTTCCACCCCTCCATCCTGCCCATTTGCTAGTGCATTCCTTAGGCACTCACCCATTTTGGCAAAGTCAGCCCTCCTAAAGTCCAGTACTTTTGTCTTTGTATGGCTTGACTCTATTGCTGTGTTTATTGTGAACCATACTGTCTGATGGTCGCTAGTTTCCAGATGGCTACCCACTTCTACATCTGTGATCCTCTCTCCATCTCCATTTGAGAGAATCAAGTCTAATATTGCTCCCTCTCGAGTGGGTTCCAGTACTAGTTGTCTAAGGCATGCCCCCTGTAGGGCATCTAGAATAACTGCACTCTTCGAAGTGGCAGCTGCAACTGCACTCCAGTTAACATCTGGCATATTCAGATCACCCATCAGCAATATCTCCCCTTTTTCTGCCATTCTAAGTATACTTTCTATTATTTCCCTGTCCGTTTCCTCCCCCTGAGAAGGGGGTCTGTATACAACCCCTGTCCATATTGTGGTGCCATTGCCTGTCTCCAAATTTACCCACAGTGCTTCTTCTCCTCCCTGTTTACCCTTTTGTTCTGTTGCTTTTATTCCTTCCCTTATGTAAAGAACTACTCCTCCTCCTCTTTTACCCTCCCTGTCCCTCCTGTAGACAGTGTATCCTGGTATGTTTATGTCCCAGTCTTGGTTTTGTGTGTACCATGTTTCTGTGACTGCCACGATATCCAGATGTTCCTCCTCCATCAAGGTCACTAATTCAGGAAGCTTGTTACCCAGACTACGGGCATTAGTACTCATTGCTCTCCATTTTTTGATGGCTTTACCTTCTGTTGCGGCATCCCCCACTGACCGTTCTACCTCGGTCTTTTTCTCATTTAGTACCCTGTTTTGTAGGGAGAGGCTGGGATTCCTGCTGCTTGTCAGTGCCTCCCTTTGACTAGTTTAAAAGCTTGCAAATGAAGCATTTAAACCGATTGCTCAAAGACTTGTTCTCTTCCTGGACAGATGCAGACCATCCTGCCAGTATAGGCTGGGGTCCCTCCAGGTGGAACCCCAGTCCCCAATGAAACCAACCCCTGTGCTCCACACCATTTTTCAACCATTCATTAAACTGCATGGTGCCAATTACCTACCTCCCCATGCCTTTGACAGGCAGCACCTCTGAGAAGGATACTGTGTGTGCTACTTGTCTTAGGTCCTCCCCAACTCTGCAATGTCCTCCTGCACTGCTCTAATCTCATGATGAGCCAAGTCATTTGTCCCTAGGTGGACAATTATGTCCAGCTCAGAATCCCTTGCAGCTGTTCTCGTGATCCTGAGGATGCGCTTCCTGTCCCTCCAAGCCATGGCACCAGGCACGCACCTTACTTCATGTTTTCCCAGCTCCCCCCAGTTCTATACCCCTAATAATTGAATCCCCCACCAGGAGCTGCTTCCTTTCCCTGTGGTGTCCTCTGCCTCCTTCCTGTGGGCCTCCCTTGTGACAGTTGTCATCAGTCTTCTCTGTGGGTGCATCCATAGGGGAGCTATGCTCCCCCAGAATGGTGTATGGATTGTGGAGTGGAACAATTGACTGGGTGTGCCTCTATTCCACCCTCCTCACCCTTCCTGAGCCCACTGTGGTCCAACTGCTGTGTTTTCTTTGCAACCTCTGAGGTAGTGGTGGTGGCGCTAGTGCTCCCTGGATGGGGGAGGTTCCCTTCCTACTGTCCAGTGTGGCCTGGGGGAAGGTTTCCTTACTACTGTCCAGTGTGGCCTGAAGATGGGCAACTTCCTCCCTCAGGGCAGATAGTTGTCTGCAAATAGGGAAGCATCTCAGCCTCCAGAAAGACTCCCGGAAGACTGCTGCCCCACAGCCATTACATTGCACTACTCCCCACATGTTTATCTAGTTGTTTTTTTTTGTATTTGTGTGTGTGTGTGGCGCATGCATGTGTGATTTGTTATATAGAAATATATATATTATACAATGTGTATGCTTATATTGTCAGTGCAGTGTGCTAGAGAGGATATGACAGTGAAATGCACCTTGCACTCGAGGAAATGATGTCAGAACCTCAGGTATAAAGGAACTATTTCCAGGGATGGGTAGGGTGAGGGGTGGGAAGGGTTGAGCCTAATACTGCCCTCACAAAACAATCAGTTAAACGCTCACCCACCGCTAGTGAAGGAGTGCCTTCCTGTCAGCAAGATACCCCACACAACAATTTGACAGAGAAAGTACTCTGCTAATCAAACAGAGAAAAATCCAGACATCCAAGTCAGACACAGGTAAACCTCTCCAGCCCCAAAACAGCCTGGTGGTTTGTTAGCCACAAAGGAAAATCAAATATGCAGTTATTTCAGCCCTTCTGAGGATGCTGACAAGATAAGCAGTTTAAAAAAACCCTTCCTGAATTAAAAACTAAAACAAACACAAAGCAATACCACTTTAAAAGTGAGGAAAACTTCACTCAGATGTAAGCAAGAGAGAGAGAGATTAGTTACAGATATTTAGTGCAAAATAGTATATCCCATGCAGCTTCTCAGTTGTTTCCAAGCACACCCTGTACACAACTTGGAAGAAGATGGACTTCTGGATTTCATGCTTGTTTGTAATTTTGGATGTCCAGTTGTTTGCCAGTGGCCCTGGCAACTGTGTAGAGGTGATCCCTTAGTTTCAGCTGTGAGAGAAGAGCTGCGGTGACCCATGGGTTAGAGAGAGACTTTGTTTTGCGCCTTTTAGCAGGGGCAAAGAGGTCGCAGGCTTTGTTGAAAATTGAGATGAAGTGATCAAGAGACAAGTTAACATCTGTTGCTTCATAGATGGGTAGCCAGTCTTGTAGAAGCATGTGTTGTTTGAGATGTGGAAGTTTTCCATGAGGAAGGACTCTGCTAGCGATAATTTTGGGAGGGGGCTTAAGGAATTTGTTAGACCATGCACACATGACTGGGGAGTGGTCACTGAGTGAGTCTGGGAGAATGGTCATATGAGAAATCCTTGTGGGGTGAGTGGTGAGGACCCAATCCAAGAGGGTACTGGTGCCAGTCTTGTAGTTAATCCTAGTAGGGAGTTTACCATTTGCGTGAGGTTAGCAGCGTGAGATGGAGTTATAGGCACTGGCACTCGATGCTAACCAGTTTATGTTGAAATCCCTAGTAGAATAAGTTCAGCTTCGGGAGGATGTGAGTTGATAAAGTTTAGGACGTCGTTGAATCCATGTTTAGGGTCCCTGGGTGGGATGTACACGGAGACAATAGTCAAAGCTTTATGGTTGGGACCTAGGATGATTTTTATTGGCAGAATCTGGACTGAGACAGAAAGTGATGGAGTTGCTACAGGGTGCCAAGACAGGGAGTCTTTGATATAGATTGCGCAACCACCACCTTTTTTGGATATCCGGTCCAGCCTGTGGACATTGTAGCCCTGTATTGTTACTGCTGAGTCAGGAACTTTAGGTGTCAGCCAAGTTTCCACCACTGCAAGGATGTCAGGGTTGATAACTCCACCTCAGAGGCCTTTGTAGACAGGGTTCACCAGGCAGGCCTCTCATTGACTTCTCTGCTGGTCTCTGTCCTCTTCAGTCCAGGGATTAAGCAGCATAGTTCCCAGACCCTTCTGTTGCACACCCTGGAGGACTCAGGTGAAGGCTGGGCTGTTCTCAGTCTCTAGCCCCAGTGCTCTCACTTTGCTTCTCTATGATGCACAGGGGATGGCCACTACCACAGTCTCTGGCCTCTACACTCTCACAGTCTCTCAGGCCTGAGCACTACCATCACCAACTTACCTCACTGAGGGGGGACACCAATGGCACAGTCTCTCTGCTCTCCACTGCACAGCTTTCACAAGGCAGGATGCTCAGCCCTTTATTTCTGTGGCAGCCAGCTCCAGATTTGCTCCCTGGCTGCATATCTTGGAACTCACTCTCAGAAAATGCTCAAAGTCTCTCTTTTCTGGCAGCACTCCAAACTCTTTCTTTCCCACAGCTAACTTGCCAAATATTTTCTTACTGCAACTGGCTTGCTTTAGTGCTCTTCCCTTTGCTGGATGCTGGGGTCAAACAGGCCAATGAGGCAATGGTACAGGCCTGATGCTAGATAGCCCACTACAGTCTCTCCTGCAGTCTGCTCTCTCTCCAGGCTCAGGCTGAATTCCCCACTGGCAGGCAAAATGGTCTCTTATATTACTTTCACCAAGCACCCCTCTGATAGACTGTTGAAGTCCCTGGCTTTTTCATGCCCCCTCACCTTATCCCACCTGCCCCCTTGCTTCTGTAGTCCCATGGGGGCTGCCATATTTATTTACATTTTGCCCTCACCCCTTTTGCCCCCATACTTTAATATTAAGCCCATGCAGGAGCTAATGGTCATTTGTCCTGGCTCTGCTAGCCCAAAGGGAGCCAGAACACTGTTTGTTTATTTCTGGGAGCCCTTATCTGTCCCTTGGGGCTACCATTATATTCCCCCCAATTCGCACCTTTCTAGGCTCTCCCAGTAATGTAGCCATGGCTTCTTTAAATTTTTAGTCCTTGATGGCCATGCATGCACAGTGTGATCACAGCTGCCATCTTGTTTATTTACTTTTACGGCAGTCTGGTTTTCTCTGCCTCACTGGAATGCTGAAATGCACCTAAAGCACTTGGAGGTGCGGAAATGACTATCGGACCTCAACCCCACTCAGAACATGGGCCAAGGTCACAGAACCAGGGTAGCAGTGGCTGTGGACTACCAGTGGGGCAACCAGGCTCAAGCCCTACCACCACCACCAAGGGACACTGATGGGGGGGAGACATTAGAGGGTGTAGCTCTTTTCAGGTAAGCCCAATTTGGGGAGCTTACACACTCCTCTTACCAAAATGCTTGGCATCCCGACAAGCCACAAAACCCCAAAACATTTAAGCCAATAAAGCATTAAATACATTACTAACTAGACACCTGATTCCTATCTAATAGCTTAACAATCATTATTCAAACAATCGGCAGAGCAGGTCATTACAGCATGGTCTATCTAGACATTTGTTGCTATCTTTCAGCAGTTAACACTAGCAATAGAACCACACACTCTCCCATATTGACTCTAATCCCAGAGCAGTACCTGGGGACACTGGGAAGGGCATGTAGGCTAATGAGCTTGTGATGCCTTTCAGATCTCCTTGGTGGAGTTGGATCTGTGGTGGCAGTGTCTCTAGGGACAGAGGTTACCTCTACATGTAGCACACCAAGCAGAATAAATAACAATGTACCAAGCAGACAATTGCAAATTTCCTTAGAATTGTATTTATTCCATCAGAAATAAGGTACAAATTTAGTCAAAAATAACAAAAGTGCAAACTTACAGAAGGTCTGTGCCAGAACCCCTGTGCTTCAACTGATAGGTCTTCCTTAGGGGGGCTAATAATGTATATAAGAAATTGATTCTTTGATTCTTTCAAACCATTGTGATAACAATTTATTTTATTGTATTTTATCTAAGTTGATATACTGCTGTATTTACTTATGTATAACCATTTAGGTTTATGATAAAATGATGGTTCAACTTTGAAATGTATCACAAATGGTTAAATGTATTTTGAATTAATCACATGATGTCATGTATCAGTAAGCTCTTAAGCGAGCCAGCAGTACCCAGACCGTAGCCCCCTAAGGCAGTCCTATCGGTCAAAGTGCAGGGGTTCTGACACAGACCTTCTGTAAACTTGTACTTTTGTTATTTTTGACTTAATTTGTACCTTATCTCTGATGGAATAAATGCATTTCTGAGGAAATTTGCAATTGTTTGCTTGGTACATTCGTTATTTATCCTACTTGTAGTGTTACCTTTGCTGGAGGATTTCACTTTGGGCTGGCAAACCCTTGTAATTGCACCCCTCCAGTATCTGATTGAAGTGCAGGCTCCTTTTATGTAATTGTCTGCATTGATTTTGTGCCTGCAAACCCAACGTGAAGCCCTCACAGACTCAGGAGTGTCAGGAGTCATTTTGAGCATTATACTACAGAACAGCCTGCTTTGTACCATGTAGACCAATACTTTTTTACATGGCAATGAGCAATGAAAATGAATATGAAGCACAGGATTGTCCACAAGTATGCATGAAGGAAACTGAAAGTTTAAATCAAAGGAAAGTCTATTTAAAGGCTAAACTGAGCAAAGAGCAGCATTTGTCTATGGCTGACATGGGTAGGCTAAAGAAACTTTTCAATACTTTGGAATGTCATTTGATAAATTAACTCAATGTTACCTATAACATACTTACTCTGGAGAATTATACAGAACTTGATTTATCACCAAGAGGTTTAAGAGTGACAATACTGCCCTCAGGATGTTTGGACAATTTTAAGCACAAAGTTGAATGGGAAACAGCTTCTGCTACATGTAGTAAAACTTTCCTACAAATACTGATAAAGGAGGATACTTATAAGCATGGTTGTCTGAATGAGGAAATAAATGCAGTGAAAAGTGAACTAAATAACTTTTTACAATATCCTACTTTCACTAACTTGGACTGTAGTCTGCAGCAGAAATTAAAGAAACTTGGACGCAATTAATTGAGTGTAAACAAAATAAGTTGATAAGGGATCAAACGGACTATAAAGAGGGCCATATCTACAAGTGGAGTAGACCCCCAAATGAATGCTCTAATTCAAGGGGTAGATCGCTTACAAGATGCCCAACATCCAAATATAATAAAGAAAATAAAAGTGAAAAAACTAAGGATACCGTCTGAACACCGGGCTCTACTAATAATAAGGTACAAACTACTGCTGACCGAATTGAAGTAGATAGCAGCAGTGTGAACACAGGAGCTTCCACATCTAAAACAATGTATTTTTCCCCACAAACACTGGGCACCAAACCAAAAGAAGAAAACAAAAGGAAGAGGATAAGATGTGCAAGAAGGGGAGGATGAAATTCCACAAGTTGGCATAGAAAATCAAAAGAGAAAGAGGAATGACAAATTGTAAACTTGACAACAATAACACTTACTAAACAACAGGAATCATGGTTAAGGAAAGGACTTTCATTTTTTCTGACCTCTGGACCAAATTAATTCAAAACATTTAGTGATTTACAAAAATTCTTCTGAAAACTCCATCTGAAAGATTTCTTTTCAGAAAATCCTGAGGTGGGGCAGCAGAATTTAAATTTGTTATCTGAAACAAACAATGATGACATCACACTTAATATCTCCATCTTGGATTTCAGCATGGATGGCAGTCTGGACATCCCCAATACAGCCACTAACAATGATCGAGTGAATATGGAAGGTTGGAGTACCACAGACTTTGAAAACCTAGAATCACTCTGGTATGAAAATAGTACTGTTAGTATTAGCAACCAGTTTCCATTAAATGTGGTAGATAAAAACTAGTTTTTGGAAAACAGGTTTAAACAATTTAGAACTAAGTCTGACTTCATGCTGAATTCACAAAATTCTGATATTACAGCTTATAAAAATGTGGTGTGGAATGAAATTAAAAAACCCTTTAACAAAACCATCACAATATTGTGAGAATTTAACTAAACAAGAAAAACAAGCATTAGTGGAGCTACTACACAATGATAATACAGTAATCAAGCCCTCTGATAAGGGGGTAATATTGTTATTCTAACAAGAGCATTTTACAAGGATAAAGTGATAGAGCTTCTAAGTAACAGTGAGAATTATCAGCTATTATGGGGGAACCTGTTACCAACCTTTAAAAGGGAAATATGAACACTTTTAGAGGGGGCAAAAACACATAGAGACAGACCTGAGAAGGGATTTGAATATATATGGCCCAAGCTCCCAGTAACTCCAGTTATGTACATCCTGCCCAAAATACACAAGCATGCTGAGAATCCCCTGGGGTGACCCATATGGGTGTGGGTTCCCTTGCAAACAATGTATGTATCTTTTTTGATTACTTTTTACAAAATGCTGTAGTAACACTTGAAACACATCAGGGACACCATGTATCTTTCAAAACAATTTGAGGACTTTACATGTGAGAATAACTTCCTATGGATTGATATTGATGAAGAAAGTCTATATACATCCATCAGACATCAGGATGGATTGAGGGCATGTGCTTATTACATTAACAAGAATCCCCTAGATGACTGCATTCCAAAACAGTTGATACTGGATGGTTTGGAATTCGTATTGACACATTATTTCATGTTTGCAAATGAGTTTTACCTTCAATGTTGCAGCATGGCTATGGGAGCAGCTATGGTGCCCTTATATGCCAATTTGTTTCTTGGGTTATGGGAGGAGGAAGTAATTCTGAATAGAGAATACAACCCTTTCTTTGAGAACATCCTAAAATGGGGCCGCTTCATTGATGATGTTATTTGCGTTTGGAAGGGAAGTGAAATGGAAGCTAACAATTTCATTGAATGGCTCAATGTGAACAACCTGCTCCTATCTACCTCCAGCTCATATGACTGTCTCCCCTAATCTTTTTCTTTCTAGCACTTATCCCATCCCCTCTTCTCCCCCTTCCCCTACTCTCCCTACACCCTACACTCCTGCATAGTTGTACTTCCTACTTGCACTTTCTATGTTATGTGTGATCCTGACAACTAGCCACTGGCTGAATTTTTGTGTGTATTGCCAAATTCTTGTTAATACTGTGTACCCAGGCCTTTGTCAACAACCTTGTACCTCCGAACCATATGTACTCTTGTGGTTATATACTACTGCAGCCAGTTATCCTGTCATAATGTAAACTTCTGTAACCTGTTAACTTGTCACAATGTCCTCCCTTGTATTGTACCTCACCTGACGTGGAACTTTTGTAAATGAGCCTTGGCTCAAGGGTATTTGTAATCCTAGACTGAAATAAAGAAATAAAGAAATAAAATTCACTAGGACTATTGAAAAAGAGAGACTAAATTTTCTGGATGTCATATTGAGCTTTAATAAGGAGAACAGGGTGACTAGCACCACATACAGAAAACCCAGTGCAACAAATAATTTGTTACATGCTGAAAGTTTTCACCCATGGAAGTTAAAAACTCAATACCCTATGGGCAGTTCTTGAGACTTTGACGTAATTGTCAGGATGAGTCAGATTTTCTAACACAAGCAGAAGATCTCAAAATAGGATTCGTGGCTAGGGGATACACACCAGAAACCTTGGACAATGCCTTATCAAAAGCCACAATTGCAAAAAGAACTGATCTTTTAACTCCTAAGAGAAGGCAATGTAATGTTGAAGAAAATATTTCATTTACTACCGATTTCAGTTCATTTGCTGGGGAAACTGGAAATGTAATTGTGAAATTCTGGCCAATACTTTCTGGTGATACTTCCCTATTCAACAATATAGGAAATAAACTGAGAATCACATTTAGGAGGAATACAAATCTGAAAGACAGTTTTGTTCCCAGTATTTACTCTGCCCCGCCCCCAAGAAGCAGGACATGGTTACCCATCAAGCCACCAGGCATGCACCATTGTGGAAATTGTGATGTATGCAAATACTGTACGCAGGGAAAACATTTTCACTTGAGGGAGGTAACATAATGGTAAAAATCAGACAATTTTTATTATGTGTGTAACTTCATTCGTAATGCATGTCCTTTGGTGCTCCTGCTCAAAGCATTATTTAGGAGGAACCACAAGACAGTTAAAAGCATGCATGCAAGAACATGTTAGGGACAATAAAAGCAAAGACATGTCCAATCCCATGGCAGAAAATGTGCTTATATGTCATACCAGTGATCCCAGTTGTTTATTGTTCTTGAGTATTGAACAAGCATGGAGGCAGTGTAGCGCAGTGGTCTAAGGCTCTGAGCTGCAAATCTGGTGACATCTAGCAGACCAGACCTGGATTTGAATCCCACAGCTTCCACTTGCATACTGTGTGACCCTGAGCAAGTCCCTTAACCTCCTTGTGCTCCCAGGTCACTCCTGTAAAAAAGCTTTCAGCTTAGTGTGCTATACCTGGTTAAACAACTAAATAAATAAAGCATGTCTTAACAGAAGGGGTGAGGATAGGTTGAATAAGCTCTCACAAAGTGAGAGGTTTTGGATTTTTACTTTGAGAAGTCTTAACCCTGTATGTTTAAACAATGAATTAGACATTAAACCATAATTGTGAATCTTGTTAATTAATCTCTGTTTTTCTGTTGTCTTCTAGGTCTTTGGAGTATGGAGAGCACAGGCTGAATAAATAAATATAAATGTTCTCCCATTTTCCTGCAGATCCTTAAACAGGACACATGAATTTTGCCCCCTACCCTTACTCCTATATCTGAACATAAGTCTGTATATTCCCACCTCTCTCACTAGGATCTATTTGGTTATTTGCACTGAAAAAAATGTTCTTTGAAATAAAGATTCTCTGACTTTTCCACCCCCACCCTTTCTCTTTCACTCCTGGTTTCTCTCTCTCTTAAAATCTAGCTAAATCTGTTTATCCAGCCTCGTTTTCTTTTCCCTAGATGATGTAACATGCCTCTTTATTGCTTATGTACAAATATATAAGGGGGTCGACCTTAACTTTTCTTTGCACTAGCCAGCAGGACAAGTTGATTCAAAATCGCACTACCCACAGATGGTTGCACCAGCCCACAATTGTAATGGTACATTTTGATCACTTATACAGGAAAAATGCAAGCCAAGAAAAATACTTAGACTATTGCACATTTATCCTGCTCCCACATTGCTTCCAGCCCCAGCAGAAGAAAAGACTGCAATGCCATCATGCACAGTGTGTCCCCCACCCATTGTTTTGTAACATGGCCTTCTCTCTTTCTCCTTCTGCGCCCCCTGAACCAGAGGATAACACAGCAGCAAATGTTCAGTCAAGTAGATCTAGCTCTGCACACACAGTAACTGGCATTATGGTTCTCAAAAGAAGTGTCGGGAAAGGTAAGGGAGAAAAACATAGCATTCAGGAAGTATAAGGAAACACAGAAGGAGCAGGACAGAGAACTGTACCAGTTAAAGCAGAAGGAGCGGGTAAGGCAGTCAGAATAGCAAAGGCCCAAACTGAGGAAAAGATAGATAACTTGGTTAAGAAGGGTACATTAGGGAGCAAAGAAAGACTAAGGCAAGGATACTGAGGCTGAACAAAGAGGAAGGTGGTTGGGCAGAGAGTGACAGTGAAAAAGCAGGGATACTGAACGAATACTTCTGCTTAGTATTCACAATGGAAAAGCAGGGGGAAATACCTAATCCAGTCAATAGAAGCACGCTGGATAGGGGGGTGAAATTAGTCCTTTCACAGAAGAAAGGGTTCTGAAAGAACTCTTAAAACTAAAGGTGGATAAAGCAATGGGACCTGATGGGATTCACCCCAGAATTCTAAAAGTACTAAGGGAAGAACTAGTAACACCACTGACTACCCTTTTTAATAAATCATGGGAGGATGGTGTGGTATCTGAGGACTGGAGGAGGGCAGATGTGATTCCCCTTCACAAAAATGGGAGCAAGACAGAGGCAGGAAACTACAGCCCTGTCAGTTTGACCTCAGTGGTAGGGAAAATGATGGAATCACTTCTGAAGGAAAGAATTGTTGAGTACCTAGAGGCCAGTGGGGCACAGGACCCAAGGCAGCATGGATTCACAGTGGGAAGATCATGTCAGACAAATCTAATTGATTTTTTTGACTGGGTGACCAATGCAGTAGACCAGGGAGGGGCTGTGGACATGGCCTACCTAGACTTTAGCAAGGCATTTGACACAGTCACACACAAAAGATTAATAAACAAATTAGCCAGCCTGGGGATGGGTCCCAGGGTGATATCCTTGGCAAAACACTGGTTGAACAACAGGATACAGCGGGTAATAGTAAATGGAGTCCACTCTGAAGAAAGGAGGGTTACTAGTGGGGTACCGCAGGGTTCAGTACTAGGGCCGGTCCTTTTTAATATCTTTATAAGTGACATTGCAGAGAGACTGGAAGGGAAAGTATGTCTCTTTGCAGATGACACAAAGATCTGCAACAGGGTTGATACACAAGGTGGGGTGGAAAGGATGAAAAGAGACTTGGCAAGGTTGGAGGAATGGTCAAATGTATAGCAGCTTAGATTCAGTGCAAGAAGTAGTAATGCACCTGGGAAAGAAACCCAGGGAAGAGTACACAATGGGGGTGAGATACTGACAACAACAAAAATGGAAAAGGACCTGGGGGTAGTCATATCAGATGACCTAAAGGTGGGCCAGCAATGTGAGAAGGCAGTAAGGAGGACTGGGGGGATACTGGGATGCATAGGGAGAGGCATCACCAGTAGAAAACAGGAAGTTGTTGGCCCTCTGTACAGACAGTTGGTAAGACCACATCTGGAGTACTGTGTACAGTTCTAGAGACCCTATCTCCACAAAGACATAGACAGGGTGGAGGCTGTCCAGAGGAGGGCAACCAAAACGATGCAGGGTCTGCATCAGAAGACATATGAAGAAAGTCTAAAGGAACTAAAGATGTATAGCCTCGAGGAAAGGAGGGAGAGGGGGGA
The DNA here is from genome assembly GCA_016271365.2 of Neoceratodus forsteri. Taxonomy (NCBI): domain Eukaryota; kingdom Metazoa; phylum Chordata; order Ceratodontiformes; family Ceratodontidae; genus Neoceratodus; species Neoceratodus forsteri. Next base: position 22,854,242 of record CM057459.1, read on the forward strand.
CATGATATAAACTTTCAAATACCTCAATGGAATCAACAAAGTCCAAGAGGGTAGCATCTTTCAGAAAAAGAAATGTGCAAAAACAAGGAAGCACAATTTGAAGATAGAGGGGGACGGCTCAGAGGTAATGTGAGGAAGTATTTCTTCACAGAGAGGGTTGTGGATACATGGAACAGCCTTCTTGAGGAGGTCGTAGAGTCAAAAACAGTGGGGGAATTCAAGAATGCATGGGACAGACATAAGGCAATTCTAGTGGGGGGTAGGAGGAAGTAGGCGGTTGGTTAACTAGGATCTGCAGCTTATCCGTTAGGTAGGAAAATGGGCAGACTAGGTGGGCCAAGCAGTCCTTATCTGTCATCAGATTCTATGTTTCTATGTTTATCATGCAACTCACCACAGTCTCACCACCACCCACAGGGCAATGAACAGAATTGGGCAGAGAAAGACACTCTCAGCCTCCACCCTGCAATCAACTCGAGCCCAGCACTTCTGGAAGTTTTCATACAGTGTCAAGTAAGCCAGGAGCACATCTAGGATTTCTTTGGGGAGGATGCTACACAAAACTAAGGGGCTTGGGAAACAGAAAACATTATAAAATTTTATTTTAAAAGTATTGATTTTAACATGCTATGCCCCAACAGTAACAGATTTTTAAAAGAAACATTCTGCTTTCATTAGGCCATGGTAAACAGTACACGGGCATGATACTATACTACCCGTTTCTATAGGATGATCTATACACCCCAGGAATGCTTATCGTAACCTTTCAAATTATGTGTTTTATTAAGTTGTTTTGTGCCATACATGCTCCAGAGCTTTGTTTTTAAGATGAAAGGACATGCTGAGTAGGATAAGGGTGGGACTACATGGATGGCGCTGATTGGCACGGTCCATTTAGAAGAGCTGAGAACTCACACATTTGCCAGTAATGGCCACTATGGGTCTATGGATAGTCATTACAGAGTATGGGCTACAGTGGTGTGCAGGGAAAGTACAGAGTTGAGAGATTTGGAAGGGGAGGGAGCAGGTATGGCAAGGCTGGGATAAAACCCACCACCTGCAGAGCAGACCCTGTATGTGTGTTATCATTTTGTCACTGAAATGCTGGATATAGACACTCAAAATGTAGGAAAATGTAGGGAAAGTACAGAGTTGAGAGATTTGATGGGGGAGAGGAAGCAGCTATGGTGAGACTGGGATAAAACCCACTACCTGCAGAGCAGACCCTGTATGCCTCTTAGCATTTTTTTCACTGAAATGTTGGATACAGACACTCAAACTGTAGGGAAATGAGGGGCACTGGTCTTAACAATGTGGGACAAATTGTCAGAGACACTTTCAGAAAACTGAAAGCTAGTTACTTAACAGCTTCTACCCTTGATCACACCCTGGACACCAACTGAAAGTTTTGACAATGGAGTGATAATTACTCACATTGAGCCTTTTGTGGGATCCCCTTCTTGAACTGCCAGATAACTGCAGCTCTTAATGAGGTGTTAATCACACCAGGCCAACTGCAACATTGAGAGAGAATAGCAAGAGGACTAGAGCCTGCTAAAGCAGGGACATTTTCAACTTCATTAATAGCCATGGAAAACCTGTACTAGTCAAGACGGACAAGTAGAGGGTTGGCTGCATTAGCCCTGGCCAATTTGCACTAGGTTTTGGGCTAGTAAAACTGTTAAAATCAAACCCTGTGTGAAGTACTTTGGTACAACAAATAGATTTAAATACTTTAAAATACGATATATAAGATCTTTCTTTCTTTCTTTCTTTCTTTCTTTCTTTTTCTTTCCTTCTTTCTTTCTTTCTTCAGGAAGGCACACTGAGCAGAGTACTGCTCGATTCCAGTTGCATCCTGGGGGAGAGGGGAGGGGAGAACACAATACAGAAATATACATTGCAATCAGACAGTAAGTGTTAGACACAACTAACAACACTAGGATAAAATTATGGCTTGCGCAGAGGAAGACAGCAGGGTGCTTCAAGGTACAGATGAAACAACTAAAACAGTGCAACATAGTATAGCTCTAGTGTTCCAACTAGAGGAAGAGTGGTGCATTTGGTTAGATACATATGCAAGTGGAGGTGAAATTATCTTTGAGGCGGGCGTGGAGGTAGTGGTCCGAGGGGGCCTGCCTTATGTCCACAGGGAGGGAGTTCCACAACTTAGGCATGCGATATGTGAAGGCAGCCTGGCCAGCATTTATGAACCTGTGCGGGATAGATAGGAGTCTGGTGTCACTGTGCCTGAGTGAGTAGTCTGGCAGGGGGGTGGCTGAAAGTGCTGAGTGGAGATAGGGGGGTTGGGTCTGAGACCAGAACTTGGCAGTGAGACAGGCACAGTGTATTTGGCAGCAGTCCTGCAGTGACGGAAGGCCCAGTGAATGGTACAGGACACAGTGATGGGTAGAGTAGGGACAGTTGAGGGTGAAGCGACAAAAGGCATGGAAGAGAGAGTGCAGTCTGGCCGGGGTGGACTTGGAGATGGCACTATAGACTACATCTCCGTAGTCTATAACTGGCAGGATAATTTTCTGCACCATGGCATGGCGGGCTGGCAGTGGGATGCATCCACGATTACTGTAGAGTGCACCCAGTCTGGGGTGTAGTTTTTTGTGGATGGCATCAATATGCACAGAAAAGTCAAGCTGCTGGTGCTGGGGCCTGGAGGTAAGGGACCCATTGGTGGGGAGTGACCATGCCACAGTCTGGTTCTGCCTGGACCTAGGAGGGGTAGAAGGCTGCACAAAGATGGAAGTAACCGACTTCAGGGGGGCGGATTTTAAGGAAATGGGAAGGATCCTTAAGGAGCATTTGGATGGGATTGGGTCAGACATGGACGCTGATAGTAGTGGAAATCATCAGGAGAGGGGTGCAGGATGCTACCAGCACCTGTGCAAGAGTAAGACGAAATGCGGTAGGCCCAAAACCCTGTTGGTGGACCAGGGAGGTCCAGGAGGTGGTGCGGGAAAGAAAGTAGCCTATAAGCAATTCAAGTGCTCAAGGAGTGAAAGGGATCAGGGAGCACGAGCTGATGGCTAGAAGGGCCACTAGAGTGGTGAGGACGGCTAAGGCAAGGAAGGAGCAGAACCTGGCCTGGGAAATTAGGAGAGGGAACAAGGGTTCTTTAGATACATTGGGGAAAATGAAGGTGAAGGGCGGATTAGCAGGATTAAATCAGGGAGAGATGGGCACAAGACCCGGGGAGCAGGCTGAGGTACTAAATGAGTACTTCACCCAGTTTCACCAGGGAAATGGGGGGTGCTGCATCATACATGGAGGAGACAGAGATACTGAGGAGGAGGAGGGGGGACCCCACCGATCGGCAGGTCTGGGGAGAGGGGAGGCATCACTGGCAGGTGGGGGAGGGCTACAGGAGAAGAGGTACCAGAAGTGGAAATCACAGCAGAGAGAGTGAGGGAAGCCCTCAGCCCTTTAAGACGGAGAAAGCACTGGGGCTCGGATAAATTACATCCCAGAGTGCTGAAGGAACTGCAGATGTCCTGGCGAAACCCCTGGCAGAGCTTTTCACCATCTCTCTGAGGACAGGGTTGGTGCCCCAAGACTGGAAGGTGGTGCATATAGTGCCTATCCACAAGGGGGGATCAAGGGAGGTGGCAGGGAACTACAGGCCTTCAGCCTGACATCGGTGGTGGGCAAGGTGATGGAGGGCATTGTCAAGGAGAGGCTAGGGGGGACCTGGATAAGTCAGGGTGCCTGGACGATAGACAGCATGGATTCATCCCGGGAAATCGTGTCAGACAAACCTGGTGGAGTTCTATGACTGGGTGACAAGTGCCTTGACCTGCAGACCAGTGGATGTCCTCTTTCTAGACTTCAGCAAGGCATTTGACTCTGTTCCTCACGTGGGCCTGTTGGATAAGCTGGGAGAAATGGGGGTGGGGAACCAGATGATCAGATGGATAGGCAATTGGCTCCAGGACTGGACCCAGAGGGTCGTAGTTGGTGGGATAGTCTCATCCCCAAGGAGGGTCATTAGTGGGGTCCCACAGGGATCAGTCCTTGGGCCCCTTCTGTTCAATGCCTACGTATCTGACATAAGGACAGGAATCAGGAGTGAGATGAGTCTCTGAGATGACTGAAACTGGGGTGGTGGTGGATGGGGAGGAGGGGACGGTGGTCTATAGGGGACCTGAGGCTCTGGAAAGATGGTCTAGAAAGTGGAAGCTGAGGTTCAATGCAGGAAATGCAAGGTACTCCACCTGGGGGCCAGAAACCCAGGCCAAGTGTACACCCTGGGGGAAATGCTACAAGTCTCGATGGCTGAGAGGGACCTGGGGGTGGTGGTGGATGTCAAGATGAACAACTCCGGAGACTTGTAGGAGGGCAGCAGCAAGGCCAACAGGATGCTGGGATGCATTGCAGGGGATCACCTCCAGAAGGAGGGAAGTGATACTCCTCTGTATAACTGCTTGGTGAGGCTGCACCTTGAGTACTGCGTGCAGTTTTGGAGGCCACACTTAAAGAGGATATTAACCTCCTGAAGAGGGTCCAGAGGAGGGCAACCAAATGATTTGGGGCTTGGGGACAGGACCTATGAGGAGAGGCTCAAGAGCTAAATATGTACACATTGGAAGAGAGAAGGGACCGGAGGACATGATAGAGGTCTTCAGGTACATGAAGAGGGTAAATAGGGAGGAACAGTCAGGTGCTTCAAGGAAGGAGGAAGGGCCACTAGAAGGCATGGGTGGAAGCTGGAGGGGGGGAGATTCAGGGGAGAAAGGAGAAGGTGCTACTTCACTGAGAGGGTGGTGGAGCCATGGAATGCACTGCCTAGGGGGCTGGTGGAGGCAGAGACAGTGGAGGGGTTCAAGAGGGGATGGGACAGGTACAGGGGAAGGGTTCTGGAAGCAAACTCCAATGCAGCAAGAATATCTAGAACTGGGAAGGGAGAAGCCAGAGAAGGCGAGGGCGACAGCAAGGTCAGCACCCAGGGTGGGGGCTGACCAAACGAGCAGACACGAAAGACCGTTAGGCCTATTCTGCTGGCATTTTAGTATGTTAGTATGGTTGAGCCAGATCCCGAGGTACCTAAAGGAGGAGCTGATCTCCAGAGTTGTCCCATTGAGGGTGTGGAAAGTAGGGGTGGAGGGGAGCCTTGAGAGTCTTTGCCTTGTGCCGAAGGTCATGGAGATGTGTTTTTTTGGCATTGGGGTGGAGCTGGTTAGAGCAAAACCAGTGCGGGACTGTGTTGAAGTCTTGCTGGAGTCTGGACACCACATCAGAGGCCGATGGGCCTGATGTATACAGCACTGTATCATCAGCATACATGTGAATGGATGTGTGTGGGCAGGCAGAGGGCAGGTCATTGAGGAAGATGGAGAATAGGAGAGGCCCAAGAACTGAGCCCTGTGGCACACCTGTCATGACGGGGAGAGGGGAAGATGTTGAGCTACCAATTCTGACCGATTGTGTCCAGCCTATCAGATATGGGTGGAACCACTCTATGGCTGGACCAGAAAGTCCAGCATTTTGGAACTTAGTCAGCAGGAGGGGATGTGAGACAGTGTCAAATGCCTTAGCGAGGTTGACAAATATAGCTGAGGTGATAAGGCCTTTGTCCATAGCAGAGAGAATGCTGTTGGTGAGCCTCAGCAGGGAGGTGGTGGTGGAGTGAGACTTCCTGAAGCCAGACTGGTAAGGCGTGAAGAAGGATGAGGAGTCAAGGTAGGATGAGAGTTGAGAGAGGACAAGGTGTTCCTGCAGCTTGGCCAGTATAGGGAAGAGAGAAATGGGGCAGAAGTTACCAGGGGCAGAGAGGTCCCAGCCTTTGGAGAGGGGTATGACAGTGGCAAGCTTCCATTCAGATGGGATGGAGGCTAGAGAGAAGAATAGATTGAAAAGAGCAGCCAGTGGGGTGGCGATGACCGGGGCTGATAAGCACAACATTTTGGAATCTAGACCAGAGGGGCATTTGCCCTTGAAAAGGTTTAGTGCCTGCAGGGTGTTTAGTACCTCAATTGGGGTGACAGGGCGGAAAGAGAAGTGGGAAGTGGGAGGATGGTCCTGGGAGGCGCTATGAGATGGAGGAGTGTTGATGTCTGTGGAGGAGTTTGGTGCGGTGAAAGAGGACCTGAGTGTCGATGTGCAACTGGTGAAAAATGCATTGAAAGCTGAGGCCACAGCAGGAGGGTCTGTTACAATGGAGCCACCTATGTTTAAAGCCAGTGTAGGGGGCAGGGAAGGTGGGGAGAGAAGTGATTTGGCCACCTTCAGAATCTAGTAGGGTGGCCAAGGTTTGAGTGCAGGGCTGAGTTGAAAAACTTGGCTTTAGCCTGGCGGATTAACCTTGTGCAGGAGTTACGAAGTGCGCAGTACCTTAGGTGGTCAAGGTGGGAGCCCGAGACTTTGAAAGATTTCCATGCAAGATCCCTTATCTTTCAAACCATTGTGGTAACAATTGATTTAATTTTATTTAAGTGTAAAAAAAACTTTTTTTCAACTTGTTTTCTTCTGATAAACTTGATATACTGATGTATTTGCTTATGTATAACCATCTAAGTTTATGATAAAATGATGGGTCAACTTTGAAATGTATCACAAATGGTTAAATGTATTTTGAATTAATCACATGACGCATGAGGTGATGTATCAGTGGGCTCTTAAGCGAGTCAGCAGTATCCAGATCTTAGCCCTCTAAGGAAGACCTATCAGTCGAAATACAGAGGTTCTGGCACAGACCTTCTGTAAGCTTGTACTTTTGTTATTTTTGACTTAATTTGTACCTTATCTCTGATGGAATAAATACGCTTGTGAGGAAATTTGCAATTGTCTGCTTAGTACATCATTTTTTATCCTGCTTAGAGTGCTACATCTGCTGGGGGATTTTGCTTTGTTTGGGCTTCCAAGCCCTGGTAATTGCACCCCACCTGTACCTGGTCAAAGTGCAGGCTTCTTTCATTTAATGGTATGTCTACATGTCCTTGCTCTGCTGGCAACACAGGGGCACCATCTGGCAAAACACCATCATCAGGAATTTGTGCACCAGGGCCCAGGTCAACTGCATTGTCCATTTCAATGTCCATTTCCTTTATGGGTGCTGGGATATTGGGCACTCTCACTGGGATAAAAGATACTGCATTAGGGTTCAAAGGTGGTCTAGATTCAACAGGGGCCATGCTAGTGGAGGGCTGTGAATTCTTACAGGCCATCTGCCACTGGTCCAAGTCTTCACTTGTCTCTGGCACACACTCTCAATATGACATATCTTCACCCCACTCAGAATACACCGTGTCACTTGAATCAGGATCTGACGCAGGCCACTCAGGAGGTTCAGTTGGACCAATATTCAGGTTCAATGTGGTCCTCTCAGGGGGCATGGACAAAACAGTATCTCTTCTTGCAGGCTGCTCAGAAGGCTCAGTTGGACCAGTATTCAGGTCCAAAGTGGTCCTTTCGGGAGGCCGGGATAAAGCAGTGCTTTTATTTTGCTTTTGTACAGTCTGACTGTTTGTTCTTGTCCATCTCACAACAGGAGTCCCAGTGGCTGGAGCTGGGTTAGATACAATTTCACTGATGGGGAGCAGGTGTTTCCTGTGTACTGTCCTTTCTAAACCTCTCTCCTGCTTTTGGCAGATTTTGTACACTGGTAAATCTGTGGCAACTGCTCCATGAATAAATAGACATCAGGGGCCCACCGGTCTTGGATCTTAAGTTTCCCTTGTATGTCTAGATTCCAGATCAACACTTGATCCCCTACTTCCAGGACTTGATGCTTCACCCATTTGTCATATCTTTGCTTGTTGTCTTGGTTGGCCTTAGCTGCTGCCTCTGTGGCCAGTGGTAGACTTTATTATTTATTATTATTTATTTATTTATTTGAAAAGTTTCGCCAGAAGAGACACACACAGAGCTGCAATAGCTCGTTTCCAGGAGCATCTTGGGGAAAAGGGTAGTGGGGGTACAACAATAAGTACAGGAGATGTGCAAAAACGGTGGAACATACAAGACATCAGCTTCAGTTACAGAACATTACAATTTGACATACAGTAAACTGATCATGTGAAGGATTATACAGTAAATCAAGCTTGTGACAATCAGATAATACAAACAATATTTCAAGAACATCAAAAAAAAATTGTATATACACAATTAAATACAAACTTATTTACAACCATATAAGAGCTAAGGAGCCAGCATAAATATACCCATGGGGGAGTGCAGCACAAATGGAAATGAATATGGCAGATTGAATAGGCCAACTCTCCCTTTGGATGCATGAATCCTGCAAAGGGGAGGACCAGCAGGGAGTAGGAGAATAAAAAGAGGAGCAAGCATAAATATACACTTGGGAGAGTGCAGCACAAGTGGAAAGGAGATGGGCAGAGTGATGAGCTAACCCTCCCTTTCAGAATGCATGAACCTTTCTACAACTATTCCCTAAGCTTGCAGGTGTATTCAAGATATGACTCCTCTGAGGTGCCATCAGATGACACACCAAAGCCTAGGTTTATGGGCAGCCTGGCGTCATGCCCAAACATAAGAAAGAAGGGGGATCTTTGCGTGGCATAATTTTTTGTACAATTGAAGGCATGGACAAGTTAGCTGACCTTTTGGCTCCAATTAGCCTTGTCAGCTGGGTCCAGGGTACCCAACATGTCGAGGAGAGTCATATTAAAGCGTTTGAGTTGTGGGTCTCCCTGGGGGTACTAGTGTGTCATTCTGGACTTCTTTATGCCGTAGGCAGACAAAAATTCTTTCACCAGCTGTCTCTTGAAGTCCCTGCCCTGGCTGTAATGTATTCACTGCGGTATACCATAATGATTGACAAACTACTGAAGGACCTTAACCACAGTGCTGGCCTTCTGGTCCTTAGTTGGGTAGGCCTGGGCATACCCAGTGTAATGATCTGTTATGACGAGGATACTGGACTTGTTCTTTCTATTGGACTCCAGCAACAAGAAGTCCATGCACACAAGCTCTAGAGGGCCACTGGTTTGGATGTTAAGGGTACAGTTTGCCTGGGGATAGTGTTCCTTTTAATACACCTCAAATAGCCCTTGCAGTGCTTCTCAACATCCTTCTTCATGCAGGGCCAATAGAAGTGAGCCCTTATCAGGTTGAGGGTTCTCTCAAAGCCCAGGTGGCCAATCTCATCATGGAGAGATACCATAACAGCCTTGTGATATTTCCAGGGCAGGGTGAGTTGCATCTTGAAGAAGTCAGAGTCCTCAATGCCATGTACATTATGAACCAACAGCCTGTCTTTCATAGACAGCTTGTTCCACTCCTGGAGTAATATCTTTGCATCAAGGCGGAAAGATTGTACCTGGTCGGGGATGAGCCCCTTCTCCAAGGCCCAGATAATATCATGGAAGTCAAGGTCCTCTCTCTGTGCCTACTGAAGTTTGTATTTGCTCAGATGCAGGAGAGAGGATATGTCAAGCCCCATGAAATTCAGGTACACCTCAGGAATGGTGTTGGGTATTGCCCCAGCATGTCAATGGCGCTGTTAGGGTTACTCAGGGCACCTTCACCTTGCACTGAGAACTTGGAGCATAGCACTTTAATGGTCTCACTTGACAGCTGTACACTAGGTTCAGGTTGCTCTTTGTGGGAGCACCTAGAGAGGGCATCTGTGTCAATATTTGTTTTTCCACTTCTACACTCCAAAATGTGTAATCATATGTAGACAATGCAGACAGCCACTGGTGCCTAGCAGTGTCCATCTTGGCCATGGTGTTAACACTGGTTAATAGGTTGTTATCTGTCATTACAATAAAAGGTACACCATACAGATAGTTGTGAAACTTTTCCATCATGGTCCATTTCAGTGCCAGAAACTCCAGTTTATGGACCGGGTGATGTTTCTCAGATGGCAATAGGTTGTGGCTTGTGAAGGCCACCAGCCAGAGCATGTCAGGATGCTCCTGATACAGTAGCGCTCCCAACCTGTTCAGGCTAGAGTCCATATGGAGGATGTAAGGCTTGTTACGGTCCACAAATGCCAGGACAGGCACTTTGCACAGTCTCTTGATGATCTCTTTAAAAGTGACTTCGCACTCTGGGTTCACTAGTCTCCAAAAGGCTCGTTCACATCAAGGTACTCTTTCTGGGGTCCCTGTCTTTGAGTCCGGTGTTTCTTTTTCTGGTTGGTCAGTGGATAACCTTGGGTCAGCTCATTCAAGGGGTGCACCACCATCAAGTAGTCCTTTACAAACCTTCAGTAATACCCACAGAACCTGAGAAATGACTGAAGAGTCTTCAAGTTATGAGGCCGTGACCAGGTGGTAAGGACTTCAACCTTAGCAGGATCCATTTTCACCCCATGTGCCAAGATGATATGCCCATGTATTTCCCAGATGGCTGGCAGAACTGGCATTTATCTAATGAAACCTTCAAACCAAACTCCTTCAGTCTGTCCAGCACTTTCATCAGCTGGTGCTTGTGTTCTTCGAGGGTGTTGTCAAAAATTATGAGACTATCCAAACACACAATGACCTCCAGGAGGTTCATATCCCCCACTGCCTTTTCCATCAATCTCTGAAATGTGCTGGGCACTCCAGAGATCCCTTGGGGCATGCGCTCAAACTGATAAAACCCAAGGGGGCAGATGAAAGCATTTTTTTGTCTTTCTCCACCATGGGTATCTGATAATATCCACTCTAGAGATCTAGTACCGAAAACCACTTATTCCCTGACAGACTGGCCAGTGCATCTTCAATTATGAGTACTGTATTCTGGTCAGGGTTGGTTTTCTTGTTCAGGGTGCAGTAATCAATACACATCCTTACAGCACCATTCTTTGTACATGCCACGATGATAGGAGATGCATAGGAGCTCCAAGATTCTTTAATTATACCAGCTTCCTGCAGTTGTTGTAGATGTTTCTGGACATCTTCTGTGTCCCCAGGGGCCAGTCTTCAGGACCTCTCCTGAAAGCGTCTTTCACCTTGGAGGCGAATTCTATGCTCCTCTCCCTTGATGCACCCAATATCCCACTCATGGAGTGAAAACACTGTGCTCCTCATGTCCACTTTTTGGCTTAGACTCCACCTATAACTGTCAGGGATGGGTGAATCCTCATAGACAAACATAGCTGGGTCTATCTCAGCTTCAGGGGTTGTCCTGGTGTCCACTGCAGTGACTGTATCTGCCTTAAAAAAGTATGCTAGTACTTGCACTCTTGGAAGGATTACAGGTCTATTTGACTCATTCTTAATTCTCATGGGTATCCATCTGGCCTGGGGAGGTCTCTGGGGTTGGCAGAACCCCCCACTGCACCATCAATCCCTCCTGTAAACTGTCCTCCAGTGGAGCATCAATAACAAAAGCACATCCTTCAGGTGGCTGGGCAAAGTCCGCAATGCCTACTACCCTGCATTCAGAGTTGAACATCAAAATCAATTCTTAGCTGTCCACTCTCTGTACCACACCAACAGGCTTCTCTGTCACATCATGCTCTGGCACAGTGGCTTTCATGGATAGGTCGACTCTACTCACTACCGCTTGGACAGATGGGTTCAGCAGGGTATCCACTCTACCCCTGTCCTGGCAAAGTTTTACCAGCCTGCTGATCATATTTACATTTGTTCCGATCAACACAGGTGTGTCATCCATCCTCTGGACTCAGGACATATTAAGGCCATAGTCTCTATCTGGGGTGACTCATCTGTCTCCTTGGAGATGAAGGCAATTGTCACTATACAGTAGCCGCCGTAGGGCAATTTGCATCACCTATCTCCCACATGGACAAGCCAGACAAGGGTAGGAGTGGCAAGTTCTACTCCCAGAGTAGTATCTTTGCATCAGGGTGGAAAGATTGTACCTGGTCAGGGCCAAGCCCCTTCTCCAAGGCCCATATAATATCACGGAAGCTAAGGTTCTCTTTCTCTGTGCCTGCTGAAGTTTGGATTTGCTCAGATGTGGTAGAGAAAATATATCAGGCCCCATGGAATTCAGGTACACCTTGGGAATGGCATCGGGTGACACCCCAGCATGTCGATGGCTCTGTCAGGATTACTCAGGGAGCCTTCGCCTTGCACTGAGAACTTGGAGCACAGCACTTTAATGGTCTCTCTTGACAGCTGTACACTAGGTTCAGGTTGCTCATTGTGGGGGGACCTAGTCACAGCATCTGTATACATTTTGTTTTTCCACTTCTATACTCAAAAATGTGTAATCGAATGTGGACAGTGCAGACAGTCATTGGTGCCCAGCAGCGTCCAACTTGACCATGGTGTTAACGTAGGTTTATGGATTGTTACCTGTCCTTACAACTAAAGGTACACCGTACAGATAGTTGTGGAAGTCTTCCATCACGGCCCATTTCAGTGCCAGAAACTCCAGTTTATGGGCTGAGTAATGTTTCTCAGATGGCAATAGACTATGGCTTGTGAAGGCCACCAGTAGGAGCACTTCAGGATGCTCCTGATACAGTACTGCTCCCAACCTTTTCAGGCTACTGTCCACATGGAGGATGTAGGGCTTGTTGGAGTCCACAAATTCCAGGACAGGCACCTTGCAGAGTCTCCTGATGATCTCTTTAAAAGTGGATTCGCACTCCAGGGTCACCGGTCTCCAAAAGGCTCATTCACCTTAAGGATTTCAACTTCAGCACAGGGCCCAAATAATCCTTGGGGCACCTTACTGCCTGGGGGGTTCTGTGGCTCTGTCCACTTGATGGAGCTTTCTAATTTTGGAGACTCAGTTCGTTCCCTCACTGGGCCCCTCTCTAGTTCCCTGCTGCATGTGCTGTCTCTTCTTCTCCGCCAACTGGAAATTCTTGGGACAGACACATACCCGGGTGATATGGCCATCTTCTCCACATCAGAAGCAAAAGACATTTGGTGGCAGCTCTTGAGGACAAGAAGCTCTGGTGGGGGCCCCTGAAGGTGGCCGGCCAGGTGGTCAGGGGGGTTTCAACCATCCTCTTTAATTCCATCAACTGCTCATATACTTCTATGAGCATGATTGCCTCCACAGCTGAGGCCCCTGATTCCAAGGGTGGTGAAGCCACTTTACCTCCCTCAGGCATACTGGATATCATTGACTCCAACTCCATGGGGAGACACCAGATTTGCTCACTTGTCACATGGCGGTTTTCAGTTCTTGTATCAAACTCTGAAGTTCAGCAATTGTTCGAGATGCTCCATCATCTGCCACCTGGATACTAGCAGTGGCAGCCGAGGGTTTCTCCCATTGTCCATCTTGTTCATCAGCTGCTATAACCTCTCACAGTAGTGCACTGTGGGAAGGTGGGTGGGTCAACATTTCTCTCAAATGCCATTTTAACACTAATAATTTGGAGAATCAGGCAGCTTTCAACACCTGCTCGAGACATACTTTATTCAGGTCTTTAGCAGCTCTTCCTCCCTTCCTGTGCACTTTCTATAATGTCCTCTCCAATTTATGGAGGTATGCTGAGAGGGGCTCCCCTCGCCGTTGCATTTTTGTCTTGAATTTCCAGTCGAGATCATCACAGGACTCTGTACTTCTGAAGACACTGTCCAAGGCAGCAAGGTACTCCTCCATTTTGGCCTCCAAATCTGTGGCCCTCAAGAACCAAATAGCATCCAATGCAGGCCCTTTCAAACCCTCTACAAGCCTTTTTTCTTTTCTCAGCCTCTAAACATTGCCATTGCTGGAGCACAGGGATAGCTTAGTCTACCCAGGTCTCATAATCCTCTTCCCCAGCTAGGGTGGGGAGTGTGACAGAGAAAATTCTCAGGCACCTGTAATAGTATGAGCTAGCAGAGTGGGCCAGCCCCGAGTTGGCAGGGGTCACTCCTATCGGCAGCAAGGCCTGAACATCCTTAAGGATCTTTCCCTCTGCAGCCAAGAAAGACTTCACTTTCTCCAACAAATTCGACACTGGGGCTGTTGCAGGGAGGAGGCAGGTGGTGGGTTGCTCCCCTTACCAAACAGATGCCATGTGCCATTCACCCCCTCAGCAGTGAAGGTGGCAGGCAGTTTGCTCACATCCACATCTTTGTCACTTTCTACCAAAACCATCATACTCTGGGTAACTCTGTCATACCTCATACCGGGGATCTTTAGTTTACCAATACTGGGTATGGCCTCTAGAGCTACTATGATATCCTTTCTGTCCATGCCCTCAGGGATCCCTGTCACCAGGATAGCTTTCTCTGGGACTAGGTGCTCCCCTTGGCACCAATCAAGCAACTCTTGCTGCTCCATTATATGTCTCCCAGAATCTTATCCGTTGGGCGGGGTACAACATTTTCATAATGGCACTCTTGTGGGGTAGCCACGAGAGGGCAGCAAATTCCAGCAGTGCCTCCAGTTGTAACAGTCTTTTGACTCACCTATGGCTGTTCCAGGGCCCTCAAGGTCCTCACAGCATACACCTCCGAGGGGGCCAGCCTGGGTTGGAAAAGTTAGTGGTAGGGTAGCACAGTGCCTCCACCTGAGGAAGTGAAAGTGAATACCTGTGGGCAAATAGCAGTTCCCCACCTTCAATGACAACACCCCCTTTCTTTACAATAACACTCTAGATTCTAGGGCCTAGACTCTAGGTATTGTTCATGTTATTTGATGTTCTAGAGTCTAGAACATCAAATAACATGAACAATATCAGTATTTTATTTTAGGGGAAGGGGAAGAAGGAAGAGGGAGGCAAAACAACAACAGTAATAACTGGCTAGCAAACAGTGCCCCTGTAAATCCCCACTTCCCACCTCAGGTGCATCCGACCCCCCAATAGTAGCTGCCAGACAGTCTCTAGTCTCTTTGATGGGTACTGCCCCGTGACACAGGAGTCAATGTGGTGAGCTTTTGTTGGAGCCCAAACTTTAACTTCACAACTCTTAACTTTAACTTTCAGGCCTGTGCGTAGTTTTCTGATAGAGTCCTGCCCAGGACTTAACCCCCTTTATTTCAACCTAGCTATCTAGCTAAACAAAGACTCTCCAGAGCTGCAGCTCACAGTACTTACAGTTCAGCAGTTCAAGGGGGGATTCAAGGATCTGATTTTGCTGTACCGTGGAGGTATCAGTTCATTGGTGCACCACAACAGCAGCAGAGCTGGCTGAAGAAGGAAGAAGGAGGTCACTGGTCTTCACCTGCCTGGTCTTGACAACTCCACCTCAGAGGCCTTTATAGACAGTGTTCACCAGGCAGGCCTCTCATTGACTTCTCTGCTGGTCTCCATCCTCTTCAGTCCAGGGACTGAGCAGCGTGGTCCCCAGACCCTTCTCTTGCATACCCTGGGGGACTCAGATGAAGGCTGGGCTGTTCTCAGTCTCTGGCCCCAGTGCTCTCACTTTGCTTCTCTATGATGCACAGGGACTGGCTCCTACTACAGTCTCTAGCCTCCACACACTGTCACAGTTTCTCAGGCCTGAGCAGTACCATCACCAACCTACCCCACCGAGGGGGGAACACCAATGGCACAGTCTCTCTGCTCTACACTGCAAAGCTTTCACAGGCAGGATGCACAGCCCTTTGTCTCTGTGGCAGCCAGCTCCAAACTTGCATCCTGGCTACAGATCTCAGAACTCACTCTCAGCAAATGCTCAAAGTCTCTCTTTTCTGGCAGCACTCACTCCAAACTCTCTCTTTCCCATAGCCAACTTGCCAAATCTTTTCTTACTGCAACTGGCTTGCTTTATTGCTCTTCTCTTTGCTGGATGCTGGGGCCAAACAGGCTGATGAGGAAAAGGTGAAGGCCTGGGGCTGGATAGCCCACTAAGTTTCTCCTGCAGTATGCTCTCTCTCTCTCTCTCTCTCTAGGCTCAGGATGAATTCCCCACAGGTGGTCAAAACAGTCTCTTATATTACTTTCACCAAGCCCCCTTCTAATTGGCTGTTAAAGTCCTGAGCTTTTTCATGCCCCCTCACCTTATCCCAGCTGCCCCCTTGCTTCTGTAGTCCCATGGGGCAACATATTTATTTACATTTTGCCCTCACCCCTATTGCCCCCATACTTAAATATTTAAGCCAATTGAGGGGCTGATGGTCATTTGTCCTGGGTCTGCTAGCCCAAAGGGAGCCAGGACACAGTTTGTTTATTTCTGGGAACCCCTATCTGTCCCTTGGGGCTCCCGTTATATCCCCCCCTAGTTCACGCCTTCATCGGCACTCCCAATAATGGAGTCATGGCTCCTTTAAATTTTTAGCCCTTGGCGGCCATGCATGCATGCTGGGATCCCAGCTGCCATCTTGTTTATTTACGTTTATGGTGTCTGGCTTTCTCAGCCTCATCAGACTGCTGAAATGCCCCCAAAGCACCCAGAGGCACGGAAATGGCCATTGGAGCTTGGCTCCACTCAGGACTTGGGCCAAGGTCACAGAACCAGGGCAGCAGCAGCTGCTGATCACCAGTGGGGCTTCCAGGTTCAGGCCTCACCACTGCCACTGAGGGGCACCGGCGGGGGAACATTGGGGGCCATAGCCCTTTTCAGATAACCCCATTTGGGAGCCTTACACTGATGATTACATTAAATGTATTTATATATTATTGTTTGTGAGTAACATACATAGTTTTGTATTAGGATCATGTATACCTGCTATTTATTATGTACTTCCAAATGTAAGTTCCCATAGGTCTTATTTTTTTGCATCAGCTTTTCTGTTTATTCAAATCACTTACTGATCACATATGTACCTGTGGGTATTTAAGAATTGGTTGTTCATTATAACCACAACCCCTGATGAAGCCTTTTGGTGACGCACTGGGGTTTAGATGGCTGGCTGTTGGACTGGGGTAGGTCTTTTTATCTCTGGTATTTGATTATTTTGTATGGCTTCAGGCACATGTGGAGTATTGGCTGGAAGTGTAATAAAGAATTTTTTATGATATTATTTTGTATTTCTTTTGTGTGCCTGTAAAGCAGAGCTTAAGCATATGCTGTGAAAATATGTTTTCAGACCTTACTCCATTGTTCACCTTTTACTTGTCTCTTACAAGGGCTTGGTGTTTTATGTGTGTGGATCCTAGACAGGATCTTTGTAGGTGAGGCATCTCTTTTTTTTCCACAGAGTGCAAATAATTTTTCAAAGGAAGTTCCCACTGAACCACACGCCTCAGTCTTTCTATAATATACAGCAAAAACATAACACAGGTTTAAAATGTTACAGGTATAAAAAGCAATAATCAAGCAGAAGCTAGTGCAAATACAATAAAAATTACATATGCAAGTTATGCAAAGACAAGATAAATACAAGATCAGACTCCCCTCATGGGTGCAGGTCGTGAGGGTCAGGATACCCTTCCTGAGCAATGCGGGACCCCCTCGCAAGCAAGTCACTCCAGCAGTAACACAGGCTACCCTTGTGGGTGCAGGTCATGAGGGTCAGAATACCCTCCCTGAGCAGCGTGGGACCCCACTTGCAAGCAAGTCACTCCAACAGAAACACAGGCTCCCCTCATGGATGCAGGTCATGAGGGTCAGGATACCCTCCCTGAGCAGCGCAGGACCCCCCCCCTCACAAGCAAGTCACTACAGCAGTAACACAGTCTCCCCTCATGGGTGCAGGTTGTGAGGGTCAGGATACCCTCCCTGAGCAGTGCGGGAACCCCTTGCAAGCAAGTCACTACAGCAGTAACACAGGCTCCCCTCATGGGTGCAGGTCATGAGGGTCAGGATACCCTCCCTGAGCAGCACGGGACCCCCCTCGCAAGCAAGTCACTACAGGCAATTTAAAGCACCTCCAGCGAGTGAGCTAGTGAAGGCAGAAGCAATACAGCCACGCAGTCTTTGTCACTGTTCTTGAGCCACAGAATGGACTTTAAGGACCCTGTTCTATACCTGTAAATTGCACAATTGTATGCTTTAATGTTTTTTGTGACCCACACATGTGGAGATAGTTTTTTTGCTGCCCTATACATTGCATCTCAGCAGCAGAATTAGATGAACCCAGCGTGCTCCTTAAGGGCTGTTTCTTTTTGTGACCAAATTGTATTTGAATTGTTTTTCATTAGCCTCTGGCTTGTGACCTAATTACTGCCGAAATACAACTGTTTGCTGTGTAATAACTCAACAACAAAAAAAACGAAATGCTGATTGTTTCAGGGCTAGTCATTCTAAAACTACTGATGTTTTGCTATAATTTACAATGACGTTTGGCTTACTTTCAGACACTAAAAACAGTACTGGTATTCTGCTACATGTATAGAGCACTGCCTTAGCCTCTCTAATTCGGATTCAGCTGTGAGAATTTATGCTACCCCACATCGCTTGCTGATTAAATCCTGCTAGCCACTGTGAAGGTGTAGCAATCCTTCTCTCATGCATAGCCATCTTGAGTCCCAGCCTCTCTAATTCAGTTCAACTTCTCTGTTAAGTACGAACTCCCACCTCCCCTCCCCCTATCAACTCTTACACACTAAAAGCTATCTCCTTTCTTTCCTGCAGCAGTAACACAGGCTCCCCTCCTGGGTGCAGGTCGTGAGGGTCAGGATACCCTCCCTGAGCAGTGCGGGACCCCCCTTGCAAGCAAGTCACTACAGGTAATTTAAAGCACCTCCAGCGAGCGAGCGAAGGCAGAAGCAGTGCAACCATGCAGTCTTTGTCACTGTTCTTGAGCCGCAGAAGGAGGCCCCTCTGATGTTCCTCGTCGGCTGCCCTGCCACCCCACCACCACCACCCTTGGTGGGCTTTGTAATATATAGGGGAAGTCAGGTGACCAATCAGTACCAATCAGCCCACCTTCCCATTAGCAGGCTATAATTGCCTGCCACTAGTGGCCACTATTCCATTTATGCCTACTTTTCCTTTCACTCCTTAGGGTAGGCGGTTTAAATTACTCCAGCTACAGATTAAAGCTGCTCATCCTTTTCCAGCATACCAGATTTTCTGCTAATCTCTTCAGCGAAGTTCATAATTATAAGCCACCTCATAAACATTATCCGCTTAGCCTCTTTCCCAATCATTCCCACCTGAGATGCTTTCCTGGCATATTTTTCTCTCGATGCCCTTTTTTCTCTCTGCATGCCCTCTCCCTCTGCACTCTTGCATCACCATTCCTACTATCCTCTCTCCTACCCCCTCCACACCCCATTCTTTGCCCATCCCTCTGGCTACTCCTTCTTCCGTTACCATGTCCCTCCCCCCACTTCTCGATTGCTCCTGCCCCCAGAATCCGCTTGTTACTCTTCTCTTTATGGCTCAGATATACTGGATTTCACCTGCCCCCATATTACAAACAAGTTACCCCTCTCTACTGGCTCCAGGTGGAGTACTCAGAAGAAGATCCTAAAACTTGTATTATCTAGGATCTCTATTATCCTCCTGCTAATCACGGGTAACATGCACCCAAATTCTGGCCCTGTTGCTACCAGCCAAGGTAGAACAGTGAAACCCAAAGGTCTCATGCTCGCTGCCATTAATATATGCAGTCTACAAAAGAAATATGCCCAACTACAAGCTTGGGTCTTCCATCACAACCCAGATACCCTCGCCATGACCGAAATGTGGCTATCTCAGGGTACCCCAGACGCAGCTGTCTCCATCCCGGGATATATATTGTTCAGAACTGATAGACAGGGGAAGAGGGGTGAGGGGTGTGCCACTATACCTCCATGATTGCCTGCAAGGTGTCAAAATTGAAGCAATACACCCAGACACAGGTGCCCAGACTCTCACCCTAAAAGTGACGGTGGCAACTCTGAGAAATCTCTCTACCTATTGGCAGTCTACATACCGTCTAGCAGTCAGAAGGATGCTTTCTCTTCTGTCCTAAACATCATCACTGAGCTCCCCAAAAACTCTGAAATCATCTCCCTTGGTGATTTTAATATAAACTGGCTAGCCCCCCAGATGTCCAGTCTCAGGGATGCTGCCGCAGCCCTAAATTTATCACAGATGATACTTATCCCTACTAGGGTAAATGACACCAGGGGCTCTAGTACCCTCATTGATCTCATTCTCACTAATCATCCTGAGAGAATTCAAGATGTTCGGTTCCTCGCAGAGTCACTCAGTGATCATTCCCCAGTCACCTGTCACTGGTCAAACAACTGAAAGCCCCCCCCCAAAGATCTCCAGACTCCACCAGCTAAAAAAAGGATCCCTGACACACTTCGGCAATTACCTCCTAAACCTTGACTGGTCCCCTCTTGATCACCAGTCATCGGTGGATGCCGCCCTGTCCTTCTTTATTAGCTCATTCCAAGCTGCCTGTGATATCTTTGCCCCATTTGTAAAAAGGATAGTAAAGTCCCAGTCCTTTCCATGGATAAATCGATCCTTGCTCAACCAAATGAAAGCCCAGGACAACCTGTGGCACCGTGCCCTGGAGTCCGGGTGCCCTGCTGACCGTCAACTCTACCGTGCTGCTCGGAACTCATGTACCTAAGCCATCCGCCAAGCCAAGGCAGCATATTATTAGGCCAATCTTTCAGTCACCTGTGGAAATGGGAAAAGGTTCTGGGCAAATATAAATGAACTAAGTGGAAAGTCCCCCCCCATCCCTGCTGATTATTGATGGAGCCCACACCCAAGACCCCAGCAAGATTGCGAATGCTTTAAACTCAGCCTTCTCTGACCTCAGCTCCAACCTCCCTCCGACTTTTTGTGGCATCCCTGGTCAGTCCCCTTGTGCTCCACCTTTTCACTTTAGGACAATCTCCCGAGTGCTGCCCACACTTACCTCTACTTTGTTCCTCTGCAAAACTAGGCAGAGTGGTGACTCCCTGGATGTAAAGCTGCTCTCCTTAATGCTTGATGCAGTTCTAACTCCCATAACAAAAATACTCAATATGTCTCTGTGTCAAGGACAGTTTCCTTCCCTGTGGAAAAGGGAGGTCATTACTCCAGTACACAAAAATGGTGATCGTACCTCTACTATTAACTACAGGCCAATCTCCACCCTTCCTCCCCTCTCAAAAGTGCTGGAAAAAATTGTAGCCGAGCAACTTACTGAATACCTGAACTCGCATTACTTACTGTGCAAGCAGCATCATGGTTTCAGGAAGGGGCATAGCACAACCACCGCCCTCCTGGAGTATACCTCCTTTATCCATGATGCCCTTGACCAGGGAGCCTTGGCCGGGTCTGTCTATATCGATCTCTCCAAGGCTTTTGATACTGCTAATCACCCCATGCTATTAAACTCCCTCCTGTCTGTTGGCATATCCCAAAAAGCTGCTGACTGGTTCTCCTGCTATCTCCACGGACATACACAGCAAGTGAAGATAAATAACACCCTATCCTCAAATCTTCCTGTCTGATCGGGTGTCCCTCAAGGATCCATCCTTGGCCCACTCCTTTTCTCTCTGTACTTAAACTCCCTTCCTATGGCCTCCACTGGCTGTCTCCTCCTCTATGCAGATGATGCAGTGATCTTTAGTCATCATCCAGACCCCACACAGCTTCAATTGTCCTTACAGACTCGTTCGCTGAAATCGAATCGTGGTTTGTCTCCCACAAGCTAGTCCTTAACTATAAAAAAACAAAGATTATGCTATTCACTCACCTACAACATAAACATTACTGGACCACCCTGACTATACAAAGTTCCCAGGGTTCCACTCTGGAACCAGTGACTTGCTTTAAATATCTGGGGGTCACCCTCAACTTGGCCCTTTCCTTCTGTGAACATATAGCACAGACGTGCTCAGCAAATAAATATCAGAATTGGCCTACTCTATAAACTCAGACCCTGCATCCCTCCAGACGCTCTATGACTAGCTATTTCTAGCTCCATCCTTTCCCTGGTAGGCTACAGAATAGTCATCTATGGTGCCACCTCAGACTCTGCCCTGTGCCCAATAAAATGTGCCCTGAATAAGGCCTGCCAGTTAGTCACAGGCAGTGACAGGCTCATGCACACTTGTGACCTCTACCAATGATCATCCTGGCTCAACTTTCAGGGGCAGCTATTCTACCAAACCTGCCTACTGGCCAAAAAAATCTAAATGGGGCTATCTCCCCCGGGCTGTCTCTCGCTTCTCCAACCGAGTCTACCCAAATGGACCACCAGATTCTCTGACACTACTGCCTTTCACATCCCCTTTATTAAAACCAATGCTGGTCAAAGGTCCTTCCGTTACAGGGCTCCATTCTGGATGAACCAAATCCCTGGTCCTACCCTATCAACACCAAGGCTGGGACCTTTTAAAACTGAGTTACGAGACTATGTCATGTCCAACTCCAAATGTGACTGCTGAAAATCCCTGTTCCATGTAATGACAAATTCCTCTGCTGACTAGCCCTTGACCCTATTGTACAACTGTACGGTACACACCTATGGTGATGCTCTAAGTGTTTGTTATGAAAAATGCCTCTGTATTTTACTCCCTGTATCTGTTCCCATTATCTCCTGTATTTGACTTTTTTTCAGTGTATGACGTGGAGCCTTTGCAAATGAGCCCCTGACTCAAAGGGTTGTAATTCCTAGACTTTAATAAATAAAAAAATAAATAAATAAAGAAAGATGTTTTTAAGATGATATTTAGCTCAGCCATAATAGAATAGTAAGCCACATCCAAATGGCAGGCATGAGAAAGGACTACAGATTGGTATCAGGAGCATAGGAACATGGGATTAGTGTAGCCATAATGCAGTGCCTTCATGGTGGAGGCAGAAAGTACAGGGCAGATAGGAAGCGGGTGATTGGATCAAAGTCAGGAGAACCGAAAAGAGAAGACAACTTGACCTACAGTAGCTTTCACTCAGTGGAGAAAAAGTATCGGTCAAAATACTATAGGTAAGAGGAGGGAAAGAAAAAGACAGTAAAGAGATGACTTATGAGAGAATGCTTCCAAATCAGAATTTATAGGTAAGAGAGGTACAGTAATAGAGGTATTCGCCATCTAGAGATGGAAAGGGAAAGAGCTGTAATGGGTGCAGTGGCAAGTGCAGAGAGGGAAGCCGATGGCAGAGTGACAGAAATAGTGGAAGAGGGGGTCAAATCCAAGGGTGGATGTTGGTGTAGCAATATATATACAACATCCCCATATTGAAAAAAAATGGAAAAAATCATCTTAACAATAATCTCACAATGAGCAGGGAAGGGATTGTTCTTATATACAGTAGTGCAGCACATTTATGATAGAGCTTCATATAGACGCTATCCACAAGGCAGAATAAGTCAAGATGACAACCAAACCAAACTCCAAGGTATTTGAAGTAGGTAAATTCTTTGAGCAGGGAGCCATCCAAGGCCATGACGATCAGAGAGGGTAGGATTGTGATCAAATTCTATCTCGTGCCAAAGGTCATGTAGACTATTTTCTTGACACTGAGTGCATGTTGATTCATACAGAACTATTACTGGACATTGCTAAAGTCATGATGGAGCTGAGCTCAGCAGCCAGATAAGTAGCAGCTGGGCCAGGGACAGAAAGCACAGTGCTACCCACATACACATGGATGTATGATGAGACACAAGCCTAGATGAGAATATTAAAGAAAATTAGAAAAAATTGAGGTCAAGAGCAGAGCTTTGGGGAATACCTAAACTGATTGGAAGGAGGGAGAGGTAGTCTGTTATGAAGACTGCTTGAGACCTATCTGCAAGGTAGGACCTTAACCATTTATCTATGAAGTCAGAGAGTCCAGCCCTTTCAAGTTTACTTAAGAGGAAGTGGTGGGAGACAGTGCTGAAGGTTTCAGCCAGGTCAATAAATATAACAGAGGTAAGCAACCCCAGATAGGATGGTGTCAGTGAACCTAACTGTTAAAGACACTGTGGAATGGGATTTTCTACTTAAATGGAGTTATGAAGGAGTAGGAATCAAGGAGAGTTAAGAGAGAAACCAGTGTTCCTGGATTTTATTCAAGGAAGGTAAGAGAGGTATTGGGTGGTACTTCCATGGGACAGAGAGTTTCCCAATAGAAGAAGGGGGGATAACTTTTGCCATGTTCCATACACCAGGAAATATGCTGGAGAGGAATAAGAAACTGAGAACATCAGTAACAGGAGACAGCATAGCAGGGGCACAAAAAATTACATTAAACCATCAAGGCTGCTCCTTTTGTGAGGGATGAGAGTCACTAGGGCACTGGGGGTAACATATGGAGTCATAGGTGTGAAGATGGGAATGAAGGGGTAGAAGAGGTTGGGGGAGGATGAATGTGACCATCGGTTTGCCATGTCCAGGTTCACACCCCTGCCTGGTGACTGTACCGGGCCTACCTGGTTGAGGAGTTGAGTTCGCTCTTTCTCCTATGGTAAAGGGGTTTGTCCCAGGACAAATAAGAAATAGCACAGTGCCTCCACCTAAGGAGAAGTGGACCACATGGTGTGTGCAGTACCACCCACTGGGGTGCAGTACCTACCCATCGTCTTACATTGGACTGGATCATCCCAAGGGGACCAATGATACAGTTGTTATCTTCACCAATAAACACTTCAATCAGGTTACACAAAATGAGTGCACACACAGAAGTGAAAGTCAACAAATTAATGGTGCTTTTGCTTAAGAACATGGGTCTGGAAGCTGGAGGAAAAGAGGGGGTTAAACAGTTGCTTAGGCACTCACGCCCCTTAGCAATACCCCTTGGACACCACTGTACTGTGGGTCACTGCCACCCTCTCAGATCCCACATGTTCTATGAAGTACCCACCCAATCATGGGGCACAAAAGGATGAATTACATACACTACACAGCATGAGGTAAACTCTTCAGCTGGCACCAGTAATAGAACTATGATTTCAAGCAAGACACAAGAACCAGTGACTCTGGGTACCCTGGAATTACACTGATGTCCCAATGCAGGCATAGTAACTACATTGACCAGGTTCTTTTGGTAGTGCACTTGATGGAATGTAGCAAGCTTGCAATTTAACTCCCCAACAAGCCATAGTGCTAGCACAATTTAAAGAACCTGAAAATCCAAATGTTCGGAAAACCCAATTTTGTAATCCAAAATGAAAATTACTATAATCCAAAGAAACACAAAGCCCCAGCAGGCAACGTCAGCACTCGCTTGACCCATGGATACAGAAGATCAGCTGAGGCAGGAACCAGCACACAGCACCAGGTCAGGCAGCCATTAGGATGAGGCCCAAGAGGCCTGGAGATGAAGATACTTTGCACTTACTCTAGGTGGCTTGCAGCAGCTTAGTCCTTCTGGCTCACATCGCTCAGGACACAGCCCTTCTGGCTCAGCTCTTAGTCAGAGAAGCACTACACAGCAGCTTCCCTGCTCACAGGGAGCCCAGACTCCAGGAGCGACTCCCATTGTACAGTTCCCCTCTGGATGGAGAGTACCCACATACTCTGGGCACGTGCTCCATGGCTCTTTGTTCCCTGAGCTACCCCACTAGGTTAGGGCTAGCTGGTCCCCCAACCTAGCTCTGAAGCAACCTGGGAAGGATGCAGGTCTCTATCAATGACTTCTCAGCTCAGCAGCTTTCTCAGAATTTGGACCGCTCAGATTCTCTCACAGCAGCTTCATTCTGCAGGTGCCTTTCTGGCACAGTCACACAGATAAAAGCCCAGGATTAGAATCACAGTATTTGAAGTATGAGCCCAGGGTAAAACTCACAAGATCTGACCTTAGCTAGGCTTCCAGTTCTCACAAGCAGCACCAGGTTTCCTTACCTCTGAGTCTTTCTCCAACTGTCACCAGCATTTCCTGTACCCAGAAACTTTTGTACTCCAATTCAGTGTGTGATTTGACAGGCAGGGCTGTCCATCAGTCCGTCAGTCCTTTTGCCCTGCCCTGGCTTTCTATTGGTCCCCCTAGCCTGCCAGTACATCGGGCAGGGTCTGACTGCATCATCCTTCAACAATTCTTGGCTCATGTTGCTAAGGCTTTCTAGCCCTCTGACTGGTCAGCTGGCAGAGTCAATGGGTGCAGTGCGTATGTCTTGATGGAGCCTTGCACTCCAAAGTCCTTTATTTTATTTATTATTTTGCACCCCAACCATGTTCTGGCCCCCAGGTGTGCAGTCCTCCTGGGATATTGTCGAGTCAAGCCAATTCCAGTCCTGAGTGTGGTGGGTTCCGGTTATTGGCCAGGGTCGGATGTGAGCAGGGAATGCTGGGAAGGAGCCCCTGCACATGCACTCCCACTCATCAGCTATCTCATGTAGTGCTGAGGCATCAAAAAGATGTGGCATCCTTGGTTTTCCTGTCCCTTCTTCTAGGTGGCGGCGACAGAGACTGAATAATACAGCCATAGCCACTGCCCAAGGGATGCAGGAGGTGTCAAAAACATCCATACTGCTGCACTCTCTCCCACTGCCACACACACAGTCAAGCAGGAAGGAGCTGTCAGCATCAATAGCAGCACTCTAGGGCCTTGGGGGGGGCAGCAGGCAGACAGTCAGGTAGCCTTCCCAGGGGAGGGTACATGTGAGGAAGCCCGAAAGAGGCAGAGGTATGGAAAAAGTTGGTAAAGGAGTGGCAACTTCAGCTTGGTCAGAGATATTGCAACTTCCAAGTTAAGGAAAAGGATGGATGGCTTTCTATGTGTTGAATGAATTGTAAGCTGCCCCAAATGATTTGTCAAAGGAGTGCTAACAAAAATTATCTATCTATCCATCCACCCATCTATTTGTTTATCTAGCTGTCTAACCAAACTAAAATAAAACATAGTGGCCCCTATGCATGTAGGGACAGAGTGGCTATGCACCACGTATCTGGGATGCGTAGCCACTCTGCACACATTGCACCCCCCATGTGGGATGCACAAGGGGGAGCATGCAGACAGTATATGCCTAATCCCCCAGATTTGCAGACCACACTGCACAGGGGGGCATGCCAGCACTATGTGCTATGCACAAAGGTGCATAGTGCTGGCTGTGGGTGTGTATAGGGGAGCACAGGGTATGCCAGGGAAAACCCTGCTGTAAATCCCTATGTGCCCCACGTACACCCAGGACACACCACAGGACAGGGCGAACAGCCCACAGACCCTCTGGGGCCACAGCAAACAGCCACCTGGTGCCACCCACCCACCCCAGGACACAGCAATGAGTGCGGCCACCCCCACGGTCCCCCCACAAACCCAAACCCCTCACAGGGGAACAGGGATGCTGCCCCCCCCAACAGCACCACATGTCCACAGCCTACTACTGGTGGTACTGTACCCCCCTCTGCCACCAGATATACCATCATACCTCTGCACGCTTTGGTGTTTTCAGGACCGGCAGCATTGCCTCTGTGCACCTCCACGGCTGCCTGCCCTCAGACATCCCGCAGGGCATGCTGCCAATGTGCACCCGCCCGCGTGAATCACTGGTGGACCCATGCCAGAGCATCCGATTGGCTGCCGGCTGGGTCCAGTTCTGCCTGCCCACCCTGTGTGGACTTGGATACCTGGGAGGGGGGCTGTGTGACAGTGGCCGTGGTGGTGGAATACTGCTGGTGCGCACCCGTCCACAGGTGCGGAGCTCCACAGGCGGGATGCGCACCTCAGGAGCGTACTTTCCGCCCCAGTGTGCATAGGGACCATTGTTTTTAGAGAATTCCTGCCTCTACCCAATTTAGTAGACAGTACTGAATCACAATTAGTTCAAGAGACTATTTTAAACTTACACAGTGAGTCAGTACCTTGGAAGGGATTCAGACCTGTTGTCTACTGTGATCTGTTAGGTCATTCCGCTTTACCAAATGTATCGGAAAGGTTTGTATTTCATGTTCACTAAATGCCGTTATAACCTTCTTCATTCTTTAATTGAAGTTGGAAATTATTCTCTCTGTGGAATATCCTTAAATTAGAAATCTGTTAGAACAAAACTAGTGGAAAGACAGTTCTGTAGTTTCTTATGGTCCCATATCATTTTATTCCTTTCATGTTTAATAACACAGTGTTTGTAAAGCTATTAAAGAAAACTTGTTTTAGTAACACCTCAATCCCTGCTTATGGGACTATCAATAGCTATGTTTTGTTGTGATAAAACTTTGACATCTTGTAGTATGCATGTATCGGATTTATGATTGGGAAGGGTTAATTTTGAAAAAAATGTAAATAAAGCTGAAAACTAAGATTGGGGATATAGCTTCTTTGGAAAGAGACATTTTATTTAGTAGTATGAGTCATTTTCTGTAGGAGGTTGCTTTCAGTCTTTTTCTCTCTGTCTCCCCCTTCCTGTCTCTCAGCATATTGTGTAAACTGGCCCAGATTTTTCATTCAAGTATTTCTAAACATAACAAATGGAAATTATGAAAAGGAATCTCACAGATCATAGGACTAGATTTTCCACTGCCAGCAGGCCCTTTCTGTTTTGCAGTGTATTTATTCAACAAACTCCAACTAAAATACATCTAGCTTTTTGCAAAGGCCTTCTTTGCCCCAGTTTTGCAGCAGATTGGAAGCACAGGGAGGTCAAGTTATTTGTTTAGGGTCACACAGTTGGCTAGTGACTATAGTAGAATTTAAACCTTTGATCTTTTTTCAGAGTTAACTGGACTACACTGCCTTTTCTGAGAATGTAATACAAACTGTAACACAGGACCTACTTCTTTTATGAATGTTTTCCAGTTGATGTCTTGGAAGGCAGTGTAGTCCATTTCTAAATTTGCAACTTCTGTGCCACATGCACACCAATGCCCGCATCTGGTAATTGTGGATTTATAAGGATAATGTACAACACACAATTGGTTAGCCTGCTTTCCCTACCTAATGCTTTCCTGATTCCTTGCTAAATACCCACACTAGCATCTATCTGGGACATGCTTTTTTGGAGGAACCAGGACATCAAGTCACAACAGCTGCTGAGAACCACCTCTCTGTCCCTTCATTTTTCTCTAGACATTTGTCTATTACACATCCCAGTCTGTGTCCCACCCCTACTGCAATGGGAGACCTACTGCTGCACAGCTACATCAGTCACTGTGTCAGGTACATCCCCAGCTGCTAGCTGTCACTGGCCAACCTCCCCCTCTGAGCAATCCACCAACCCTCTGGTAATGGCAACCATGGGACACTATTTCTATGGCCCCATACTCACAGCTTGCAACCTGAATGACATTATCAGAGGTATAAGGCCTAACCAAAGGACAGCCCCCAGCAAGAAACAGAGCAAACTGAACAACATGCACTCGCTGGAAGTCATGCAAAATGTTACCATTTACATCCTATTGTTACTTGGCATCATTGAACCTGACCCTGGCCCAGAGCCTTCTAACACCACTCCACCCTTACAAAGCTCCCACAGAGGATTTATTGACTGGCTGCATACTAACATCTGCAGTCTACTTCCCAAGTTCATAGAATTTGAAGCCTTGATACTCACCAAAAACCCTGAAGTGGTAATGTTAACAAAAACCTGTCTACGAGGATTTTGGACAATGAGGTAACACTTCCCTCTTATACTCTCCTTAGATGTGAGCATGCTAGTAAGTGGGGAAGAGGATGCCTTCTGTACATCAAGGACCACCTACAGCCCTCGCTGCTCACATCCAAGGACACTGACCCATCTTATGAGTTCTTAGCAACCAACATCAAACTTGGACATGGAAGCAAGAACCCAAGTGTGGCTGTCACCTACATTCCCCTTAACATGGTTGACTCTGGTCTAGACTCCTTTCTCAATCACATCAGTTGCCTGAAATGATACCATGAAAAGCTCATCGGTGATGATCAACTGGCTCTCACCACATCCTAAGCGGTACAAAAACAAACTGTCTGACTTCTACCTCGACCAGATGGTCCAATCTCCAACTTGTGTCAACTACAAAAATTCAACAGAAACACTCATTGACTAGATCCTGGCTTCTCACCCCAAAATGCTCTCTCACATACTACTAGATCTGATTAGTGATCACTCTCCTATCTATTGCTCCTGGTCTGCCAGAAATCTGAGACCTCCTCAAAAATTCATCGACACCTGCTGCCTAATGAGAGAGAGGCTCACTGATTTTCAAAATCACCTTCATAACACTGATTGGCAATACCTGGATGGCATTCCTGACATCAGCCTTGCCTTTGACTTCTTCTCATACACATTCCAAACTGCAAGTGTCCACTTGGCTCCACTAAGAAAGAAGAGAGTCAGAGGAGACACTAATCACTGACTTACCTCAGAACTCCTCTCTCTACAAAGATTGGAACAAACTGTAGGCCTCATACAAAGAATCGGGTTCCCACCAGGCCCTACAGAAGTACAAAGAGCTGAGAAACCAGCATAGGTCTGCCATTCATAAATCCAAAAGCAAATTCTGTAAAACTAAAATCCTTGCATCCAGTAACAATCCCAGGAGTCTACGGGAATCTATCAGTGATGTCCTAGGATGGAAAAGCCACTTCACCCCTAACATCCTTAATGTCAATGGAGTGAACACCACTGACACTCAGGCCATCACTGGGATGTTCAAGTCTTTCTTTGTGAACATGGGCAAAGACCTGCGCACTGGCACCCAGCCTACCACACCTGTCCTCCACAGCATCCCAATCTCCTCCAGCATGAATAGACTCAAATTCTATTTTAAGTGGGTAAGCATCAATACAGTTAAAAAATATGTGCTAAGCTCAGCAACCAAAACAAGAATTGCACCCAAATCCATAGACATGAAGATCCTTAAAATGGCCATTGAGGAACTAGCCCTACCTATTCAAAAAATATACAGATTTTTCCTTCAATTTGGCACCCTCCCCAACATCTGCAAACAAGCCAAAGTAGTCCTAGTCTTTAAATCCAGTAACGGCAAGGAGGTCTGTTACTATAGGCCAGTCTCTATCCTCTCCATGTTCTCTAAGGCCTTACAAAAGATTGTCAGCAACCAACTGGTGTCCTACCTCATAGATCACAACCTCCTCGTTATTGAACAACACGGTTTTAGAAAGCTGCATAGCATGACAATATCCTAATTGAGCTATCAGAAGAACTTCACAAGGCCCTAAACAAAGGTGAATACATTGACACTGTCTTCATTGATCTCTTCAAGGTCTTTGACTTAGTTAGTCATGAGCTGCTAATCATAAAGCTCCTAGAGTTGGGCCTGTTGAATGAGGCTACAGTGTGGTTCTCTGACTACTTAGCCCACAGATCACAAAAGGCTAGCGGTAGAGACATGTTCTCCAACTTGTAACCTCTAACCATCAGAGTCCCACAAGGCTCACTCCTCGGCCCCCTGGTATTCAACTTATTCATCAGTAAGGTTACAGAAGTTTGTGCTCACTCCAAAGCATTACTCTGTGCTGATGACACAGCCATTTTCACCTCACACTGCAACCAGGAGACATCAAAATGCAACCTATAATCTGACTTCAGCAAGGTCTGTAACTGGTTCATGTCTAACAGGCTGGTTATTAACATAAAGAAAACCAAATCCCTTCTGTTCAGGAGCACCCATGCCCTGAAAGACAGCCCTAAGCTGCACACCACAACACCAGGTGGGGACTCCATTGAACAAGTCCAGGTCTTCAAGTACCTGGGCGTACAACTTGATGTGACCCTATCCTTCACATCTCATGCTAACTTAGGGTTGCTAACTTTGGAAGAGGCAAAAACTGGACACTAAACCACACCTTAAACTCCACCTCTTGTCCACCCCTTTTAATGACTGCCAACAAGGTGTCCTCCATCAGGTCAGAGGTCTCCTCTAGTGTTTCTCTTGGGGATTGTGGGGCTCATTCTGTGACATGCCAGAGCACTCCTCTGGTCTGGGCAGAGTTTGACCCAGTTGGGGTGGAGGAGGTGGTGAAGGTTGTCTCGAGGCTGTGGCAGACACACTGTGATCTTGACCCAGGTCCAACCCGACTTTTGGTCGGATGTTTGGACCTGATTGGACCTGTGATTACCAAGATCGTCTGGAACTCCTTGAGGAATGGGGTCTTCTCGTCAGCTTTAAAAGAGACCTTGGTTAGACCCCTGTTGAAGAAATCCTCATTGGACACGGACTGCCTCAGCAATTACAGACCAGTTTCTAACTTCCCATTTTTAGGGAAGATTATAGAAAAGGTGGTAGCCATCCAGCTTGAGGGGCACCTTGCCTCCTCCTCAACCTATGAGGTTTTTCAGTCTGGGTTTAGGCCGGACATAGCATGAAGACCACCTTGGTGAAGGTGCTGAATGACCTCTGGATTGTGAGACACGGGAGAGAACATACCATCTTCTGGATCCCATGGTGGCATTTGATACAGTGGACCATGAGATGCTGCTTGACTCGCTGTGGTTTTGGTGTGACCTGTCCAGTAAAGTCATCCAGTGGTTCAAGTCATACCTGATAGGCAGGGTGCAGTGGGTGGTGATAGGACTTGCCTCATCTAACCCAAAGCTCCTGACCTGTGGAGTTCCACAGGGGTCGGTCTTGTCACCCTTGTTGTTCACTATATACATGCTGCCATTGTGGGGACTTCATCAGGCAGTATGGGCTGGGCTTTCATTGCTACACTGATGATACCCAGCTATACCTATCCTGTGCACCGGGTAGGCAGATGGCAGATTCCATGCTTAACACCTGCCTAGCTGAAATTCAGGCTTGGATGCCTCATAACTGGTTAAAGCTCAACCCAGACAAGACTGAGGCGGTGGTGGTGGATCCAGGTCATCGTGGTGGGGATGGGACATGGTGGGATCGCCCCAGTCTCATTCTGGAGGGGTACCTTTGGCCCCATCTGGGCAGGTCAAGGATCTGGGCCTAATCCTCGACAATGGCCTGACATTGGATGTTCAGGTATCAGCTGTCATTAAGAGTGGATTTTATCATATTGAGGAATATTGTCCGGATACAACACCCTCTACCACCTGAGGACCTGACCTCATTAGTACATGCTTTTGTCACATCTAGACTAGACTACTGCAATGCCCCTTGCTTGGGGCTTTCTGGAGGTAACTTCCAATGACTGTAACTGGTGCAGAATGCATCGGCTCGACAATTGTTGGGCATACGATGGTTTGATCATATTACGCCCATCCTCTGTGAACTGCACTGGCTGTCAGTCAGATGGAGGATTACCTTCAAGGTTGGATTACTGACCTATAAGGCCCTACATGGTAGGGGACCAGTCTACCTGAAAGATCTCCTCATACCCTACTGCCCATCCTGGACTCTCCATTCCACCGAGGGTTGCCTCCTCAGTGTTCCCTAGGGTGAGGTTGCAGAACTATGGTGATCGAACCTTTTTAGTGGCCACACCCACCCTTTGGAACTCTCTTCCCCAACAACTTCGGAAGGCACCCTTGGTGGAATACTTTAAAAAGGGACTGAAGACCTTGTTATTTCACCAGGCATTCTGTGGTTTTTAATTACTAAGTTATATGATGACTGATTTGCTTTGTATTTTGCTGATTGCTTTGTATTCGATTTGTGTATTGGTAATGTTTTATTGTGTTTTTAAATTTTATTGTAAAGTGCTCCGAGTCCCTGGAGAGGGACGCTATATAAATAAAATATCTATCTACGTATGATTGAGTGTGCTTTGCTCCTCCTCCAAAACCATTTCTTACGTCATTGAAGACTTTTTTTTTCATCATTTAACACTTTTTGCACCCCCCCGGACAGCCCCCATCTGACTGCCCCCCCAGCCCCATCACCTGGAATTAGCGTGGCTTATCTGACACCCGGCCCAGAAGCGGAGCCTGCGGGGAGTCGGTCGCCATCCTGCCTCTGGCAATTTTCTTTCCTCTGTTTTACACCCAGGCCCCAGGAGTGGGTACACATGCATGTGGAGGCACATATTAGTCCCACAGCCCCAGAAACAGCCCCTTTCCTCCCACCCCCAGGCCTAGCGCCTAGCTCCTCCTGGCCCGTGCTGTCCCCAGCCTCCACCAGGTGGCAACCATCAGCCATAGGAAACCCTTATATCTCCCCGGAGAGGAGAGCTTGCCTGTCAGCAGCTCCATCCAGCTCCACCCACCCCCGTTGCCGACCTCAGACAGCCTGGGCTCATTCCCGAACCCGGGTCATCAGCATGCCGCAAGGCAAGGTGTCCAGCGCCTCAACCCTCAGTGCCACCGGGCCGGCATATCATTGAAGACTTTAATGGAACAATAAAAGACAACACTGAAGGCATCAGTTCATCAAAAATGTTAACATTCTGTACCTGTTAAATTTGCTTTTCTAGGTTCTTCTTAGTTATAAATTAATTAATTTAGTTATTTATTTAGTTAGTTAGTTATTGACATTATTTTATGAGGTTAACATAGAGAGATAAAGGAAATATTTACAGATATGATCTGGGGGACAAGAGAAATACTGTAAATAATATACAATGATATGCAATAAATTGTTTCATATAATGTGTACTTTATGATTTTTTTCTTCTGGATCTAATTCCTTTTCATGTCCACAACACTATTTTGAAGCCAGAAGAAGTGCTCATACTTTTTTCTAGAGGAAAAGAATTAAAAAATATATGCAAAATAATTTAAAACATTTAAAAATACTTAATCTCTTTTACAGAGAGAAAAGTTTGCCAGCAAATGAAAGTGGAAGATAATTGAATCTTTTACAGTTACAAAAGGTAGGATCAGACTTTTTGCCCAGCTTTGCTGCTGTGCTACTTTATGATGCAGAGTGGAAAAGATTAGGATAAGTATCTGCTAATGATCTCAATGGCCATACTTTACACCTCCCAGGTTGACTGCTTTTACAGAAAAAGGGCTATATTAACAACAGAACTTGTTTGTAATGTAGAAATGCAGCTGAAACAATGAATGATATGACAGAATCTGTTTCAACAGTATGTGAGCACTCAAAATGGCTCAAAAAGCTGACTATCACTGAGCAAAACCAGATTACCGCAGATCCGGCCCTTCTCTCGCCGGCCACACTGCGCTCATAAGCCTGCTAGCACCAAGCAGGAATACAGAATGCCCTGAGCGGGCAGCTCACTGCACCATAGATCCAGCCCTTCTCTCGCTGGCCACAATGCGCTCAGAAGCCCGCCCGCCCCAAGCAGAAATACAGATTTCCCTGAGCGAGCACCTCACTGCACCGTGGATCTGGTGCTTCTCTCACCAGCCGCAGTGCACTCAGAAGCCCGCCTGCCCCAAGAAGGGATACAGATTGCCCTGAGTGGGCACCTCACTGCACTGCAGATCTGGCCCTTCTCTCACCTGCTGCAGTGCACTCAGAAGCCCGTTTTCCTCAAGCAGGAATACAGATTGCCCTGAGTGGGCACCTTGCTGCACCGTGGACCTGGCCCTTCTCTCACCAGCCACAGTGTGCTCAGAAGCCTGCCTGCCCCAAGCAGGAATACAGATTTCCCTGAACAGCCACCTCACTGCACCATGGATCCGGCTCTTCTCTCACCGTCTGCAGTGTGCTCATAAGCCCACCCACCCCAAGCAGGAATACTGGTACGATCACTGGTTCTCAGAGCCTGGACCTCACAGCTCAAGTCAGAATTCAAAGCCGCAAATTTAATTGGGCAATTGGTGGCTGGAGATGGTCCCCCACTGGCTGTCTCAGCCATTCTCATGCCACTTTGCTTTGAACTTTTTCAGTGCTGCATTGTGGCGCTATAATTTGTTCTGCCCACCTCCCCAGCCCGATCTCTATTAAATACATGGTAGCTCTGCCCTACTTCTATCCCCTCCCTTGCTGCACTGTAAGCCAAAGGTAGCATTCCTCTCTTAAAGGGACCTTCAGTCCCCTACACACTAGTTCCCCATCTTGCTATAGCACAAGCTTCAATATATATTTTTTTTACTTTTACTTTCCTATCTCACTAAGCACAATCATGCTGCTCCTTTTCCTTGCCTGTTTCCCCCACTCTTCGCTCCTCCCTCCCTCCCCTTTCCCAACCCACCATTCCACTCCCATCCACAGCATGCCTCCTCTCATGCTCTCCTACCCTCACCACCATTTGGCAGCCCACTCCTCCTCACTCTCCTTGGTGTCTTGCTCCAGGCTTCCTCTCTGGATCAGGGTTACAGCTGGCTACCCTGTGTACCTTTGCACTACATTGCACTTGGTACACAGCCACCTCCCCTGCCACAAGCCATACTTATCCCCCCCCCGAATAAAGAGATGGTTAGCCAGTCTATCCAGACTACTAATATTATTCCTTCTCACAGCTAGTGACGTTGAATCCAACCTAGATGTCCCTGTCCCTGTCCTTGCAGTTACTAACTTCCCTAAAGGCCTAAGTATAGCCCACTTAAACATAAGAAGTCTCCTCCCCAAAATTGACCTCCTGCAGCCCCTTGTACTGGAACTAAAACCCTCCATTCTCATTCTCTGAGACATGGCTCTGTGCTAAAACCCAGGACTCGGCCATCTCCATCCCTGGGTACTCTGTCTTCCGCCAAGACCAAAAGTCCAGGGTTGGGGGAGTCGCTTGTATATCTCCTCTTCCATTAAATACTCTAGCTGCTTATCCATCTCCTCCCCCTCAGCTTGTACTAAAAAAGATATCCTTCCCATCCTCTCTCCCAATCTATGTTGGTGGGGCCTACTGCTGTCCTGGCCTCTCTGTCTCTGAGCTCACCTCTATCTCTGAACTCCTCTCTAGGGTGTCAGCGTGGCTCAGTTGGTAGCACATCCGCCTCTGGACCAGAAGGTCGTGGGTTCTCGTCCCACACCGGGATTGAACTTGCACCTAAAAATCGCTGGCATCTGAGTGCAGTATTGGGGGGTGCTGTACTGCTGGGGTGTGCCATCCTTCAGATGAGAAGTTAAACTGAGGTCCCTTCTGCCCATCCTGGTGTTGTCCTGGTGGGTGTCCAGGTGGAAGTAAAAGAACCCAGGGCACTCTTTGCAAAGAGCAGGGAACATTCCCGGTGACCTGGCCAACATTCCCTTTCCCATAAACCGGTTCATGCAATTATCCAGGCTGTGTGTTGGTGATGATGTGCGATATGGCCGCCACCACACATTCAGTCACTTCACAACCAGTCTAGCATTGCTTGTAAAGCACTTTGGGATACTGTGTATGAAAAGCGCTATATAAATGCTTCTTCATCTTCTTCTCTACCATCTCAACCCTTGCCACTCCTGGGGAACTATACTTGCTCAGGAATTTCAACATAAACTGGCTCACCAGCAAGCAGTCCAAAGTCTGTCACCGTGCAACCTCCCTGAACCTAAAACAATTGATTGAAGACCCCACATGCCTAAACCATAAAACCGGTAAACATACCTTACTCGACTGGGCCCTATCTTCCCACCCGCACTGTATTATTAAATCTGGTACACTCCCCAATGCTCTTAGTGACCATCACATGGTGTATTGCGTGCAAAAAATCCACCGTACAAAGTTCCCCCCATTCTCCTGAAAATCTGCTCTTTCTGTTCACTCGACATCTCCACAGTCCTTAGTGAGTTTTCCAGTATTGACTGGTCTCCAATCCCCTCTGCCCCCTCAGTGGACACTACCCTGTCCTTCTGTACTACACAATTTCTGTCAGTCTGAGACTGCCATGTCCCACTAAGAAATGCTACGGTCCATGGTAATCACCTGCCATGGGTTGCTGCCTAACTCATTGCCTGCTTACATGCACGTGATCAAACGTGGTCCTCAGGCACCCCTCAAGATCTTCAGTGCTATCGAGCCCTCCGAAGTGCCTGTACCCGTGCCATCCGCCTCGCCAAAGCTGAATATTTCAACATAGAAACATAGAACATAGAAACATAGAAACACAGAAATGACGGCAGATAAGAACCGCAAGGCCCATCCAGTCTGCCCATTTTTTCTACCTTATGAATGTGCCATAGGCCTTTACTCTGTCAATGGAATATCTATTCATACTCATCTGTATTGCTCCCTTATGCCTATCCCATGCCTGTTTGAAGCCCTGCACTGTATTCATATCCATCACTTCCTGAGGTAGGCCATTCCATGCATCCACCACCCTTTTTGTGAAAAAGAACTTCCTCACATTACCCCTTAATTGCCCCCCCAATCTCTTGCTGTGTCCCCTTGTCCTGCTATTTTTCTTATATTGAAACATGTTAGACTCATTCACCTTGTTAATGCCCTTAAGATGTTTGAATGTTTCAATCATATCACCTCTCTCCCTCCTTTGCTCTAGGATATACATATTGAGCTCCATTAATCTGTCCTCATATGTTTTCTGATGCAGTCCCTGCACCATTTTGGTTGCCCTTCTCTGGACTGCCTCAATTTTGTTAATGTCTTTGAGCAGGTGCAGCCTCCAGTACTGCATGCAGCACTCCAGATGGGGCCTAACCAGTGTCTTGTAAAGAGGAATTATTACCTCCCTTTTATGACCTGTGATACCCCTACTAATACACCCTAACATCCCTCTAGCCTTACCTACTGATTTAGTGGTCTGCTTGGATGATTTCAGGTCATCTGTGATGATGATACCCAAGTCACTTTCTTCCCTTGTGTTCACCAGAAACTCCCCTCCCAACCTATAAGTGGCTTCAGGGTTTCTCTTCCCCATGTGCATGATCTTGCACTTCTTTGCATTAAACCCCAGTTGTCACTTTTCTGACCATTTTGCCAGTTTATCCAGATCTGTTCCCATTCTGCCCACCCCATCTGGATAATCTGTTGCAGATTGTGGTGTCATCTGCAAACAGACAAATCTTACCCTCCAGTCCATCTGCAATGTCATTGATGAAGATATTGAAGAGGACTGGACCCAGGACTGATCCCTGAGGTACCCCACTTGTGACTTGCATCTCTTCTGACTGTATACCGTTTACCACCACTCTCTGTTTTCTGCTCTCCAACCAGTTTTCCACCCAGTTGACCAACTTCTGACCCATCCCAAGCCTACTCAGCTTATTAATCAATCTTCTATGTGGAACAGTATCAAAAGCTTTGCTGAAGTCAAGGTAGGCAACATCAACTGCACCCCCTTGGTCCACCACTCTGGTTACTCAGTCAAAGAAATCTATGAGATTAGTTTGAAAGGACATTCCTGTTGTAAACCCATGCTGTCCTGGATCCTGTGCTCCTACCGATTCCAGATGTTGCACTATACTTTCCTTAAGAAGTGCCTCCATAATCTTGCCCACTACTGAGGTAAGACTGACTGGTCTGTAGTTCCGTGCCTCCTCCCTGCTACCACTCTTATGAAGCGGGATCACATGAGCCCTTCTCCAGTCTTCTGGGACCATCCCTGTGCTCAGAGACTCACTAAACAGTTCTGATAAAGGCTCTGCTAGTTCCATCCTTGGCTCCTTTAGTACCCTGGTATGTATGCCATCAGGTCCTATTGCCTCGTACCCACCCGGAACTTAGCGAGCTCTTGTAGGACCCTTTCTTTTGTGAAGGGACTTGTGCACACCTCCCTCCCCCAAGTGTCCATGGTGCTGAGCTGTGGGCCCTGCCCTACCTTCTCCTCGGTAAATACTGAGCAGAAGTATCTATTTAGGATAGATGCTTTTCCTTGGTCCTCCTCCACACACTCCCCCTTATCCCCTTTGATCTTTGCAATACCCCCTCTGAACTTTCTCCTTTTACTAATGTATCTATAGAAAGTCTTGTCCCCTTCTTTTACTGTTTGTGCTAGTGTTTCCTCAGTTTGGGCCTTTGCCTGCCTTACTGCCTTCCCTGCTTCCCTTAGGGAAGTTTGGTATGCATCCTTATCTTTGTCCCGCTGAGTTCCCTTATATTTCCTGAAGGTCAACCTGTTGGCTCGGTTCTTTTCTGCTACTGTTTTTGAGAACCAAAGTGGTTTCCTCCTTCTTTTGCTCTTGTTTTTCTCCCTAACACAATGGGATGTTGCTTCAAGTATTGCATCCTTAATGCCTGCTCACTTTGCCTGTACCCGCTCACTTGTATTTCTTCCTGCCAGGGCTAGCTTAACTCTGTTGGCCATCTTATCAAAATCAGCTCCTCTGAAGTCCTGAACCATACCATGTGATGGCCACTGGCCCCCAGGTGACCTTCTACCTGGAGATCAGTGATCCTTTCCCCGTTAGTCAGTACTAGATCTAGGATAGCCCTGTCTCTTGTGGGTTGTTGTACCAGTTGTTTGAGCTCCCCCCTTGCAAGGAATCCACTAAGTGTCTAGTTCTGGCAGATGTTCCTGCTGGTATTGACCAATCTGAATCTGTCATGTTGAAGTCTCCCATTATCAGAACCTTCCCTTTAGCTGTTATTCTTTATATATCTTCTAACAGTAATGTGTCTATTTTCCCCCTGGTCTGGGGCCTATAGACAACCCCAGTTTGTATGACTGTCCCATTTCCTGTTTCCAGGGTGACCCACAGTTTTTCTGGCTCATTAAGTGTATTCTGAATATCGCCTCCTTCGAAGCCAAACTTTATAACTCATCCAAATTTTGGAAGATGATCCATGCCTTTTTCTCCCCTCCCTCCCAGCTCCCCTTTCCAGCACTGAAACCTGGCTCTCGATTAATTGATGACCCTTCCGCAGTGGCTGAAGAGTTCACTAAATTCTTCACCTCCTGAGCCTTCTCCCACCTTGCATCCCTTCCCCATCCCCCCACCTCCAAATGAACCCCCCACAAGCACCAACCGCCTCATGCTTCACCTTTAAACCTGTCCACCCAGCTAACACCCTGCATGTTTAACTTGCCCTCAATTCCAACAAAGGCAAAAAAAAACCAATGGTCTGGACCCTAAACTTCTATACCTTTCTGCCTATGCTATTGCTCTCCCCGACATATCTTCTGAATCTCTCCTTCTCCCTTGTGACTGTTCCTGTGATTTGGAAGTCCGCTACTATGGACCCTCTTCCAAAGGGAGGGGAACCCTCCAACCCTAGCAATTTTCACCCTATATCCATGTTACCTATCCTGGCAAAGGGTCAAGAGCACTTGTTGCTAGAATAAATCTCCCAATTCCTTGACTCCTCCTTCTTCACCCCTTTCCAGTCTGGATTCCACAAAGCTCATTCCACCACCACCTCCCTCCTCCAGCTCACTGACTCCATTCTCTCAGGGATGGACCAGGGATGCATCACCTCAGCCATCTTTGTCAACCTGGCCAAAGCCTTCAACACTGTTTCCCACTTCCTCCTCCTCCTCTCCAAATTGGCAGTGGCTGGCCTCTCCATTACAGCCACCAGTTAATTCCGGTCATACCTAACTGGCTGGTCCCAAGCCGTCAGAGTCAGCAACTCCACCTCCCTCCTCCTCCCAATCAACACAAGTGTCCTCCAGGGCTCGGTACTTGGACCAATTCTGTTTTCCATCTTCCTAAATGACCTCCCTGATATCTGCTCCTATGCCAACATACACATGTATGCAGATGACACTGTGCCATTCTACTCTGGGAAATCCCCTACCAAAGTGTCTACCAGCCTACAGCAGGACTTTAACAATGTCCAGCATTGGTTTAATTCAATCAGCTATCTCTAAATGCCAAAAAAAGATCTATATGACCTTTGGCACCAGACAAAAGCTGGCCAGACTTGACTCCACCCCCATCTTCCATACCCTAACAGGAGACAAACTGGATGATGTCACCTCATTTAAGTACCTTGGGATGTGGCTAGACAAAAACCTTGACTTTGGTGTCCATGTAGATACCATTCACAAAAAACTCCTCCTGAAGCTCTGTGCTCTTTACAGACACCGCAGCGGCCTGCCCATGCATGCTAGGCGTGAAATTGTCCTAAAGATGATTCTCCCAGTCTTTGACTTTGGGGACATTGTCTACAATTCAGCTCCTAAGACCACCCTATCCAGGTTGGACACTTTTTAACTCATTCTGTCGTTATACACTTGGCTGCCCCCCTCCTACCCACCACCTCAATCTATACACCTCACTTTCCTTCCCATCTTTCTCTCTGCCGGGCACCTGGCCCAAGCCTCTAATCTAGTGGGTAAATACTGGCTCGGCTCCCTTCCACCTTACTTATCCTCCCTCCTCTCCACCCCTCCTACCTTCCACTATTCTCTGTGAGCATCAACACACAGAATGCTTGCCCTACCACCACAGCGTGCCTGATCCGGTCATGCCGCATTCTCTTTCAAATTCCCTAGCACCTGGAATTCCCTCCCCCTTAATATACGCTCTGCCCAATCCTGCAACTCCCTTGAATTTGTCCTTCGGAGGCACATAGCCCACTCCTGTAACTGCACTTAACTACCCTGCCTTTTCTCCTCATTCTCCCTTGCCACCCCCTCCCTCTCTTCTAACATTGCTGATCCCCTGGCAGGGTTCTCTGCATCCTGAAGGGGTAAATCTACCTGGCTTCCCCCACTTCCATTCTCTCTTGCCACTCCCTTCCCTCTCTTCTAAATATTGCAGATCCCCTGGCAGGGTTCTCCGCATCCTATAAGGGTTAATCCACTTGGCCACCTACCCTCCTGTTATCTTCTTAATTTTTCCGCTCTCACACAAGGATAGTTATCAGGATTTTTCTTCAGCACTGGGTATCTTACACCACTGCTCTATAATCCTTGCTCCTTACCATGCAGTTAACTGTACTCAAGATGGTTTGGTCACTTGGTCTAAATCATTTCAGTTGCACTTAAAGTCTTTGACTCTCTATTATGTATTGTTACACTGGTTTCTTCACTATAACTATGTAAATAAGATTTTGCAAATGCCTTTTATGTGTTGTTATGTGCTGTTGTCCCTAGTTTCTGTCAAGTCTTGACTGCCTGTCAGGTATCTGCAATTTTGAAGTTTATATATATATATATATATATATATATATATATATACTGTGTATATATATATATATATATATATATATATATAGTCACTGTAGTTGTATTATTTGGATCATACTGTTTTCTGTAACCTCTTCTCTGTACTGCTGTTCACTGTCTCCACCTTATGTAACCCCTTCCCCCCAGGACGCTTCTGGAAATGAGCTGTTCACAGTTCATGTTGCTTTCCTGGTGAATCTCTTTTAAATAAAATAAAATAAAAATAATTACTGGATATGGACCTTGAAAATCAGATTATCAGATGAAAAACCTGACATGTGGCAATCTATGCTGACTCCTTAGTCAAACACATCCATCCATGCCTTGGCTTGCTATAGAGAAACAAACACAATCTCACCCCTGAAGCAAAAAAAAAAAACAA
Organism: Neoceratodus forsteri; assembly: GCA_016271365.2. Classification (NCBI taxonomy): domain Eukaryota; kingdom Metazoa; phylum Chordata; order Ceratodontiformes; family Ceratodontidae; genus Neoceratodus; species Neoceratodus forsteri. The sequence continues at coordinate 22,896,999 of CM057459.1, forward strand.
ACTTCTAGTATCCAGCCTCATCATCTCGAGGATTGATTATGGTGCGGTCATCTACTCTGAACCAATAACACCATAATCAAAAGAATCTCAGTAGTGTTCAACCAAGCCTGCAGATTTACACTCAACATGAAACCAGACTCCTACCACTGTGACCTATAACCTAGAGACCCATGTTTTTCTTAAATAAGAAATAACAAGAAATTCAAGGTATAAAAAAAAAATAAAATGAAAACAAGCACATGAAAAAAAGTTTCAAAAATTGCTTGTTTTTTTGGCACAAACTAAATATATGATTGCAGCAGTTGTTGTTTCAGCTCCATTGTTACCACAGAGATGGTCCACAAGGAAGCAGAAGTGGAACTGTCTGATTCACAAAACCTTTCAAGACCATAGCATAATGCTGCTTAATACAATGTAGTATACTAAGAATGTGATTTCTAGTGTGTATAAGATCATTTTGAGGTATTTTATGAATGTAAATGTGATAACAAGAAATAACACTATTTTTTCATTGAATAAAAAGAAATTCCAGAAAAAAAAAGGAAAATTATAAAAAATAAAAAGAATTTCGTGGGACTCTACCTATACCTCTCCACCAACTGGCTTCCTTTCCATCTCTGAGTTAACCTCAATGAAGCCCTTCTTTGCAAGTGAGCACTTCTTGGCCAAATGCCACTGGGTGTTTACAGCCTCTTCTCCCCGATCATGAGCAAATATAGAACCCAATCGCTGGGAGATCAAAAACTCCTCCTGCCCTTCAGAAAAACTACTCTTGGCCAATGTTCCTTTGCAACTAGAGCAGTCAAAGTCTGGAACTCCCTGCCCAAAGCAATCACTGCTCTACTCCACTTCTCCCCATTTAAGGCCCAAGTCACTGCCCAGCTTTTCCAGAAACTGCACTGCATGTGTACCTAGACCATATCTGCTACTTGCATTAGCCTGCACCCCTCGTTGATGCCTCTTGCAACTGTGGAAGCTTGTTGTTAACTCACTGCTCATTATAATATGATAATTTTTGTATATCTGTTGTTTATTGTATTGGTCTGTTATTTATTGTATCGGTCTGCTGTTCAATGAAAAACGTTTCAAAAATTCTTGTTTTTCAGGAATTTCTTGTTATTTCTTTTTATTCATTGAAAAAAGTTTTATTTCTTGTTATCACATTTACATTCATAAAATACCTCAAAATGACCTTATATACACACTAGAAATCACATTCCTGGTATACTATGTTGAAAGTTCAGGTACCTTCTGCTCCTAGCCATCCTTATGGCTGGTGATGTTGAGCTTAACCCTGGACCCCAGTCCATACTTTCAGGCACTACTGCAGACTGTGTCAATATAAAAGGGCTCTGCATAGCCCACTTAAACATTAGAAGCCTGATGCACAGTCTTACTGAACTTGAGGAGTGGGTGTCTCTACATAATTCTAATGTTCTCTGCTTATCAGAGACTTGACTTCAGTGCTCTATTCCTGACTCCGCCTGCTCCTTAAACAATTATAGTCTTCTTAGATGTGACATGGCATCTCACAAGCATGGTGGGGGAGTTGCTATGCTCTACAAGCCCCACCTTAATATCGCCCCTGCCCACACCTCTTCTATCTCCACCTGTGAATACCTTCATGCCCTCCTCTTCCTAGGCACTAAGAAACTCCACATTGTATGTGTCTGCAACCCACCACGTAGTGGTCCCTTGGGCTTTACTGAACTTCTGGACCATGTATCTCTGCAGCTGGTCCAAATGAACTCATTATTCTTGGTGATACTAACTTAAATTGGATTGGTCCAAATCAAGATACCCTTCTCACCTTAGTACAAAGTTATAATCTACACCAAATTATAGCTGAACTGATGAGGGTAGACCCTAATGCAGCCTCCTCTACTCTGATTGATTGGATCCTAACTAATTGTATTGATAGAATTGTGGCCACAGGCACACTACTTGATGCAATATCTGACCACTCCCCCATATATTGTGTCTGAAATCACTCTTTCCCATCTTCCCAGCCACACAGCTACATCACCTTTAGAAACTTTGCCAGTTTGGACCAAGTGAATTTTTTATTCACGATCTTGAAAAATCAACTGGTCCTACATTTACCAGACCCACGATACCAAAGCTGCTCTTGACTATTTCCTAGCTCAATTTACAGTGCTTCAGGATAAATACACACCCTACATCACTCAATGTGTCTGCACTAATCCCACACAGTGGCTCCACAAAGATGAACTGGCCACTACTCAGACCAGAGATAAGCATTGGAGGCAATTTAAAAACTCTGGTCTCATAGCTGACTTTAATAAATACAGGACTCTGAGGAATGCCTGTGAAAAGCAGATCAGACTAGCTAACAGCTCTTAATGTAAGGAACTTTTACTAGACTCAGCTGGCTACTCCAGAAAATTCTGGAGTCATGTCAAAACCTTTCTCAGTACCAATCAAAATCACTCCCCAAATGACATGGTAATAAACAGCACTCACTGCAATGATCTGGCAACAATATCAAATGCATTTAACAATCACTTTACAGACCTGTCTAGATACACCTCTTCATCCCCCTCTGTCAAATTGGTACAAACACCTAACCCCATGCCTCCCCCACCCCAGCACCCCACTTTAATTTCAAAGCTATATCCAAAACTGATGTTCTTAAACTACTCAAAACCATCTCTGACAATACCAACATAGGCTCTGATTGTCTTGAACCGAAACATTTAAAACTGGCTGTGCCCTTCATCACTCTGCCACTGTCCAAAATATTTACTCTGTCACTCTGCCATAGCTATGTCCCAGATATTTGGAAAATAACGCATGTCACACCGGTTTACAAAAAAGGAGAAAAAAAAATATCTCCAACTACTGACCCATAGCTATCCTATCGGTCCTAAATAAGATCCTTGAAAACTAGTAGCGTCTCAAGTTACTGACTATCTCTCTAAATATAATCTCCTATCTCCTATGCAGCATGGTTTCCGTAAAGGGCACAGCACCTCCACTGCCTTACTCCACCTCATGAATGACATCCTATGTGCCAAGGACAATGATCAGCTCACAGGTGTGATTTTTATTGACCTGACAAAGGCGTTTGACCTTGCTGACCACTCATTTCTTCTCAATGAACTTCTAGCCCCAGGCTTCTCTTGCCATTCAGTTGCATGGTTTAATAGTTATCTATCAAATAGGGTCCAGGTAGTGAAATACAATTCAGGTCTATCTTACCAGGCATCCATTGATATAGGTGTCCTGCAAGGCTCCATCCTGGGCCCTCTTCTTTTTTCCATCTTTATCAATAGGATTGCAACCCACACCCCAGCCTGTTCATCTATCCTCTGTGCAGATGACCTTGTATTGTACTCCAGTAATGAGAATATATTCAAAATCAACCATAATCTATCCTCTGCCTTCCTTAGTATTCAAGCTTGGCTAACAAGTCATAAGCTTATACTTAATGTTGAGAAAACACAGTCTATGCTTTTTGGCACTGCTGCAAAAATAAAAACCTCCCATGCTCTGTTTAACATTTCCTGTACAGCTGGCTTCTCTCTTGAATCAGTTAGAACTTGCAAGTATCTTGAAGTCTTCCTAGATGAAACCTTGAATTTTGAACAACACATCTTGACTATCTGCAAGTCCATCAACTCTAAAATTGGGCTGGCCTACAAAACTAGCCATATCCTCACTCCTTCTGCTAGGCTGGCCATTGCTCATGACATTCTTCTTCCAGCACTCTCCTATGGAGTTGTCACCTATCTTAATACATCTAAAGCCATACTCAGAAAATGGGATACCACTTACAATAGTATCTGTAGGTATGCCTCTGCCTCACCACACCTTAAGCATCACTGCCACCTGTACACGGACCTCAACTGGCGCTCCCCATCCAGCCTCCAGCTCTTCGTCCTTAGTTCCCTGATGGATAATGTCATCAGGGCTGGCATCCCTCTCGCTCTCTCTCTTGCCTCCCCGTTGATCCCCCAACCTTCCCTTCATGGTCTCCGCTCTGTAGACAAGTCCCTGCTGTGTGTGCCCAAATGCAAAATTTCTAAGGATACATTAGCTTTTTCTCATGCGGCCCCTAAACTATGGAACTCCTTACCTATGGGTATTTGCCCATCTCCAAGTCATGCCCAGTTCAAAACTAAGTACAGAGCTTACCTCCTCAAACAAGACTCTTGCTCATGCTTTAATCCCCCTTGATTTATTTTCCCTCTCTATGGCTGTCCGATCCTCTCCCCCCCCCGCCTTGACCTTTTGCATTTACTTTCATGCCCTTCTCTCTCTCTGTCTCTATTATCTAGCCTTGAGCCCTGGGACTTGCCCATGAGCTATTTGAATCCATGATACTCCCATCTGTTCTGTCTCTTTTGTCCCTGCTGCTTACCTTTTATCTTTCATTTACTTAGTTTATTATTTGTCTTAGCACTTAACCAGCACATGATTTAAAACATGCTTGTACACCATGTTTAACTATTTCTGCCATGTCATAACTGTGTTTTCTCAAACATGTTTGTATCTAGTTCCCAAGTTTTATGTACTGTAATTGTTGTTTCCCTGTTTGTCTGGCACCTCTGTAATCTCCCGGGTCATGCCTGAAAATAGTCACAATCATGGCTAAGGTGCCCACCCAGTTAACAAAAACTAAATAAATAAATAAAATGTAACTTGTTCTGCTGTTGCATGTAACTTGATGAACTTAGACACTTTTAAAAAAGGGTTCTTGAACTCAAAGGTCCTCCAAACGCAATAAATAAATAAGTTTTCCATGTGATTTCTTGAATTAGGGATCAATCCACAAATGTTACACAGTCATTCTGCATAAATGAAGGGCCAGGACAAGCTGCGGAGTGCCCCTATGCATGGCATGCACACTTTGAGGGCACTCCGTGACATCTACAGCTCTGGCTACATCCCCCCTGTACCTGATCCATGGCTGTGCATGCAGCTCCATACCAAGCTGGCTTGAGGTGGGCAATGGGAAGGGGTGTACCTGTGCCTCATCTTTAGCATTGCTCAGGCAGTGGGCACATGCTGCAGAGAAGTTGGCCAATACACAGCCCAAAGGGCTGCAGTGATGCCTACATGCCCCCTCCACCCAGTCATCTGGCATTTTCCTTGGCCCAAATGGCTCTCTCTCTCTCTCCAGTGGCTCCCAGCCCCAAGAACATCAGTATGTGGCCAGGGGTGTCAAGGGTGCTAGCCAATGAACATTATGAATATTAACTCTGGCCACTGGGAATATGGCAGCCCTTGGAGGACCAACACAGACTCCCATACCCCATGGTCCCCTGTGCCATGTGCCATGTAGAGTGGGAGATCCACTGGAGAGCCAACCACAGCATTGGATTGGATGCCTGGCAATCCCAGCCACAATGCCCATGACACCACCCACAGCACATGTGTGGGGATCTGTGAATGCAGGGGGTTGGGGAGGACTGTGGATTGCATCCATCCCTGCACAATCACAGGGTGTGCAGCTGAACAGCCAGGACGTGCTCATTTCAAGCATATACAAGCCATATTTGTAGATCAAGCAATTGGATTTTAGTATTTGCCTTTATCTTAAGCTGTTAGGATAGCCCAGCCCAGTGCTGCCAGTGTGTGGTGCACTGACCATGAAAGTCAAGCCCAACTCCCCTGCCCTGGTTTGTTGGGGTCTGAAACACAATGTGAAGGCATTGTGCACCACCCCTGTGGGGAGGGGAGCATCCTGCTCTTCATTTGCCACCTGCAGGTGGGAAGCAGAGACTACCTTGATGCTGTTCAGCAGCTCTTCACGTACAGGTTGCCGTCATGGACACCTATTTGTTGATGTCAATGAGGTGGGAGGGCCAGAACACCAGTGTAAAAACCACAAAAGTAAGCACCTTACAGAACCAATGTTGTCCACCCCAATGCTGTTAAAAGCCTCCAGCTCTCATCTGCTCCAGCTTGCTCAATCAAGGCAGCTTCTCAGCAGCTGGGAATGTCTGGGTCCCTGCCATGCAGGACAAGCCATGGGGAAACTCAAAGAACCTGCACTGACCTGAACTGGAAGGAGCTGAGAATGAGGATAAGAGAAGTAGGGCTTTGGCAACTTTGGTCTGGCTTTGAATTGGGACCTATAAATTGGGTTTTGCTTTGGTAATTGGGCCAAACCACTTCAACTCCCAATATAGTAACTGACATGGAGTTGGGCAGATTACAAATAGGAGGGTAAAATACCTTGAGTCCAAGCCTGTAGCAGTGTGACCCACCTGTAACACAAAACAAAACCAGAAAGGATGCCCTCCATAGGCCCAAACAAATGCAACCAATCACAGTGAAAGAAAATGACCCACTCACTGGTATATTTATTTAGTAATTTTTATTTTTTCCTTGCCACAGACTTGGCATATCTTTACAAAATAAGTCAAGATTTTGTGGTCATACATGCATAACTGACCACTTCCTCAGGACAGTATAGATAGATAGATAGATAGATAGATAGATAGATAGATAGATAGATAGATAGATAGATATTCCTTGCAAAAAAACTACATTAATGCAACATTTAAGGTTCAGGTTAAAGCAACAAAAGTAGGGAAATGTGGTTTTAGAGCTTCCAACCCTAAAACCTCAACACCACCCCTACAGCAAATCAGGGTCAGACTCTTCCTAGGGATTGTCAACCATAAAGCTCACCCCATTCTATACACTCCAGAAACATACACACCTAATGGGGTGAGCTTTAGAGCTGACAACCCCTAGAAAGACTCTGCCCTGAGTTGCTTTAGGGGTGGGATTGGAGTTTTAGGATTGGAAACCCTAAAGCACATTTCCCAACTTTTGTAGCTTTAGCCTGAACTCTAAATGTTGCATTAACACAGTTTTTTGCAAAGAATTTCCTTACTTTTTGAGATAGTATAATCATATCCTTATTTGCCTGTGGGTAATCATATTCTTATTTGTCTGATGGGTGCAGGCTCAGGGCCACACACTCCCCTCCCCCATCATTGAATGCGTGTATGTATAAATGGAAGCGCGAGGCCCTCAGGGCCCTGAGCTCAATAGTAGGACAACACCAATCAAATTGTCAGCATAGCCTTGTTTTTACCCCACCTCATAAATCTGGTACTAAAAATTGTCAAATCTCCACCAAAACATCTTCCACACCACCACAGCATCATTCTGCACCACAGGCATGAAAATGCATTTTGGCCAAGATTTGAAAAACAATAACTTTTACATTCATGAGGTGGTGTAAAGAAATGGCTATTTTGAAAATGTTGGGTGAAAATACTGAAAATTATGAAAGTTACAAGTGAGCACAGTGAAACGTCAATGGATGTGCTCAACTTTGCCATTTTAATATATTTTGACCCCATGTTTTCAACATACCCTTCTTATGACCCCACCTCAAGAACCAGTCTTTTTTTTCTCCAGGGGTTCAGAATACAGGTTATCCAAAATAATTGGTATTAAACAGTAATACTCACTCCCTGGTGCAGTATCCATTTGCTGTTTCATCCTTACCCATGGGTGTGTGGCTACCCCCACCCACTAACCTAGCCTAACCTATACTAAATTCAGGCCGATCTAACCTTCCCCCACTTTACTAGTGAAATCATTACTTATATTTGTTGTGTGTTAATTATATTTATAACTAATTCCCATGTTTTATTAAATTTGTTCATTGCATTCACGTTCATGCAATATTGTCTTTCCAGGCAGATGCAAATTTCTCCATAAGGTGTACTCTGCCGGAATCTCATTTTTCCACAACCTTGCTATACGTCTTTTAGCATGTATTAACCCCATGTTCCAAATTGTTCTTAATTGTCCCAAAGGCATTACTTGATTTCAGGATATCCCTATAAAGCATATATCTGGTTCAAAACTCAGATTTGTCCCAGTTATTTTGTTAAGTGTAGTGAATACTTTCGTCCAGAATATTTGTAAACGATTACATGTGACCACCACTTGCTTTAAAGTTCCCCTCTGCACTTTACATCTATTACATGATGGAGAGATATTGTTATTAATTTTATTCAATAGATGTGGTGTATAATAGATTATGTGATCTATGTTAAACTGTATTTGATTCATTCTAGTGCTTACAGTGAGTTTAGAAGATTTTAAAATTTGCAACCACTTCTCTTCTGTGAGCTGGTACTGCAATTTATTTTCCCAACTCTGTTTTAACTTCATTTGAAAAGTCCCTGGATTCATGTTTAAATGTTTGTAAATTGTTGACACCAGTTTATTTCCTTGGTCCTTATTAGTAATCCAAGCCTGTAAGGATGATATTTCTGGCATGACTAAGTTCCTCCCCAGTTGTTTCCTCAGTCCAGATTTAATATAATTAAATCTCTCAAATAGTGGAAGTTTATATATATGTTGCAATTCTTCAAAGGACATAATGTTGCCATTTTTATATAAATCCCCTATATCCAGTAATTCATATTTTTCCCAAGGGTTAATAACGTTCATCATACCTTTTGAATTTAACTTTTCTGCCAGAGCATAGGGCTATGTATATTAATCCTGATATTTTCCTTTCTCTCTTTATGATACTAGTTCCATGCCACAATGAGGCTCTGATACCAATACTTTTAAGTTTTCCTAAATCATTATTACTATATTCCCTGTATAAATGATTATATACTTTTTTATTTTCAAAATAATTTTTCTCATATGCTGTCTGCCATAGTGGCTTCTCAGAATAATATTCGTTAAAATGTGAGAGGATTGCTGCACACTGATATTGTTTAAAGTTTGAGAGGTTTACCCCTCTAGCTTCTTCTTTTTCCATCATTTTTGCCAGGGTGAGTCTGGGTCTTTTGTTCTTCCATTGGAATTTTTGAATCATCCTTTCTAGAATTTTAATCTGAGTATTTGGGAGGAGCAATGGAATAGCCTGTAAAACACATAAAATGTTTGGCAATACTACCATTTTTATTGTTTGTACTCTACCCATAAGAGTTATGGGCAAATTAACCCACTTGTCCAAATTCTCTCTGATTTTACTTGATATAATCTTCATATTGTAATCCATAAATGTGTTCACATTTCTTGTAAGAAATATTCCCAGATACTTGATTTTTTTCTGAATTAACCGCAAATTAATAAACTCTGGAGGAGAGGGTTTTATTATTTAATCTTAGAATTTCTGATTTTTTTCCAATTAATTTTATACCCTGATTCTTCTCCATATATTTTTATAATGTCCATTATTGTTGGAATGGAGACTGTGGGGTTACTTAAATAAAGCAGAATACCATCTGCATATAGTGATAGTTTATTTTCTGTCTTTTATTCGAACCCCTTCAATTTTCCCCATCGTCCTAATTTTTTTTTGCTAAGGGTTCTATTACTAAAGTAAATAATAACAGGGACAAGGGACAACCTTGTCTTGTCCCTCTTGACATCTGAAAATTTTGAGAGCTATTCTGGTTAGTCACAACCTTGGCTACTAGATTTCTATATAATATTCTAACCCAGTTTGAAAATATCAAATTCAGTATCTTGAACAAGTATTCCCACTTGACCCTGTCAAAAGCTTTTTCAGCGTCCAAAGATAACAGCACTGTCTCAGTGTTGATGTTATCCTCAATAACAGAAAAGTAATTTCTTGTATTATTAAACCCTCTTCTTTGTTTAATAAACCCTGTCTGATCTTCATGAATTATACTAGGTAAGACTCTTTAAGTTTCCAGTCTGGATGCCAGGATTTTTGCAAAAATCTAGTAGTCCGAGTTAAGGAGGGAAACTGGACAATATGATGTGCACTGTCTCAGATCCTTTCCCTCCTTACTGTATGTAAAACCACAATTACAGCCTCCCTAAAGGTGTCTGGGATTTGATTACATAATTCCAGTAGTACAGGATATATTTTGACCCCAAAATTTTATAGAATTCTATTGCAATCCATCTGGGCCAGTAGCATTCCCACTTCCCATACCCCCATTGCCATTTCAGTCTCGTCCACCATTATTGGTTTGTCCAGCATTTCTTTTTGAGCATCTGAAATTTTGGGGATTTCTGTTTGAAATAAAGTACGTCCCATCCCTGACACATTCTCGGATGTATACAAGGAAACACAACATTTTTCAAATTTTTTATTAATAAGTACTGGATTCCTCACAATCATATCTCCCACCATAATCTCTTTTATTTACTTATCATTTCTCTCTTTCTGAAGTTGGTAGGCTAGAATTTTTCCCAATTTGTCATCTTATGCATAATACCTTGCTCTACTCTTAAACATTAATCTCTCCATTTTACCATTCATTATTACATTATATTTTTGTTTTAAATTTTGTAGATCCCTTAAATTTCTTTCTGCTTGTGTATGACTATGTCTCATCTCTGTTCTTTCAATATTTTTTTCCAGGTTTAATATTTATTTTTTCCAATTTAGGTTCACCCAAGCTTTATATTTTATAATGAACCCCTTCATATTAGCCTTTAATGTGTCCCATGCCATCTTTAAAGAAGTTTCCTTACCCCAGTTAAATCTAAGAAAGGTTTCTTAAATGGTTACTCAGTAATTCTGGAAAGCTAGGATCCTTACACAGTAAACAGTCCATACTCCATCCCCTACTTGGGCATTCCTTGGACAATTCCATACAGCAAAATATGGCTGAGTGACCAGAAATGAGAATCCCCTCATGTCCAATTTTATTAATCTTCATTGTTATATTTAAAGAGCCCAACAACCGATCTATTTCAGAATATGTCTGAAAGTGGTGTGAGAATGGGAAAATGCCAGGTCAGAGGAGTTAATGTAGCACCACAAATTATACAGGCCCAAAGTCTCCATGCACTTTATGATGACCCCCGCTGCTTTTGACAGGGCCAAGTGGGAAACCATCATGGCCAGTGCCAGATTCAGTACTGTAATAAAATCTCCACCCACCATCATGGGGTGTAGGAACTGTGCCAAGGTTGTGAAAAACTCTGTGTAAAAATCCAGTTTATCTTCATTTGGACCGTATAGTCCCACTATTGTCAACTCCTGGTTACTAATGCTAGTTTGTAAAATTAAGTATCTATTGCCCTCATCCTCCACTTTCCTAATAACCTCTATTTGATTTTTTCTGGAGAAGATGATTACCATCCCTCTTGATTTACCATCAGATCCTGTACGAAAGGCACTCCTTCCCCAAAATGAACAGAATATTTTAAATTATATTTCTATTAAATGAGTCTCTTGCATTATTAAACAATCTTTTTTAATTTTTTAAATATATGGAATTATTCATTTCCTTTTATTCTGATTTTTAGCCTCATTTATATTCCAAGATAACATGTTAAACTCTTGCATTATAATTATTTTTTTGTTTTATTCTACTAAAGAATCCTTTATGTTTACAAAATATCCTAGGGTATAACCAAGTGGAGCTACCCTTCTGCTGACATTTTTGTTTCTGGAGTACATCAAACTTGTCCTTTAAAATGCAATTTTTATGATTTCTGTTTGACCCCCCCCAGACTACATAATTTAAAAACTATATCCCCCCTCTCTCTCAGTCTATATAGAAATAAACCAAACAATGTTGTTTTCCCATCAAGTGATGTCTAAAATTTCCCTAACTGTGGTAAAAGAGCACCACACTAATGAAAAAAAAATTTTATTAGCAATTTCCTACCTTTTCTCTCTTATCTATATACCTATTTCTCCCCTTTGTTAATAGTCGGTTCATCAAGTGCAGATGCAAATATGTGTTTTTTTCTTCTTTTTCTTCCCCCCCCTTCCCCTTTTTTTCCCTTTCTTTCTTCGCCCCTCAGGTCTTTTCCCCATCTTCCACATATTTTCTTTTATCATCCTTTAAACACGTTGGGTTTAGCATCTTCAATCTTAAATTCATTGTTAAGGATTTGGTGAAGAAACTTCTTAACCTCTTGTGGGGAACTTGCATTAACAGTTTTCCCTTTGTAGAACATTTCTAGGGTAACTGGCGTTGAACGAGAATATGGTATTCGTTTTTCTTCTTTGTCCATGTTCCTTTTTTTTTTTTGGAAGTTCAGGGCCTATATCCAGGAAAATGGATATCTGAGTACCTTGGAACAACAAAGGTTTTCTTTTTTTTAACTTCCTGGAGGATTAACTCCCGATCCTGGTATTTATGAAATTTCACAAATATGATTTTAGGGTATCTTGCATTGGGGCTTTTCCTAGCTGGGGTTCTATGAGTCCTTTCCAGCTCAATCTTATTTTCAGGAAATTTTCTCCCTGCTATTTCTGAAAACAATCTCTCACAAAACCCCAGAATTTCCTCTTTTTCAATGCCTTCTGGTAGGACCAGTATTTTCAAATTATCCCTCCTGGAATGCCATATCAAATCCACCAACTTTTCTTGGATTTCCCTATCTCTTCTTTGTGAACCTTAATATCCTTTTAAATATTAGGCATTAGCTCTGCTGTCTCTAATGTGCATTTTTCATTTTTGGAAATTCTTTTAATTAAATGTTGAATGTCTCCTTTAAATTCTTTCATCTCCTCCTGCACACATGCCATTTTAATTTCCAGCTTCAAAAAATCCTTTCTTATTTCTTCTAAAACATCTTTTGCAAAATCCTTTGGTTTATGTCTCTGTTCTTGTGATTTTTGATTGCTAATAGTTTTTTTGTTTAGGTCTTGCTCCCAAATTTCTCATATCCTCTCTGTTAGTACTGTTTCTGTCTTGCTTATTAGTAACATGGACTTTTGAGGAAGGGGGAATACCATTATCTTTCCACTCCTGTAGTAGTTTTCATCCTTCATCCTTTTTGTTAGTAGGTGACTTTTGTAAGGGGTTATATAAGTCAAGCAGTTGAATCAATTGTTCCATGCTTGAGTTTTTACTTTGTATTTCTTGTGGTTTCCATTCCATATGCCCCTTCACCTACTACCACATCTTTCAGTGGGCCGAGTTCCATATCCCAGGCCTCAGTTTGTTCCTGTCCTCTCTTCTCTCCTTCCCCTCCATTACCTTCTCCATTCCCCTGGGGTTGTATTTGTATGTAGTCCTCACCTTGTGAGAATAATTCTTCCCAGGTTTTCTCTTCCATTTCTATGAAGGAGAACTCCAAACTATCTTCACTAAAAGCATAAACTCTCTGAATTTGTTCCTGAGTCTCCTGGACCCCCTCCTACCAAGGAATTCACCTTGCTAATTTCTAGGGCCTTTATTTTCTAGGGAGTTTCTTCAGCATTTTCTTTGTGGGGCTGATTTCCCCCATTGCCTCTTTGGTAGTCCCATTATTTATTACATTGAAGGGGTTACCTTCCAAATTCCTAGCTGGAGCAAGTTCACCTATATTTTTAAAATTCTCCATTTTTTTTTTGTTTTCCAGTGTTCTCCCCTACAGCTTTGTCGGCAGAGCAGACTCCCCCAGCACTTTCATTCATTATTTCCAGAGAGTTTGGGACACCACACATCTTCCACGGAAACAATTTATTTTCCCCAACAGATTTCTTAAGTGAGCCCTGCACAAAGTAAGTTTTAATTTCTCTGACATTTTTCGGCTTACCAGACATTTTGTTCAAAACTCTCACAGCGTATTGGCAGGAAGCAAAGTCTGGGGTATCTACTTACAGTTTTTTTCCCCTCTCCACCACTTTACCCAAACTGCTAAACTGCTAGACTGCCTGTCGAGAAGAAGGGAGAAAAGGGAAAAGAATATTTCGCAAGAAATCAGTTAAGGTAGCAAAGCCTTGTTCACTATCTCAGGTGGTAGTATTGTAGACCTTTCAGCTTCTAAGCACAATGAAGCTCCATCCTGCGGCAGCAGTTCAGCCTCATGACACCAACTTGGTCCCACCCCCCAATGAACTAGTTTTTCCAACAGAAAGAGATGGACCCATTCCACAAGGAAAGGAAAGGGTGGGGGGAGAGAGGAGAGGGGATAACAGACTGTGATATCCCAGTAGGAAGGGTGATGGCTGTCCTCACCTCCCTACAGACAGACAGACAAGGCACCAGGGCCAGATGGGATACATCCTAGAGTTCAGAGGAAACTGGCAGGGGTGCTGGCAGAACCCCTGACTGATGTGTTCAATGCCTCCCTATGGTCATGATGTGTGCTGCTGGACTGAAGATTGACACACATGGTGCCCATCCATAAGACTGGACCATGGGATGACCCAGGAAGCTATAGGCCAGTCAGCCTCACATCCATAGTGTCTAAACTAATGGAGACCATAATAAAAGAAAGGTTGGTGGCATACCTGTAGGAAAACAGTCTACAGGAACACCAACAGCATGGGTTCTTCAGGGGGAGACCCTGCCAAACAAATCTGGTTGAGTTTTTCAACTGCATGACTAGGGCATTGGAAAAGGGCCAGGCAGTTAATGTCCTGTACCTGGACTTCAGCAAGGCCTTTGACTCAGTGCTGCATGGCAGACTGGTGGGCAAACTAAGGACCATAGAAGCAGGAGAAAAACTGGTTGGTTGGATAGGTAACTGGCTGAAAAATAAGCAGCAGAGAGTGGTGGGGGGGGAGTACTTGACACCCTGAGAGGTCATCAGAGGAGTCACACAAGGTTCAGCTCCAGGGCCAGTGCTCTAACACCTACATTGCAGATATCACAGAGGGGGTTTAGAGAAAGATGAACCTTTTCATAGATAACACCAAAATAAGTGAAGTGGAGGAAAGTGAGGAGGAGGGCAGCATGCTCCAAAAGAATTTGGAAACACTGCAGAAGTGGTTGGAAACTTGGCAGCTGGGTTTCAATGCTGGAAAGTGCAAAGTCATGCACTTCAGAGCCAAGAACCCAAGGTATAGTTACCACCAGGGTGGTGCACTTCAAGATCTCCAAGGGGGTAAAGGATCTGGGAATGATAGTAATGGGAAACCTGAACAGTGCAGGAGAGCAGCAGCCAAGGCCAACATGATGTTGGGATATATTGCCAGAGAGATCACCACATGGAGTGAAGAAGTAATTCTATCACTGTGCAGAATGCTGGTGAGGCCTCACTTCAAGTACTGCATGCAGTTTTGGTGCCCCTACTTAAAGAGGAACATTAAACTCCTGGAGGGAACCAGAGAAGGGCAACCAAACTGATAAGGGGGATGCTTTGGAAGCCTTATGAGGATATACTGAGAGAGCTCAACATGTACTCCCTGGAGGACAGAAGAGATGGGGAGACATGATAGAGACCTTCAAGTACCTAAAGAGTATAAATAGGTTTAGTACAGAGGGCATGTTCCAGCAAAAGAAGGGAGGGATCACAAGAGGACACAGTATGAAACTGGAGGGAGGAAGGTTCAGAAGGGAGATGAGGAGGTACTACTTTATGTAGAGAGTTGTGGTGGCATGGAATGTACTCCCTGCAGAGATGGTCTCTCTAAATTCAGTGGACAGCTTTAAAAGGGAGTGGGGCAGATTCAAGGGCAGAATAAGAGCCAGAGATGACTCAAACCAAGGGGGTGACTCTTCCCAAGGGGGAACTCAAGACGTGGAAGGAATGGAGACAGGGTGGGCAGCAGGGATGTAACCCAATGGCTGCACAATTGAGCAGACTAGGTAGACCATTTATCTTTTGTCTGCTGGCTTTATTTTGTATGTTTGTATGTTTGTAAGTATGGTGAAAATTTTGAAATCCATCCAAAAGGTGATTTCACCAACTGACTACAAAATCTTATTTTGGTCAGGATTTGTGAAATGCCACCAACATTGTTTATGAGGAGGGGTCTCAAAAAGGATATGCTGAAAATTTGGTATCAAAATCTTTAAAAATGACAAAGTTATGTACCAACATTGAAACCCCATTGAAATACACTGAACAGCACTTACCTAACTTCTCATACAGCAGTCACCAGTTCCAACAGCAAGATGTGTCTTCAATTGGAGAGTGGATCTTTACACTGGGACCTGTTCAGGTGAGTGGGGGTGTGTGGGGGAGTCTGGGGGTTGTGGGGTGGTGGTGGTGCTCTGTGGGGGGTTGCATCACTGTTGGACTTTTTTTTTTAGAGATAAAAAAAGGCATCAAGAAACCGTTTTCTTTTTTTCAGTTTCCAATGGACATCGGAGGGTGGGGTGCCACTAGCCAACAGGACAACCACAATAATCAAGAGGGACAGCCATCAGAGGATGGAGAGGTGCCGCTAGACACCAGGGATAAAGTGGACATTGGGGCTGCCTCTAGACACCAGGGAGAAATTTAAAATATTTATACTATAAAAAAAAAACTCATGGAGAGCAATCTGAGGGTGGGATGCCACTAGACATCAGGGAAAAGATGCCAGCAAAGGGAAAATGATTTTCCCCTCATGATAAAAGATCTTTTTTGTGACTCATGGTATGAAAAAAATATCTTTTTTTGTAATTTTTGTATCAAGAGTCACGAAAAAAAGATTTATAATGTTAAAAAAAGAACATTTCCAGGGCATTTCTGTAAGAGTTACGTGCAGAATCCAGCCAAGAGAGTCCCAATAAGCAAGCTATATGTGTTGGGCGCTCTCCACAGTGTCTTTTCTGTAGTTTTCCAAATTTAGAATTTTTAAGGAAAAAATAAAAACAAGATGGAGGCAAATGAAAAAAGATTATTGCCGTAATGAAAAGGATTCCCCATACAAAAACTTCATAGAGCTATTTTTTAGGCTGACTGAGCATGCTCAGAACCTGACATTTTAAAATGTAATAACTCTGGAACAAATTAATATTTTTTTCACCAAACCAGCAAAGGAAATCCTTCTGAGGCAAGCCCTTTCTACCCTGAAAATTTCAGACAAAATTCCAAACCATCTGGGTGATATGTGATGGCAAGAAAACAGCAAAACATACTGCAATTTATTTTTTTTTTTGCAGGAGGGGGTTCATTATCCAAAGCTCAGAATCTTCAAATCCAACCAGAATGAAACTTAACAAATTCAGAGATGTGCACCACGACACCGTGCATGCAGACTTTTGTGCTAATCTGTTGAACGGTTGCAAAGGTATTAAAGTGTAAACTTTGGGGTTTAACATGGAAAGCCCTGCCCAGCCCTAAATATAGTAGCACTACCGAGCCACTATAATATATATATAAATACTCAATAACTACTCCATTATAGATTTTATATATCTGTAGTACAGACACCGTGTTCAACTAGCACCTTATTTGCCATTGTGAATTATCACTAAACCAGTGTAACATACAGCAGCCTAATCTTTCATCTCTATTCACTCACTTTAAAGCTGTAGTGTCCATTTATTTTAAAAATGCCAGTACTTGACCCAAACATTTTTATATCATCTGTTTGTACTGTGTCAACAAGCCACATAACAAACAACAGAACAGAAGTATATGGAGTGTCACTGGAGAGGTCGGTGCTGCTAAATTAAAACAGACAAAACACAAAGCAAACAGCACTCACAGGACATAAAATGAAGACAACCAAATCAGTCTGTTACAACAGCCGGAGCCAGCGGCTACAACCCAGCACTTCGAGTCCAAGGTATGTCTCTTCGTCAGGGGGTGTGTCCTGAATGCTGGCCCGGTGGCATTTATTTAGAAACATTTAAAGTGACAGTTTAAAGAAAAAACATTTTTGTGTTACAAAACAGTGTGAATATTTTTCTTAATTACAATTTTCCAAAGGCATTCATACACAAAATCAGTGTAGGTGCAGTCATGATCTATTATTCATACTCCCAACGTATCAAAATTCAGCAAGAGCCATGAAACACATCTATTTGTGGATAATGAAACCATATACATATATATATATATATATATATATATATACTAAATATATAATTACATACAAAATAGAGTATTGATATTTATTTACAAACTGCAGCAGCAAAGGGAAGAGCCAGTGAAATAAATATGAATGAAAAAATATCCTAAAACTTAAAACAATAGTAGTCATAGGTGGGAAGAATAATGTCTTCAGAGAAATACTGTAACATCTAGACAATCATTAAGACCCATGGGATGTAGGGCTGACATAGTGTAAATCCATCTCTGTTCAAGTTTCGACAGTTTATTGAGCCTGTCACCACCTCTTATATTTTCTTTGATATGGTCTACACCCATGAATTTAAATTCATTGATGTCTTTATTATGGCATGTTTCAAAATGAATACCAACAGGGGTATTGGGTTCAGATTTATGTATAGCTCGCACATGTTCTTTCATGCGTTCTCTAAGCGTTCTTTTTGTCCTTCCTACATAAATAAGGGGACAAGTACACTGTACAATGTATACTACATATACTGTGGAGCAATTAATAAAATGTAGAATTTCAATCTTTTAGTTTTCTTTATGCGGATGTAAGAAAATAGGTCCTTGTTGGCAAAATTTACAAACATTACAATGCCCACAGCAAAAACAGCTGGAAGACTGGAGGGGTAGCCAAGTGGCTTTAGGTGGCTGATATTTCACATAGAGTCTGTTTGTCAAGAAATCAGCCAGTTGTAACAGACCAATTTGGTTTTCTTCATTTTTCACATAACAAACAAGCCTGCACTCAGGGATCACGACCAAAGTTAGTGCTGAAGTAGCATTTTATTGTAACAGATTTATACAATCCATAGACGTGACCTTGAGGACCTGCGTCCCCAAGCTCTTCAGCCAAACAATTAGGCCTTAATCAGGGGGTGTTATTATTTGTAAAAACTGTATTGCTAAAAATGTTAAAAAGTGATTTAGTACTTTGAAACATTTAACATTTTTTTTAATCAATATTAGTATGGATGTATGGATGAAACTACAATGACTTAACTGGTACTGTGCCATTAAGGTTCAGCATATTTTAGGGTGAAGGACCTGTGAGTTGACCCCGGCAAAGTCCTATTTGTTTGGCTGAAGTACTAGGGAACGCAGGTGCTCAAAGTCTGTAGATTGTTTAAATCTGTTACAATAAAATGTTACTTTGGCATTAACTTTGGTCACTGTTCCTGAGTGCAGGCTTCCTGTTTGTTTCATGATTTGGGGCTGGCTACCTGTACCTGCACCACAGCGCATTCCATGTTTCAATGCTCCTTTCTGTACCTGTCAACACACCACATGCATCAAGAAACAAAAACATTTTTGTATGCACAAACTGACCCCGAATCAACAGCAAGATATTCTCCTTGAAATGCTGCTCAATAAAATCACATAGAATGCTTCAATGTTCAGATCTTTTTCCAAATACATTTTTCAAATTTGTGTTCACTGCTTATGCACTAAAAAGGGAAAACAAACCTTTACCTAACTATTTGTGCAGTTTTGTACAACCAGCTTATTCTCAGCATGATTTCTTATTTTGTTAGCCTGCATTGAAACAACAAATACATTTTTACAGCCATAATTACAATATGGTTTTCATGTAAATGAGTTTAGGTATGTACCTATGTGCCAATGCCACTTACACACTCCACTGTCTTTTTGTTTAGGTTCCCCACTCTAACTGCAGCTATACAAACTGGAAAAAAGGAGTGATAAGGTTTGCATGCTATTTTTTAAAAAGGAACACATTCTTATCTTGTAAGGTCATAAGAGAGAGCCAAGAGTTCTGCCTACTTTTGTTTAATTGTGTATTCTGTCTGGGGGGAGAGGTGTAGGCTGCCTCCTCCCCATCCCATAAATAGGAATGTTATTGCAACAGCAATGGGAAAAGCATGCCAAACAACCACACATGCTCACTGCCTCCAAAGTCAGGCTTTGCCTGTGAGGTCACACAGGCAACAAGTGAAACAGCAATAAGAAAAAAACAGGAAGCAACTGGATCTGATATGTGGATCTAGTAAATAGAGTAAAATACTGCTTTTACATTTGAGTTCAGAATGAACTCTATGAATAATAATAGACAAAACAATAGATCAAAGTTTATGTGATTTATTGGCTTAAAAAAATGGAAGATTTGATTTAACGTGTACCTGTTAAACAGTAAAAACCTGTAGCAGTCTCCCCGATAACCCAACAGTACTCGGACTAAAATGATAGATTACAAGTGTGAAATACAAGTATCAGGCATTAATGAACAGCCGATCTTTGAAAAATGGTAAAGTCTGACTTCAGATGCCATGAGCATGTGTGGTTATTTGGTGCACTTTTCCCCACTGCCGTGGCAACAATAGCCCTACTTACTGGATACAGAAGATGCAGCCAGCACCCATCGAGACAGAATACACCATAACAAAGGTAGAGAGAGCTCTTGGTTAGGAATCCTTTTATGGGCTTACAAGACAGGAATGTTTCTTTTAAAAAAGCAGCTGGTGCAGCCGGCCCATCAGCACAGTGGTTGGATTTCCACTTGCGATGCTGGTGACCGAGGTTTGGGAACTGACCCGGGGTGCTGGAGGGCTGGCCGGGGAGAGATGGCTCGAGCATATGAAAACTGCTTGCCTTCTCTCAGGGGAAGGGTGAGGGGCTGACCCAGTACTTGCTGACTCCTAGTGGAGGCCAGGAGTACAGCATTGCACTGGGTTCCACTAAGAAGGGGACTGTATGGTGAACATCGGTGAATGCCTGACTTTGGTGGCACACCGCAACCCCGGGGCATAAAAACAGGAAATACAGCTCTGTGGTCAACTGGATGATGGTTGCCAGCTCCCACTGCCACAAGACCCTGGGCAGCCTAAA